>JAOQMR010000005.1:15707655-15722142 GCA_027563865.1 Erythroxylum pelleterianum
AACAAATTGCAATAATCAAACCTTTAAGTAAAAACGGGCATAAGAGATTAAACGTAGAAAATACCAATTAACCGAGAATACATCAAGGGTTTCGTTAAATCCTAAAATGAACGGATTAGTTACTCATAATGACAGTAGCAGCATTGAAAATAATAAAAGCAATCATTATGAATATGAAATGAGTAGAAAGAATGGAAGAACAAATGGTGATGTTGCTCTTCAATTTTGCCTCCAGCATGTGCTTCTTCCTCTTTTAATATCCACTAGCAGTTCAACGTCTTGATGCCTAACGTGACTTTTTGGTTTTTCCGCCACCAGCTCAACGTGTATTTTGAGAGGGTTGTGGTGTAATGATTCTTCTCTTCAATTCCACCCAGCCCCAACTTCTCTCCTAGCTAAAGCTTTTTATTTATTCCAACAGCTGCCACTTTCTTCTCCAACAATGTGGATGCTCCAACTTTTGCTCCACGTGTTGTCTATTGCCCTCAGCCGCCGCCTCACTCTTGATTTTTTTGTTCCTATTTGTTTTCACGCCTCCCAAAACCTCCCTTGTCTACCATGTATCGTGCGTGAATTTTTTATCAATCAAGAGTCCTCTCCTTTAATCCTACCTTTGCGTGATTTCAGCACTACTGCACTCCCAATGATTTTTGTTCTTATTGGTTTTAACTCCTACCTCCACTGTCTGATTCTCGCTTCACGCCGCCCTAAAGCTTTGATTTTCTATTATTCTCTGGCGGCGCTGTAGCTGCTGGCTCACGCCTCTCCTCAGCGCTCTTCTCCTTGTTTTCACTTTATACGCTGCTCCTCCATGATTTAATTTATTGAAATAAAACGCCACTCCAGCTGTCTCTAATTGATTTGTTGCTTGGCTCATTTCTGCGTGTGCTCCTTATGTTTTTGCATCGTTGGTTGCCTTTCATTGGTTGTCTCACTGTTGGACGATGATTAATTTGCTGTCTATTTAATGCTATTCTCGCTCATCCTTCAACTGCCCTTCTATGATTTGGCAATTAAAATCTATTCGAAAACCTCTGCCCTCACGTTGCGTCACATACTAGCATCTGGCTCCACTAGATTGATTTAGCTAATTGGACAATTAAATATTCCAGTAGCCTCCTTGCTTCACGCTAATTCCTCCTTGCAACAAATTGACTATTGCTCATTTTAATTTGTGACAGCTTTCTTGCGTGAAGGGACATATTTTTCTCCTGTAGCTGATTTAATTCATACCCATGCGTCGTTTGCACCATCCAATGCTCATTTATTCCAACTCCTCATTTAATGTTTTGCGTGATTTTCCTTGCGATGAACACTTGTCCACGTTAGCTAATTGATTTGCTCTTCGCCCTTTAATTGCTGCTAGTTTATTGCTTGCTTATGTCCCACTATTACGTTAATTGCCTTCACAATTTTAATTTGCTTCCAACGCTGCCCACGTGAAGCTCACCTCCTATTTGCGTGACCCTCCAAAAGCCTTCAATCTCTCTTTGTTTATTCCACGCCCAACTCCTAAAAACCATCAGTCCACTGTTGCATTATTTTATATTAATTTAGAGCCCACTCCACGCAAGCTTCCTTTTCCAATTAAAAGTCTGCTGCCTTTTTGTCTTTGCCCATTTAATTTGCTCTGCTCTCCACGCTGCTTCTCTTGGCTTAATTTTATGCTCCCTCTGTAGCTACTTCATGCACTTGGGACCCTCTTAGCTATTGCGTCTGTTTCTTTAATTTATGCGTGAATGCTCCTTTGGCTGGTGCATGATTTTTCTTTGTCTTCATGTGTGCTTCAATCATCTCCACGCATGCTATAACGTCTAGCCTCCTTTGTAGCTGAAACGTGATTTTCTTCCTTTGTCCTCAAGCTGCATATGTCGGTCAACTAAAGTGGAGCTGTAGTTCACGCCTCCAACTAGTTTCTCCATAACTGCGACTAGCCTTCCTCATTTAATTATTGTTGTGGTCTTTTTCAATTAAAAACAAGTGTATTTCCTACAAATTAAACAGAACCCATTATAAATGCAGATTAAGATAAACTAAATAATTTAGTAGGAAAAATATGTATAAGACCCAATAATTAATCCAGAAATTAAGAAAAATGCCATTAATTCTAATGATAAAATGCATCCAACAACCAACCTTGCTCTTATACCACAATATTAAAAATAGAGCACTCTATTCAATAAACAACCAATTATAGCGATGGCAAATTTAGGTGAACTGAAACTAATAATATTGCTACACTTTTTTTGAAGCTAAACAACCTTTATATAGGCTTTTACAATGTTTAACAGAAAGAGAAAACCACTCTAGCTAATCTGGTATTGGAGCCTAACAAGCAAAAACAAACAAGAGAAGTGAAAGCAGAAAATGCAGAAGTGTAGCTAACCCATTCTTCACATTAACTGTTTCAAGCTCCTGAAATTTTGGATCACGTCTCAACAAGGAGGGATTCTAGACAAAGACTAAACAAAAAGAAGAAGTGGATCGTTTTCTTAACATGTTTACGTTAAATTTTGTTTAATTTAAGAAATGTTTAATTAAAAATGTTGGGCCCCATACTTATAATTAAATTAAAGTTTTTATATTTTTAAAAAAGTGGGTCTCGCCTTGCCACATCATTAATGACATGGCACTAGGGGCCCATAACAATTTTAAAATTGTCAATTTAGCGTTGACCTAGCACTTAACAGATGGAGTTAAATTTTCTGTTAGGGTAGGTTCCACTTTTAACATTTTCTAAATGTTAGGGTTATAATTGTTTACTCTAGAATATTACGGTTAAACTTGTCGATTAGTGAAAAAGTTAGGGTTAAAGGTGACCCTTTTGTTGAAAAAAATATTTAAAACTCAAAATAAAATATTAATACATGTTAATAATTCATGGAAATGTTAAACAAGGATAGTTATAAGCATCAAAATGGACATTATTCACATAAAATTTCCATTAATCTTGTAACTCTCCTAATTGTGCAAATTCTACCTCACTCACAAGTTTAGTGAAAATATTGGCTAATGGATGCATTATATAAACAAATTTTAACCTAATATTCTTATTTTACACATAATCTCTATGTCTTGGCACTAAAGGCTATAAACTAAAAATTATTTAATCCCTTATTCATAGTGCAATCCTAATAGTCATCATAAGGATTTACAGTCAAATTGACAAACAAATGCAAGTTGTGCAAAATTTTTAAAATTTGAAATAATTATTACCCATTATTGAATATTATCTATGATATAATTTAGTTAATGATTCTTCTTGAATTTTCAATGCATCAGAAGCATCTCATCTTTGCATCTACCTCACTTGGTTTAATAATTGGCTCTTTTGAAAAGTCTTAGTGATTACCCTTATTCTCTTCAAGGGTTACTTTTTCCATATCCTACATCAATATCTTTAAGACTTTCTAGGAGACAATGTAGTTAGATTGAAAAAAAAAAATATAAACTCTTAACAAGAATCATCTCATTAAACACTCTATATGCTTTGCAAGAATAACATTAAAAAAATGTCTCCAATGCTCATTATTCATGTGCCTTTTATTCTTTTCTTATAAGACAAGGCCATCACTGTATTTTAGATATCTAAATGAAGTTAGGTCCTTAATTATTAGTCTCTTTCTTCTCAACCCACACTTTCATGGTTATACTTGTCAAACTTTTTTAGGGAATAGTATCTATTAATATGTACAAATTTACCATAAAAATGGCATACCATGTAATGTAATAAATGATGATGCATAAAAGCATTAGTTGGACTTTAATGTGAGTATATATAATGTTCCTTTGGATATTATTGATTATGTGTATGATACCTATTATAAATTAAGGTTTAATGCATGCTTTTTTATAGGTTTACACAATATCATAGAAGCTATGTATTTTCTTCCATTGAGAGTATTAAACTTTATTCTTATGTATAAATCTATATATGAAAGTATGAGTTTTGTTTTTAGGGAGGTGTTTTTATGTATATCTTATATGAAAATGTTTGTATAGAAATAGACATATCATCCTCATTTACTATTTTAGGTAAAGGCTCTTGTCCTTGTGTTTGGAGCACTTCCTCACGTATAACCAATCTCATACCTATTATGGAATTATTTTAAGCACCTAGCATGCTTTCTAGTTTTTCACTCTTCTTAATAAATTTGGAAATAAATCCTTTAGAATATTGATATCCTCTCTCAATGTCTCATTTTCATGCTTCAATGCATCTAATGTATAATTGTCATCAATGATCACATTTTTTGATGCTTTAATGCTATATAGTTCACTTTTCATCTCTTCATTCTCATTCTTGCATGCATCCAACTGTTTTTGAAATTCTTTGATTTCAGAAGATAATTTCTTCCTTTTCTTACTCGTTATTTCTAAACTTTTGACTAGTTCATCATATGTCAAATCATTATCACTAATAAGAATTAGAGTTGGTATTACCTCATCATCTTCCTTAGTTGTAAAGCATGTATGAGTTGTCTCTCCATCCAAATAATCATTTTGTATTCATTTTTTAATCCTAAGTTAAGACTTTAAGTGATTTCTTCTTATTTTTGTCTTTCTTCTCCTTCTTATTATTTTTCACACTTTTCGTTATCTTTGATTAGGGGATATTATGTTTTTAGATGGTCTGGTTTTCTACATTCAAATCAAATGGTGTTAAAGGATTCATATATTGAATCACTTTTACCTTCCTTGAAGTCCTTTGTTTTGAAAAAATTCTTTCTCTTCAATAACTTCTTGAGCTCTTAATGATAAAGATAAGGTCTTCATCATCACTTCCATTTGTAGATGTCTCATCTTCACTTGATTCCTCCCTTAAGACTTTAAACGCCAAGTCCTTTTTCTTCATATGTAGTTGTTTCTTATTACCACTCTTGAAAACTCCTTTCATATGTGAGAAGAGATCTAATGAGGTCCTCTAATGATAGTGTTGTCAAATCCTTGGCTTCTTATATAACTATTAATTTGGCTTTTTATGTTCTTGGAAGTGACCTAAGTAACTTTCTTACCATTTTAACATTATTATATATCTTTTCAAGACCTTTAAGGGCATTAATAATATCAATGAATATTGCATACATACTATAGATGTCTTCATCCTTGTTCATTTGAAACAATTTATATTGATGGTTAACATACTCACTTTGCTCTCTTTGACTTGATTTATACCGTCATATGTAATTTATAATATATTATAAATTTCATAATTTTTTACACTTATGGAGACTCTATTGAATTCATTTCATACTAATGCATAAGATAAGATGTGTATAACCTTACTATTTAGGGAAATCAATTGCTTATCTTGAGGTTCCCATTCTTTCTTTAGTTTGAGAAACTTTTTATTATCTATAATTTTTACGAGTACAAAAGGGCCATTTGAAACTATTTCCTATAGGTCTATAAGTTTGAACACTAAGAAAAATTGCATCCTTGTTTTCTAATAGAGATAGCCATAGCTCTACTAATGTTTTATCTTTTTTAGTTAAATGATGATGGTGATGCTCTTAAATCTTCCAATATGATCTTTTTTATGGGATTTCATAAAATGCTAGCCTAATAGATATGCTCCAATACCACTTATTAGTCCTTAAAGGAATCCAGAGGGGGTGAATTGGTGTTGATAACTTTTAAACAAGATTGTTATAACTCTTCTTTCAAGGTGAAGAATATACCTTTATATAATCTTTTTCCAATAAAGAGGAAACTTTTTACAATCTTCCTTTACGGTGAAGAAGAACCCTAGTGCCACTTAGAACACCCCCAAATACAATATAAAACATCATACACAAAAGATTATAACTCAAAATAACCCACTTTATCACTTTAATAATACCAAAGAGGCTCGCTCACTCATATTCGAGACAATGAATGCTCAAATGCTTGACAAACACTTAGAAATATGTGTATAAGGCACTCAAATACTTCTCCATATAAGAACTAATGAGAAAACATGTATTTATAGGGTTTTAAGACCACCAATAGCTTTTGGAGCTAAAATCTAGTTGTGATAATAACTAGTTGTAGCACAATAGTCAACCATTAGGTCACATTAATAGGTTAATATGCATTAAATGCATAATAATCAACCACTGTGACATATTGGTCAGATAATATGGCACATTAGTCAACTAATATATCAATCAATGGACAATCTTTTGGTGCATCAAATTTGAAAACTTTAACCTATATTAAATAACTACTAACCCATATAGGTCAACCATTTTCTTTAAATCATGATTTAAACAACTTCAAATGCTCAAACTTAATTTTTTAAATTGAATTATGACTTAAACACTTTCCAAAATGTTATTTAAAGAGTGTTTAAAAGATCAAAAGTTTTTCTTTTAAAGAAAGAGCTTTAACACCTCTTAAAGATGGAAAAGACTCATGCAATAAAGTAAGATGAAATATTTATATATGGTGAGACTTTAAGATATCACAATGACTAAATGAGATTACAATTAAGAGTGCAAACTATATAATGGCCTGGATGTGCCTTGATATTCTTTTTTTTTATTGACTTGATCTTCATTTTAATAGTTGAAAGCTTTAACTTTTCTTTATCACATTTATGGGCTATATTTTTGAGTTGTAGTTATATCTTGTTCTTATATAGCATCTCATCAAAATAATCAACTCATCAGTAGTACTTAAATTTTGTTATCATTAAAATATTGATTAGAACCTCCTTTAGTTTAAAAACTACTAAACTAAAAAATTAATAAAGATTCTTTATATTTAAGCACTCCACTCATTTGCCATAATAGTGCAACATGTTGTTCCATAATTAGAATTTATGTATTTAAAATCAATTGAATTTTCTTTTCAAGCCTTGAAGTGAAGGCATAAAAATCTCATAATAAAAAGATATCTTAAATCTTATACTTGTGGTCGTTGAAGCATATATTTCTTGAAAATAAGGTGAATTTAAAGCATTTAAAGGAATATTTGAATGTAGAACCATCTAGCCCTTGCTCTTTTACATTGTAAAATAGCATCCTTATCAATTAAAATATTTTAAAACTCGGTTGCGAATTAGGAGTGGTTATTGGAGAAAAATAAGAATCTATTTCAATAATAGCTTTTATTTATCTTTTATTTAATATTTGTTGTGCTTCATCATCTCTAAAAGTTATATAATGATTCTTTTTTATTTTCTCTTTTCTTTTTATTTTTTATTGCAAATCATTTTCAATCCTCTCATGTACATCAAATGGTGCTTTTTGCATGAAATAATCTTACCCGTAACACTAATAAGATGTTCTTTAATTTGATAAATTCAAGTATCTTACAACAAAACATATGATTTGATTAAATATTTCTATAAGATGTTTTAGAGGATGAAAATAATTATTTGTTAAATCAACCTTACCATAAGGAGAGTATGTTAAGTTCATCAAATCTTTTTCTAATGGTTCCATATTCTTTACTATAATTTTAACCTAAAAATATAAGAAAATGGCATAGTTTTACTACCAAAATGGTCAAATATTTAAACATTAAATTAAAGGTCAAGAATTTTTATTGTTCCCTTTTTTATTTCACCAGCTAAAAATATTACTAAAATTAAAGACAACAGGTAAATATATTATATAGAATTATCTCATAGACGTTTGAATACCATCAATTCTTAAGTTTTGATTATTATTAAAAAAATAACAATTTATTAATGATTGTAGGATTATCATGAGGCTCACTATTTAAAATTTGTGAATAAATATATGCACTTTGAAGAAGGAAACAAACATTATCTAGCACTTGTAAGTTTTAAAGAAAAAAAATGATATTATTTTTATATGTTCAGAGTAATTAATAACAATGAACACAATATATATTGATATGAACAATTTGAACTGAAAAGTTGGATGGTTGTTTTTACAATAATAATTTTAGCATAACAAATTTTCAATTATGGAATTATTTTACTTTTTCATCTTTTTTAACTATGCAACTGACTATTTTTTCTTTCTAGATATGGTAGATGATGGGATATCTTTTAAAAGGACATGCATAGAATACATAAGTGCAACACACGAGTTTTAACATCTTGATCAAATGGTAAGAGAAGAACAAATTGTTATCACAGAGACATACGATAACTTTTAAAAGAACCTAAAAATAAATACAAGGTCATACAAGGTTCTCGTGTAGTTAACCTAACATACCGTTTCGACTAAAGAGTTAAATCTCCACGTACCTTTCCAATATTATCATTTGATACTGCTACATGTCCTTTTAACGAATACATGAACGACTATGCATTAGATGTTTTGTTTACCCTACCTACGCACTGGTCCTTGACACCAAACAATCCAAAACAGTTGCATTATGCAGATAAGTGCAGTTTGCTTTGTGCAAGGCTAAGGACCTTCCTTTTAGACATTAGACTGCCTGACCCAAACTTCCACAAAACTCAACCCACCCAAACAATATCTTCAATAGAGCTTGCAATAATAAACAAACAACAACAAAACCTTTAAACTGCACAGTATTCCTACGGTTGAGGCTGCGAATGGGTGGGACAGAAGCAGATTACACTAAATTTGGATGATAATTTGAGCTTTAAGAGGTAAACGCCAATTATATAATTAAAAAGAACACTATATTACAACCAAAACTAACTGTAAAAGATGATAAAGTGACCCTATTGTTTACTTCTCCCTCAGTCTTCATACTCGGTCTCTTCATCATCTTCGTCATTGTTTTCCCCATATCTCCATCCCTCCTCAGCATTGTCCCGTTCTTCCTCCTCAGTTTCCTCACTATCTTCCTCGTATCTTTCTTCCTTAGCAGGCCAGTGTTTTTTTGTGACATTCATTGTGACAGGAGAGGGACTTGAACCTCTGCGTTTGATTTTTTCTGGAGGCATCTTTATGTTCGGTTTGGTCCTACTCTGTTTACTTTTTCCGTTGGCACGCTTTCCAGCAGAAGCATCCTGGTCACTGGCATCGTCCATCTCATTCTCAGCATTTGGAGTTGCAATCTCATCAGACATATGGCCAGGATGCTCTCTTCTCAAATGGAGTTTAAGCTTGTATTCATGAATGTAGGCTTTCTCGCACCCATCATAGGGACAAACATAAGGTCGGTCAGAGGATGCAGAGCCATAGGCGCCAGAAGAAGGCTTGGGAGCTTTAGCCATCTTTTCTTGAGGGGTGGAATATTTAATATCAACAGTTGAATTCTGCAAAGTTAGTAAAGATGTTATAGATCAAATCCAGCTCATGCTAGAAAATTTAATCAGTAAAGATGCCTCAGCAAGCAATGAAAACAGTTTCAATATGGCATAAATTTTAAAGCAAAAAGATTAGTGGCTTGCTTTCCGGATTTTCTTCCTACGTGAGAAAAAATTTCAGGTTTCAACTGTTGCAGAGATAGCATCGTCAAGGAGAGCAACTTTCAACAATGCAAGGGAGTTGAAAAATTCACAGCGCAACTGTGGCAGAAACATATTCAGTGAAGTAAATACCTTTTCATGGTGCGATGCAATGTGGTTTTTCAGTTTGTACTCGTGAGCATATCTCTTCCCACAATCTGTGTAAGGGCAGATATGGTAGTTTTCTTGTGAATGCGTTTTCATGTGTGATCTCAAGTTGAAATCCAAAGAAAAGGCCTGCAGTTTTCATGACTATTAATAGTAAGGTACCTGCTTTTCTATGTACAAATATGAAGTAAGCATCTCATCTAACCAAGTAATGATAAAAATCCAAGTCCCGACAATGGTAGTAATCATGACTGATAATCTATCAAGGCCCCATTAATCCATCAATCAGATTCTGTGTCTGTCAAAACACCCTGGATAATAAATAAATGAAAACCCCCCACTTCAATGACACAAGGTTAAAAAGGGATTAAAACAAACAAGAGTTGGAACAAAAACTACACTTATGAGAGAGAGAAACTTGTAGTATTGCACAAACAATATGTAAGAAATAAAAAAAGAGCCAAATTAAGTTTGACATTTGATCCTATAATGGGACGAGCAAAGCAACAATTTATTCAAAATAGGAAGTTCTGTTGCAGATAAAGGAGTATGGAAGAATGATCACAAAAATAAAGAAATATTCAAGTGTTATCTGACCCAGGTCTGCAATCAACATGTAAAAAAGCATAAGAAAAGTACTGAGCTTAGATTGATCACCTTGCCACAACCCTGGTAAGGACAAATAAAGTCTCTTTCCCCTGTATGAATTAGGTGGTGCCTTTTCAACTTCGAACTATCCAAAAATTTCTGCAGTGAAGATACAAGATATCAACACCATATGCAAACCTTGAGAAATATCAAACAAAAATTTGAAGAAAGAGAAAGTGATCAATTTGAGAACTTTTAAACAGAAAAAAGGATCAAATAATCCAATAATGTTTATGCCTTAAATAATTTGGTCCCAAATGTTCTGGAAACTTGTATCTACATAACCTAAAATGAACAATATAGCCTTTTCTTTTCTCGAATAATTAGCTAATGTTAACAAAAGTATATTTTAAAATGCAGAGATACAAAACATTAAAGGTCTCATTCAAGTGATATTAATATAGTATTTCACTCAAAACCACAACTTGCAGTTTAAAAGTTATCTCTATAAATTAACCAAGACTATATATAGGTGTAATTAAAGTGATATTTAAATTTAATACTATATGTACTTTCTGTACAAATTAGTTAACACTTTTCCAAAAGAAGGGTGAAATTAATTGAACTTTTGAAAGAGTTGGGCATCAAATCATACCGTGTGAAAGTTTAGAGACTTATTTGACACTTTTCCTTTTTTTAATAGAATAAAGTCTGAAATTTCGCAAGCAATAGTATTTGTACTCGATCATAGACAAATATCCAACATTTTATGCATCTTGCTTTTGCAATATCATCAACGAAATAATGTATTATGTGTTTCACTCTCCCTTTTGCAAATTCAACTTCATGATTTGAACCATGATCCCATCATATAAATCATTCAACTTTGTAGAGTTCCAGCTTTCCAAGTTACAATCGAACTAATTGCCATAAAGATGAACATTTGACATTTTAATCTCCTATACTGGTTGATTGGCTAGGCAACATTGGATTTTGAAATTGAAGTCCTATACAGACAGCTAGTGACCATAACAAGTTCGAGGAGTTCTAAGATCATGCTTAAACATGATTGAATATCGATTACAAAAACACACACAGGTACAGGTATCTCCATCAGGCACTAACAACTAGAGAAAAATTGCATGGCATCTGTCAGATAAGCATGACCATCTTACAGCAACAAATGTAAGCAACAAGCTAGAAAATTATCTGCTCTAAACTTCATCAATTAAGCTACACCAAGTGGAAATAACTTCAGGATACTTATTAACAGGTACTATATACTCATGCAAACATGCACTAATCATCAAAACTCATAAAAACATGAAAATGAGATTATGTACATGGATATGCTTGAAATATCAATGAAATGTCACAGAGTATCCCAACTATATTTTTCATTAATATGTAAGACTATGTTAGGCACCATCATGAAAATATTAAGAGTACCTATAACCAGTGACAACCAGCCACAATCTATTCACAACCGGACTCATCACAAAGAATAACTTCATTCCATCTTTCGTACTTCCTCGGCCAACTTCCTCAGGGGAAAAAACAGCAGAAGTATACACAACACAAGGCAAAAATAAACCAGATACAACAAATTAACTAACTACTACATAAATCACATATTTAGGCCCCCGTTTCAATTATCTTGCTAAACAATTAAAAGGATACCCCACTTGCAAGATCATGCAAAAGAGGATGCTAGAATCCATCTCAGAGACTTTTAATAGCTATGTCCACAGCAATCAAGAAAGAAAAGATGATGTCACTATGTCCCTCAGAAAATGCAAATCTCACAGTTCACCAACATCATATGTCTAGTTTTAAGGAAATTAAAAATTGAACAGTATGAGTTCAAAATGATCAAAAATGCTATAGCTACTTACCCTTCATTGCTGCCAAAACAGAAATTTGAAATTTGTTGTGATCCATTGAAGCTTGTTTTAGTTATTCCATACATATCAACTTACAACAGTTTTCTAATCTTAACTGTATTTATATCCTCAAAATCTCCAAACTTACCAGATCCCGAAAGAATCAGATTTAAAATTTTTAAAGAAATCCACCATTACCTTTCCACATCCTTCAAACTGACATACAAATTGCCTCTCCCCATGAATATGAGAATGTTTTCTCAAAGCCCCAGCATCCGTAAAGGTTTTTCCGCAACCTTCAAAACTGCAAAGAAACAGAACTTCTGTAGTAGGTTCAGGTTCTGGCTCAGGAGCTGGATTATTTTTTGCCTTCTCCCTCAAGACCTTCAATTGGTTCTCTACAGATAGCGGAATGAAAAATAATTTTAACAAAGTTTCAGAATTGGTCTTCAATTGAAACCAATAATAAGTCCAATTAAAACAACTGGATTGAAAACAAGAACAATACGTTTGAAAAAAAAAAGAAAAAACCCACAAGCGTTTACATAAAATGAAGAAAATAAGGATTTCCCTTGGTGAAACTACATGCAACTAGGTTATAAGCTCACTAGACAAATGAACTGCTAACAGCAATTATGAACAGAATGTCCATTTTTGTAAATTTTAAAGTAAGCGGCAAAGGGGAAAGGGGAGTCATATATCTTCAGTATTCACCTATACATTGCAAAAGGATACTACTTTCTTGACTTAAACACTAAATTTAACATGAAAAAGTATAAGGGAGCTAAAATATCTCAGTTTGATATGTGATATAGGATTTATATAGAATATATATAGAATCTTTGAAAAATAGGATTTATATAGAATATATATAGAATCTTTGAAAAAGACCTTTCTTAATAAGAAAGACAAGGCAAACATGATATGTTAAATGTCCCTAAATAGCTGCCTGCAAGAAGTTCGAAAAGGTACCGATGGAAAATGAGAAACATTTAGTTAGTAAACAAAGAATCTGTTTTCCTTGTCCAACTAGGAAACCTTTTCTAGATTTGGGTTTTCCTATTAAGAACAAATAAGATAAATTGTTACTCCTTACCTTACTAGGATTAGGTTGCAAAGTTCAGTTTATGAAAAGGGGGAATAGACTTCTTTTTTTTGGGGGGCAAATTCTGAAAGTTTCAGCTTTGAGGAGTGTTATGCTCTCTCTAACAGTCATTATCAAACTTGTGATACCAACGGCTCAATTATTGATTTTCAAGGAGCCTAATGTAGTTACATTAATAGCTATTTCCGTTACAAGCATCTGAAGATCAAAAGAAACTAGCATCTGAAGATGAAAATCACAATATAGAGAAAGTATGTCTCTGTAATCATTCACGAAACAAAGCTAAGAAGTCTTACAATAACATTATCTCCAACCCATATATTAAAATGTACATCTACGTTATTCATCTAAACAAATTTATAGGTATAAGTTACCATCAACGTGCTTGAAACAGTGCAGTTCAAAATAAGAAGAAGAAGAAGAAACAGTATGCTATGGTTATCTTCTTCTTGTACCAATGTTTCAACGAATTATGTTTAGAAGATTAATAATAGATGAAAAGAAACATTAAAACGAAGACAATGTTACCTGTTACCCACTTCAACAGATAACACTTGCCACCAGTTGCCACAACATCCTGAGGCACCCTGAAACAAGTATATAAAACAAGATCAATAATGCCTGTATAACCGAAGCAAATTAATTCCACCAAAACTAACAAAGAATTTTATAGATACCGCGCAATTCCGAAATTGAACCAAATTGAACAAAGAAAGAGCATGATGATACGGAATACGAGAAGTAATGAAAAATATGATTACCATTCCTTGAACCATTTAACGGCGGGAATCTTGGATTTGACAAAAGGCCGCCTCTCAAATAGATTGTGAGTGAACTGAGGGTCCATAATTTCTTGGATTAGGGTTTACAGAAACAGCAAAGCCTACCTAAGCAAACAATGGGAAATCTTATCTGCTATATGTGTGTTTGTGCGTGTATGTGGGAGAGAGAGAGCGAGCGAAAGAGGGAGACGAGGAGACGCAGCGAATGAGAAGGAGAAAGGGATGCTTGAGTTTAGAGTGAACGTATTTCTTCTTTAGATAGATTGACAAGCCATTGAACCAATCGAAGGAAGAATTGAGTAACCACTTCAAACTAAATAACTTTTTCTATAAAATCACTGAGTAGAAGGGTTTTTTTTTTTTTTTTGGTCGAAACTGGGTAGACGGTTGGATTGGACTCTTAAGCGAGAAATTGATTTAATTGGATTAGTTAGAATCTTCCGAAACGATTCACTTTATTAGCTTGCTAAAATCAGTTGCTAGCTGTGGAGGACTTCCATGATCTTACTAGGTCTTTGAGGATCAATTATAAAAAGACACTTTTAAATCATCCATACTTACTTTGCTACTGAAAACACGTGTTGACAGTAGGGCGTTATCAAACCTTTTATACCCACCACGCTTCCACGCAAGCGC
>JAOQMR010000005.1:15730956-15753038 GCA_027563865.1 Erythroxylum pelleterianum
TTTGCCAAATCCTAAGTGGGAGCTTAGGTAGAGGACATAGGTCTTAGCACCGAACCTCTATAAAAACAGTGTTTGCCCTTCTTCTCTATACTCTTTATTTACATTTGTTTTAAATTGTTTTGTGAATATTAACTTCTGATTTTGTTGTAGAAAATTACGAAAAGATTAAAAGATCTATTCAACCCCCCCTTCTAGATCGCTTACAATATACACATCTTCGGTTAGGTTTCCATTAAAGAAAGTCATCTTCACATCCATTTGTCATATCTTGTAATCATAATGAGGGGCAATGGTTAGGAGTATCCTAATGGATTTAAACATAGCTACTGGGCTAGATGTTTTGTCATAGTCAACACCTTGCCTCTGACGATAAGCTTTAGCTACAATTCTAGCTTTATAGGTAACTACATTACCCTCCATGTCAGTTTTCTTCTTAAAAACCCATTTGTACCCTATGGGTTTTATCCTTTCAGATGGGTCAACCAAAGTCCATACTTAGTTTTCATACATGGAATCCATTTCGAATTTCATAGCTTGAAGATATTTGTCAGATTCTGAACTCTTCAAAGCCTCTTCATAGGTAGTAGGTTCATCTTCTTCTATGAGCAATACATTGTTAAGTTCACTTATGAGAAATCCGTATCTCTTAAGAAGATGAGGTATCCTACCTGACCTACGAACTTCTTATGTGTTAGAAGGTTGAACTATTGTTTCATCTTCAAGAACAATAGTCTCGGGGCTAGGCAGTTGATCTACAACTGTTTGAGCATCTTGAACTTCCACAAGTTCAATTTTCCTTTCACTGTCTTCTCTTTAAAAAAAACTCTTTCTCTAAAAAGACATCATGTTTGAAACAAACACCTTTTGCTCCAAAACATGGTAGAATTGATATCCTATAGTTTCCTTAGGATATCCTACAAATAGACACTTGTCAAATTTAGCTTCATGTTTATCTGATTGAATCTGCTTTACATAAGTAGGACAACCCCAAACTTTCATATGAGAAAATTAGGATTTCTTATTGGTCCATATCTCATGTGGAGTAACATTAACTAACTTGGATGGGACTCTTTTTAATACACAAATAGAAGTTTCGACTGCATACTCCTAAAAGGATTTTGGTAAATTCGCTAAATCCATCATAGACCTCACCATGTCTAACAAGGTTCGGTTTCTCCTCTCAATCACACCATTGTATTGTGGCGTGTAAGCTGGAGTCCTTTAGGACAATATTCTATTATCCCTGAGATAATCCAAAAACTCTTGGCTTAAGTATTCACCACCTCGATCAGATTGAAGTGATTTAATAGTACTCCTACGTTGTTTCTCAACTTGATTTATGAATTCTTTGAATCTTTGAATGACTTCGACTTGTATCTCATAAGATACACATACCTATATCGAGAATGATCATCGATAAAAGGTAATGAAGTATACGAAACCATTTTTGGCATGTATGGACATTGGACCACATACATCAATATGTATTAGGTCTAAAAGTCATCAGATGCCTTCTTCTGCTTCAAGGACTCCAGATAGGCCTTACAACTGTAAGGTTCTGGTCATGCATCTCATACATAATATATATCAAATATACATAAAGAAAAATAAAACAAAACCTCAAAAACTACATCTACTCATGCACATAGATATAGAAAACAAAAACATGAAATGTAAGATGTTTACATACCTTTCTGACGATCTCCTTCGTTCTTTAATCTTCTTCGTGTTGGGTTTTTGTAAACCACAATGTGTTGGATCTCCTATGGCCCAATTATTCATAATACGTAGCAGAATGGACCATACTACACAACAAGAAAGTATAACCGAAAATTATAACACGTTCGAAATTACCTCTTGACGCGGATTGGTATTTGTTTCTTTTTTAGATTTGTAGAAACTACAATGCGCGAATGTACTCTATCGGTATCTACACGAGGATGAATGATCCAGGAACTGGCTAATGTTTGCTAGCACGTTCTAAAAACCTTTTTGAACGCCGCACAATTTTTCTCTCGGAAGAAGAACAAACAACTAGGTCTAGGTGGCTAGGGTTTTTGTCTCCCATCTTATGAGACATAAGTTTCTCTATTGTTATAGAGAAAACCAAATTCCTAATCCTATTAGGAATAAGAACATTATAATCCTAATCCCATTAGAATTATTGAAGCCCAATAAGTTTCGACCCATATTATATCTTATATAATAAAAGCCCGACAACTTAATTCAATCTAGCCCAATAAATATATCCACATATATTTATTCAATGCCTAATAAATTAGGCCCAAGAGAATAATCCCATATCACATCACTCTTTGTGTGCGACTCTGTTGGCGCAATGGGCTTGATCACACTTCAAAACCCATAAGTCATAAGCGGCCTCTAGCAAGACATTATGACTACCCAAATCAAATGAGGATCAGTAATCTGATTTAACCTGTAACCATGGTTACAAACTCAGTCCCTTTGTAACATAATATCAAGATTACTCGCAAGGCATGACACATTTCAACCTTTGATTAATCATAGTTTCTTGATCCCCAAGTTGACTGATTATAACAAATAATATTGATAACTCCTCATCAATTCATTTGAGCACGACTATGCATTTCCTCAGTCATATTTTTCAAAAGGCCCAATGATATCTTTCTCATTTAAGAGAGGTACAAATCTCATCTACGTCATTCACATCCTTCCGCATGATTTATTTAATGTCCAACATAAGAATACTTGTTATTCAGTTAAAAATAACTTAGTCTAATGTCAAAACACTGAATTCCTCATGTAGGGAACCATGATGACTTCAGGTCAAAGGACTAAAGTCAAACCATATTGAGAATTGCTAATGACATGAAACCATGTAGTGTTCTCTCTATGGGTCGGTCCAATATATGTTCTCTAACATATACCTATGCTTCTGATTTGATAACTTGTATCCATGATAAGAAAAACGTGATCATCAATTAGAACACATACTAGCCTTAATTCATTATTGTTCTACCAATAATGATCAACCAGGGACAATTTAGAATAGTATTATAATGCTTATGGTTTTCCTATCAAGTCACATACTTGATGACATAAGCCTAATACTATTAATGGAACGTAAATCACATTACACAAATGATATACATGCATATATAAGAGAATACCTCATAATATATTATTAATAAGTCATAATGTTAGTACAAAAGTCACATATGTCCATTTGCCTAGGGCACACTACTAACACAATGATCAACGTAGACCGTCTCTAATGAAAGTACAAATGAAGATAGAAGGACGAAACCTCATTAGGAGATGGATAGAATTCTTTTTTTGTGCTAGTAAAGACAAGAACTCTTGTGCGACTTAGAGAGAAAAAGAGTGTGCGTGTTAGAAAGATCCTTTCTTTCACTTGTGTCTTACACAAGATGCATGAAAATCATCTCTATTTTTTGTACCATTTGGCCTTCCATAATCCTATCACCAATGGAGAGTTATAGGAAGTTAATGGTCATGAATAGGATGCATTAATGGAAGTTATGGGAAGTTAATGACCATGAATAATATGCATTAATTGAAGTTATGAGAAGTTAATGACCATGAATAATATGCATTAATGGAAGTTCATGATTGGAAAATCTAGTTTTTTTTATCTATAAAAATCCCAACCATAGTAAGAGACCATTTGGAGGCTCCTACCTTGAGAATATCTATTAGTGGTGTCACTTTATTATTACCAAATTATGACGAGGGAGGTAAAAACTTTAGTTTGACAAATGGAGACAAATCTCCACCTACATAATACCATAAAGTCTTCATAGTAAAATCTTGATTACGAAACACGCAGAAGGTTATATTGGTATGTTGGGAGAAAGATGTTTATCCTGGTTACAATCGAAGATGAATGGAATGACTTTAGGTTAAAAAGAGAAGGGAAATCTGATGAGGATATCAACTCTCCCTTGTTATATCTAAGGAAATGACCCTTTGAGTTTTGAAAAGTCATTCCTTAAATAATAATAAACTAGCTTTGGTAAATGATTTCAAAAAAAAGAAATACTATAAAAGAAAAATAAGGCTAAGGCAGAAGTAAGGAAATAAGATAGAAGGAACAAAATGCAAGGAAAAAGAGCAAGAAGTGAAGACAACAATGAGAAAATGAAAACTCTAAAGAGAAAAAATCTATTAAAAATTAAGAAGTCAAAGATCATATGATGTGAAAGTGAAGAGAAGTAATTTCTTCTCTCTCATCCTCATTTGTTTTCAATGAAATCAAAATATATTAACATATTTAATAGAAGAGTATGTTGAATAATATGCAAAGGAATGAATACTATTCTGTACTAGTACTGCTATTTTTCGTTCGGTACAGACCATATCGGTTGGTATCCAAAATACCGATCACTTACTAGCCGGTACCATAAATTTGGAAAATGCCAGGGACCTATTTGCAATATTTGGAAATTTAAACCTAAAACGACCCCCACCCTATCTCTGCTGCCCCTCCTGAGTCCCAAACCTTCCTTCTCATTTTTCTCTCTCTCTCTCACCAGCTCTCTCTTTCACCCACCACCGCCGTTCTCTCTCTCTCATTCTCCTCTTTATCTCCGACAATACTGGTCCCTGTCCGACAGTGCTACTCCTTCCCTCATCCTCCCCAATCCACACCAGAATCAGAGGACAAAGATCCTCGGCTCCTCCACGCAAAGTCCCTCGATGATGCCACCGTCTTCAACCCTCCTCCACGAGGACCACCACACCACGTCGTCACCACCACTGAACGTCTGAAGGAGGAGAGAAGGTCGCTACTCGCCCAGATCTACACTTCAAGCTGTGACTTGCCAGCCAACCTGAAGACCCAACCTAAAAACCGAAGCTTGTGAATTGGTTTTTGGGTTTTTTTAATTTTTCAAAATTTTCCTGCTTAATTTCAATTTTGATTGTGAATTAGTTGGAACTTGGATGTTGAAAGTTGAAATTTAATTTAGTGATTCGATTAGATCCTGGATTTATGAATTGGTTGTGATTTGCAATTTGCGCTTATCTAGGTTGGATATTGGAGTTGAAATATTGAATGATTCACAGTTTTGTCATTTGTGATTTGAATATTGGAGTTAAATTGAATGAGTCATGGTGTTATCTTGGTTTTGTGATTTGCGTGGGTTGGATTGGATATTAGAGTTGAATTATTGTTTGGTTGATTTCTAGTTTAGTTATGAAGATTGGTTTAAGCTTATCCGATTAAGAGAAATTTATGATAAGTTTTTGGATGAATGAAATGCACAGCCAGATGTGAATATGTGATGATGTTGATGAATTGAATTGATTCAATTGAAATTTTGTAAGTTGAAAGTTGAAACAAATTAAATAAAAATTTAAACCGAGAATATTAAAGTTGTAAACTTGCAAAGACTTAAATCATTAATTGAGACATTCTTAACATTTGTGAAATAGTATTTCATTTTTAGTATTTATGTATTGACTTTAAGTAAATAATTCGTTGAGTATAAAATTATGCAATTGTAAATTAATAATAATTCGTTTGTAGTTAATGATAGTATTTGGTTATTAGTTTTGGGTAAATAATTAATTGAATATAAAATATGTTAAATTATTTGGTAATATATATGTGTGGGGTATCATAAATATTTATAATAGATAATATGTGAAAGTAGTTTATCTATGTTTTGTGGTTGTTGGAAATGGAAATTATTTTATGAATGTTTTGTGATTATTGGGAATGAAAATTGTTGGAAATGGGAATTGTTTTATGAATTTTTTGTGATTATTAGAAATGAAAATTGTTGAAAATTGTTAGAAATGAAAATTGTTTATGTATGTTCTGTGATTGTCGGAAATGGAAATTGTTTTATGAATGTTTTGCGATTGTTGGAAATAAAAATTGTCGGAAATGGAAATTATTTCTTTAATTTTTGTGATTGTTGGAAATGGAAATTGTTTTATGAATATTTTGTGATTATTGGAAATGGAAATTGTTGGAAATTGAAATTATTTATGTCTGTTTTGTGATTATTGGAAATGGAAATCATTTTATGAATGCTTTGTGATTATTGGAAATAGAAACTGTTTTATGAATATTTTTGGATTATTGGAAATGGAAATTGTTGAAAATTGTTGGAAATGGAAATTATTTATGTATGTTTTGTGATTGTTGGAAACGGAAATTATTTTATAAATGTTTTGTGATTATTAGAAATGGAAATTGTTTAATAAATATTTTGTGATTATTGGAAATGGAAATTGTTGATGTATGTTTTGTGATTGTTGGAAATGAAAATTGTTTTATGAATGTTTTGTGATTATTGGAAATGGAAATTATTTATGTATGTTTTGTGATTGTTAGAAATGGAAATTATTTTATGAATTTTTTGTGATTATTGGCAATGGAAATTATTTATATGTGTTTTGTGATTGTTGGAAATAGAAATTGTTTTATGAATGTTTTGTGATTATTGGAAATGGAAATTGTTGAAAATTGTTGGAAATGGAAATTATTTATGTATGTTTTGTGATTGTTGGAAATGGAAATTGTTTTATGAATGTTTTGTGATTATTGGAAATGGAAATTGTTGGAAATTGTTAGAAATGGAAATTGTTTATATATGTTTTGTGATTGTTGGAAATGGAAAATGTTTTATGAATATTTTGTGATTATTGAAAATGGAAATTGTTTATATATGTTTTGTGATTGTTGGAAATGAAAATTGTTTATGTATGTTGTGTGTAATTATATATGTTGAATAATTGAATTGTTAGTTTTTGACTTATAGTGAATTATGTTCCATGAAATTGAATTGTGTATAATATAATCATACAAAATGAGTTATATTATATAATATATTGTGTAATGAAATTATGTGTTATTTATTTTGATATATGCATTCATTTATTTGTACAAATAAATAGAAGGATGTTCAAGAACTCCTGATCAACCCACTTTAGGAAGATACAATGATCCAATATGGCTCATGCTGTATTGGTTCCTAGTATGAGGAAATGTACTATTTGCTTGTTTTGTAACAAGCATTTGAAAGGTAGAGGAATCACCCGATTAAAGAAACATTAGCTGGGGTTAAAAGAGATGTAGAACCATGGAAAAAAGTAAGTCATGATGAGAAGTTGTAGACGAAATTTTGTTTGAAGAATATCAACAAGAGAAAGATAGAAGGGAAAGGTTGAATTTTGAAATTGGTAGTGAAAGTTCATTTTCTAGTTTCTGTGATAATTGTGGAAATGTTGAAGGTGGTAGTGGTAGTGGCGGTACTGGTACTGGTACTGGTAGTATTCCATGTCAAGCCCAAGAAGAAGTACCTGAACCTGATGTGAGGAAGAGAAGAAGGCAGGTGACTAGTTTCTTTATACCACGAATAACTCCTAGAGCCGCTACCTTCAATTCGTAGTGCAATGCAATTAAGATATGTGACTCACAATGTCGATAAGTCAGTAGCTAGATGGTGGTATGATACAGGTTTTTCATTCAATGCTTCTCAGTCTTATTATTATCAACCTATGATGGATGCAACAACCTCTTATGGTCCAGGATACAAAGATCCTTCGATTGATGACTTAAGAGGTAAACTTTTGAGTTGTTTTGTTTATGAAATTATAAGTTATTTGGAAGAAAGAATAGTCAAATGGGGTACTGAAGTGCTCTAAAGGCAATCACCTTTAACACTTATTGTACAAATCATTTTATGATTAATAAAGGCATTTTTCATTATTTCGATGTTCATACGTTTATGGATTTGATGTTGATCTTAAATTGATTTAATGAAGTCCTTGATACAAAACAAAACATGGAGGAAATCATAATGAGATCATGATAATGAGATTCCTATTAAGTATAATTATGTTAGTATCTAAACTTTCCTTAGTCATAGGATTAATTAGATGAGATATCATTAATCCAGATAGACTAGCACACGTTATACTCCTTGATTAGATCAAGCAGTAGATCTCATAAGCTGTAGACATGAGTTGTTTAGAGTTAACATGTTGATGCTTACTAAGCGTCGTAAGTACATTAGATTGACCTACTATGAGACAATCATATGGATATTCTATTTCAATGTCAATGATGGTCTCATCATATTGATGGTGCAAATATCTTTTAACTTAAGGTGCTCAAGGATATCTCGAATATTGATTTTGTGCTTTCACTCCATTCATCGGTGCCTTTCAGGGGTTACTCATAGGGTGGTGATTGGGTACAGCTTGAGGTATTCGAAGGTAATAGAGTAACCAGTAAAGGATTCACCACTCCTGATAGAAAGAGATGATATCCACGGCCTCTTGTCAGGGTCATTACTTAGGAGTCTCTGGCCAGAGCAGATATATGTCATGAAGAGAGTCTTCAATGATACATAGAGTAATTAGATCCTCATGACAAGATCTAATAACACTTGGACTAGATGTAACATAATTAGTCTAATGGAAGTTGAAACTTTGACCATTCTCTGAACTAAGTGGGGTATAGATTGTCAAATGACGAATTGCATGGCAACATTGCATATGGAAGGGTTCGTAGTCAAACCACTGACTTTTCGGTCAATTGGAGGTTATGACGTATTACTAGACACTGCTCTTAACTTACTTGAATTAAGTGTTAATTCAAGTGACCAACATAACTAGGAACCTAATGGGTCACACACATAGGAGATCTGAAGGATGAGTAAAATGGTCTTGAATGGTATAAAATTGTATCACGACGTGATCATGGTATAAAACGTTGCATGGAATGGATTACAAACAACTGTTGTTGGCTACCAATTTGGCCATTAATTTCCCAAACTTCCATTAATGCATGATATTCATGGTTACTAACTTCTTATAACTTCCATTAATGCATGTTATTCATGACCATTAACTTCTCATAATGCTCTATTAGTGATGGGGGTTATGGAAGGCCAAATGGTCCAAAAAATAGAGATGATTTTTATGCATCATGTGGTAGACACAAGTGAGAAAGAAAGGTTTTTTCTTACACACACCTTCTTTTTCTCTCTAACTCTCACAAGAGTTCTTATTTTTGCTAGCACAAATAAAGAATTCTAGCCATCTCCTAGTGGAGTTTCATCCTTCTATCTTCGTGTGTACTTTCATTAGAGACGATTTATGTTGATCGTTGTGGTTTACGACAACCCCACGCGGAGAAGATTAAAGAATGAAGGAGATCGTCGAAAAGATATATAAACATCTTACATTTCATGTTGATGAATCGCTAAAAATCTTTCCTTTGCTTAAATTTATCTTAATTCAATAATTAACCATAGTTACTTACACCAATAAGAATTTCAAACTTTCTATTATATCCTTAAGTTGATCAACCGAACTCTCTTTCTAATTAAAATCCCTAAGAACACATTAATTCATTTTGTGAATTCTCATGATAAAGTTATTCTAATCTCGAAGATTTATATAGCCTTATCTCTAAAGTTCAGGCAACTCTCATTATCCATGCTTTGACCCTAATCATATTATTGATAGCTTGAGTGAACTTCGGCCTATTTGGCCTAAAGTTGAAAAGGGATAGTTATTAAAATTTGAAAAAGACAACTAGATTATTTAGGAAATTCTTGGACATAAGAATCATTGTAAAGAACTTCGAGATTTAGGAATCAAGACAGTTGAAACATGATTAACTTGTACTTTAAAAACAATTGTGTATTTATGAGCAGTTAGTAAGGATATGGCTAATATTGGAGGATAATTAAAGTTAAACAGTTAAATGAGAACTATATACGGTGGTTGAATCTGAGAGGGATATATAAACACACTAATATCACAATAAACCTTATCATTGTTTAGCTTTCTTAGTACTTAGTACTCATCCTTTACTTAAATAACATTATTTTTTAATGTAAAATTTAAGCCTTAACACTCTTTAGCATTTAACAATTTGGTAACTTAAAACTCTATTATCTAAGTTTTCCAAAGCCCACTTATATCGCCAATTAGAAGTTAGGTGTATTTTTTAAGAGAATTGCTCCCTGGCATGCTTGAATTTTTAATCATAGAAAGTGATAAACAATGTGGCAGGCCTAGTGGGACAATGATGTCACATACAAATAATGCAAAAGAAGTTGTCATACCTCCAACCATGGAGGAAGAAGTCCTTATTGTAGTAAAGAACGAAGGGTTTGTATCTTGAATGATTGAAAATCTGGAGAAGGTAACATTACCTTTGGCTAAGTCTCTAGTTAACAAGAATTTGAAATCAACATAACTATAAAAAAAGAAATGTTAATTATGAAAATGATATTTTATAGTTGAAAGCCAATTTGGCCTCTATAATTGAAGTAATTAAAATGTTAAACAGAGAATAAGGAAAGACTTTCTACTACTTTGGTAGAATTTTCCTTCTCTAATAAGATAGATTTTTGAAGAGCTTAGGGGCAGCTTACACCAAATGTGATGAAAGTTGCTGAGTCTAGTCGTCCTTCGGTTTCTTCCTCTATAGAAGAAAGATATGTTCATCCTTATAAAAAATAGGATATTCTTGTTGTGCCTCCGTATGCTAAGTTTAGAAATGGGTGATAGATTATTAGGCCCTAAGCTTCTAAAAGGCAAGGATTTTGTTTTGAAGTTAAAGCTAATGGGTAAAATTAAGACTTAGTAGGCAACGTTTTTGCTATAAACTGTAATCTTGTTCCTATTGTAGCTCTTCCATAGGTGAGATTTCAAGTTAATATTGAAGTTTTTATAGAATTTGTTCAAGAACTGTATGGGCTTGGCTTGAGATAGATTGGCAACCCATAATTCTTTAAACTTTATTTGGAGCATATTGACGAAGATGATTTCTTATCCTCATGATTACAAAATTCCTAAGTTTACTTTGTTTTCTAGTGAAGATGGCTAGTCAACTATCAAGCACGTGTCATATTCACTATTCAATGCAATAAATTGGCTCAATATGAACTTTTCAACAATTTCAAGCTTAGGTTGTTTCCAAATTCTTTGATAAGTGAGGATTTTTCTTGGTATGCATTATTGCCTATGAATCTTGTCCTTATATTGATAGAAATGGAAAGACTACTCAGTTTTTCAAAACTAAGCATGAAATCAGTATAGCCAAACTACCTAAAATTACTCAAAAAAGTGATGAGAATGCAAACTTGTTTATTACTCAATTTAGGAGAATAAGGGGTCTAAGCCAAATTACACTCGTGAATATCAAGTATGTAAAGTTGGCTCAAAGGGTCCTCAACATTAAACTTTAAAAAGAATTTCAAGGTATGAAATTTTGTGATTTTTATGAGTTAATAACTAAAGTTTCTGAATATAAAGAGTTTCTTAAGGAAGAAGGGCGTACTAAAAATATGTACATTTTTTATGGAAATAAGTCCATATGATTAAGTAGTGGATGAGCTTAATATCCATGAAACTTGTGTTTGCCCTACTTTAAATTGGAAACCATTTGAAGCCAAAAGGAAAGTACAAACACCACTACTCCAATGCAACATACTTGTTATCTCTAAATTAGGGGAAATTTTTTGTTTTTTGTTGTAAAAGAAGTTTATTACTTTGCTGTCAAAACACAAAATTCTCATAAATGAAGTGATTCGAGGGAAGGACTACTATAAGTACCACAATGCATAGAGTCACTCTACGAATTCATGGTGCAGGGTTTAAGAATGTTATTCAAGATCATATTAACAAAGGAATTCTATTATTTGCTAAAGCTTATCATACCATGTTGATAGATGAGGATCCATTTCCACTCGTTGCAACTATTAATGCAACTAAATTTGACTTACAGTTTTTTTTGGATGTCAAAAGGAAGCTAAAGATTATAGAGGATCGTTTGGCAATGACCACGCTTTTTGTTTTGTTTTTTTCCTAATTATAGTTTAAATGTTTGAATAAGAATTATATCATTACTATAATCCAATAAAGAGTAGAGATTGCAAGAAAAAATCACAAGACAAAGTTCACTAAAAATTTTAAGCAAATATATGTTACTCGGACTCCAAGCTTTTACCATAGGCAACTTTAGTTTGTAATACCAACTAAACTGCCTCCATCTTATCAATAGCATCAAGTGAAGCATTGTAAGAATCCAATACCATTAACTAGGACTCAAAAAATATAAATTCAACAGTAGAGAGCTAGTTTCAGGTTCAAAGGAAGTAAATGATTACATTTCGAGAAGCCCATCCTAAAAAAGTTGCCTTTAACAAGATCCATTCCTTTTGAGGAAAGTACTTTAGACCCAAAGAAGAAGAAAAACTGTGTAGAAGCGATTGATAAAGAGCATAACGAGAACATGAAAGACACAATCTTAGATTTTATAATAATTTCTTCGATCTAAGAGATAAGATGAAAGTCCCAGTGAATTCTTTATAGTTAGAGAAATTCCTATTTAGTTGCCATGTTTTATTTCTTCTATCAAACTTCTTGCTTCTATTAGCAAACATTTTTAGAAGAAAGTAGAGCCTTTACATGAGAAGACAAAATGTAAAATATTTGTGTTGGTTATGGTTTTAGGAATTCTAAAAAAGGTAGTTTTAAAGAAATCAGTTGATAATATGGCTCAATATGTAAGACCTTTGTACATTAAAGCCCATATTAATAGCATACTAACCTCAAGAACATTGGTTGATAATGGGTTAGCTGTAAATATTGTGTTGACCAAAATGATAGAAGTTTTGGACCAATATGATACAAATTTGATCCTAATTTTTGGGCCCCGTTTCCAAAGTCCAACGATCGATTCGAAATCGAAGAACATAAACATAAGTGGGTTTCCTAAACTCTTTAACCCTCACGAAAAGCCCTCAATCTAACAACAAATCAAGCCACAAAGGCGAGCCCACAAAACTAGGATCACAACAACTACAATTGACTTCTTGAAAAAGGTAGCTCTTAGTCTCTAGTTTATGTAGAACCAAGAATCACCTCAATCGGAGCTCTATAGGTCAAGATATGCTTAAAAATCCAAAGTAGGTTCATAGCCCGATTAAGCTCTCCAACCCGACCACTCACTTCCAATAGATCAAACTTCTTGAATTCGAAACCAATGACCATGAAATTTTAAGGGAAGGTAGGAAAATGTGTTATAAGTCTAACTCCTCAAGAATCGCCTCAATCGGAGGTCGGAAGAAGGAGTTATGGTCGAACATACTTTGGCGCAAACGCCATAACTTTCGTTCTAGATGTCGGATGAACTTCGTTTTTAGACGGTTGGAAAGAAGACATCTAAGGCTACAACTTTCATGAATACCAAAAATTAAAATTCGGACGTTAAGGGGGTCAAAATACAAGGACCGTGTGACCGTGTAACCTTCGGGTGAAATGGTGCGCCTGGACTGAATTTACGCGGCCCGTGTAAATTTACACGGGCTGGCCGTGTAACATTCGAGAGACATCAATTTTTCACCCTCCAAGCCCTCTTCCAAGACTCTTAAACCCCTCCTAACATTCCCTTACCTCAAAGACTTCCCCAACACCACAAAAACTCCTACAAATCCATTAAACAACATCAAACATTATTGAATCTCAACTCCCAATCATTCATCATACACATTCTTCCCAAATTCAACATGCTATTCTTCTAACACTAGCAACAATTTGATATCTCAACCAAGGATAACCACATACATCATACTCAACTTTAAATAAACATAATCATACAAGAATAACTTGTCAATTCTCATTCTCATTTGAAAGCAAGGAAATGTTTGAACAAGCTTTACTTACATATCAACACATACATCAACTTAATCCAAAATACAAAAGATGCTCATGTTTGATATGCCTATAAAGCTAGTCAAATGGTGCTAACTTAGTACAAAAGACTCCAAGCTATCTTGGAGTTTCCAAATGCCTTGCAAGGGGGGGGGGGTCGTCACTCTTTTTGGTCCGCACTTGAGGAGGAAAAATCGGGGATTGAGCTACACAGCTCAATGGCTAAACCATTTATAGCCAATGGCGTTGAGACACACAATCAACCAAATACGTGTACATACAAGCATGTATAGGCATAAATATATAACAATGCGAATTCAACATTTACAAAGCAATTGACAACTCATAATTTCAAATCATCTTCACACACTAAATGTAATTCATTTCAAGGCAACTTAGAACATCAAATGCAATACACATTTCAATGGCTAGAGGGTTCCGTAAACAAAACGACGAAACCGAAGTTTACGCCGTGAATCGAAACAATTCCATTCTTGGATCTCGTGGGTCACAAGCGGGCAACCGAGATAAGGCTTTGACATCGACGTGCACATGACTCAAAACGATTCCTCTCAGCCCAAACAAAGTACATAATCCAATTCAAATGTTCATATAACAAAATGTCATGATTTCATTCAATGGCATACAATCATATCCAAATGTCAAGCATTCATTCATGCATAACATGGCATAATCACATTTCTATGGTTTAATCATCATGATATACATCATATCAACATAACAATTATGCGAACAAGTCACATACAATGCATATACAAGCATTTGCTCATTTTGCACAAAAACCATAAATAATTTACCCACCTTATACTTGCAAAATCCCAAAATCAATGGCTTCCTTTCTCTTACTCTTAGATAGCCCCTGGATTGCCTAAACACAAACAAAATTATATAAATTCCAACTCAATTAACAAAATCCCCAATTTCCATAATCACCAAAACCCTAATCAACTTCAATCTAATCCACTCATGAATCAATTGGGTTAAAAACTCTAACCCTAGCTTGAAAAACCCCAAAACACAAAGATTCCATCATCTTCTTCTTCCTTCAAGCAATCTCACACAAACCCCTTTCCTTTCTCTCTCTAGGTTTTCTCCCTTCACAAAATCACAACCATTTCTCCACCAAAGCATGAAAAAGAAGAAAAACATACCTTAGAACCCTTGATTCTTCCTCCTTTCCTCGAATTTCTTCCCCTTTTCCTTGAATTTTCTTCCCTTTTTCTCTTCTTTTCTTCCTTTCTTCTCCTCCCTCACGACACTCTCTCTCCTCTCTTCTCTTCAACGACAATTTGCTTCTCCCCTCTCTATTTTCACCTTTCATTTACTCTAACACTTCCCATTTTACCCTTCATTAAAAGCCCCTTTCCAACTATGCCCTTGGTTGGCTTTTAATGGCTCTAACTACTTAGTTCCATTCTAACTTAACCTAACACTTCCTTCATTAATTCAAGTCAACTAACTACTCACTCTAAACTTACATTTAATTCACTTTCACCTACCACTTCATAAAAGCTCAAATTCTAATCTTACCCTCAAATTCTACTTAAGGGCCAATTCTAATATATAAAAAATAGACCAATAAATAAACATAAACAACCAATTAAGCAATTTAAAAGAAATCAAGGTCTAACACTAATGGAGGTGTCTGTTGATATATTTACTACGGAGACAACTAAGGCGTGTGAAATTCTCCCTACAAATATCATAGTATGAGGGAAGTCTTTGTTGGTGACTTTCTTCACTGTGGAAACATATGCAAATTATCAAGTTTTTTAGGGAGAGATTAGATTTATCCCCATTTCTATTTTCTTCATCTCTTCATCAGTTTTTGTTTTTGTACAAAAGTGATGAGGTGGAAACTATTTGAATTCATTCATATCCTTTCCATTTTGAATTGGATGCAATAAAGGAAAAGTTCTATGATGATCAAGCAAGGCTAGTTCTTATTCGAAAGTCATTTCAACCTTTCCATTTCCAATTATGCACGTTCCTATGCACGGCCGTGCATAACCCAAAAAACCTAGATTTTCATATAAAAGCAACATTTTGGAGGGAAATCAGAGGAGGAGACTTTGGGAGGTGATGTCCAGACTTAGAGAACATCCAAAAGGGACGAATTTGGTCTAGGGAAGTGGAAAACATGAAATCATCGAAAAATCCATCAAACTTCAAGATCAAGCCTCTATATCACAAGAACATTTGATAGAAGATAATCAGGGAGATTTAAAATTACAAACCCATTATTTTCGATTCGTTTTTCCTTCATTGTATGTTTGATTTCGTATTTGATCAAGTGGAACTAAATGTCCAGTTAATATTTAGGTTAGATGAACCTTATGTTAATACTTTGATATGATTTTATTCCTTTATTAATGCAATTGGTTCAATTGATTATTGTGATATGATTACGTGTTTTATTGATAATTTGATTTCATCTGTAGAGACTGAGAAATCCTAGTGTTAATAGATATACCGTAATTAGAAGGAATTGATTGCAACCTTAGAGATAGGATGAAATAATTCTTCCAGATTAGGGTCAAAGCTAATAGAGGGACTTATAAATTGGTAACGCAATCCTATAAAAATTAACTTAAATAATTCGGTTAGAAACATTAGGATTAATTGTTAGAAGTCTCAAGGTCAGCTATTAGCATACCATCAGAGTCTCCATAGTCCAATACATTAAACGAAGCAATTGCATGATAAAGATTAATTTATTAAGGGTTTAAAGGGATTCAAACCTAGATACTAATTTCTGATAACGATAGTTTTCTAAGTGAATTCCACTATCTTTATGTTCATTATAGTTTTCTATTTCTTTAATTTTTTAGTTTTTATTTTCTTTTTATTAAAAATCAAAAATCAATCTTTAAGCTAGATAATAGGTGTTGGACCCCGAACTTTTCGTAAGAGATTAGAACCATCGAATGAGAAATTTTGGTGGTTAGTCACGAGTAAAGAACAAATGAATGAAAGTTCTTGAACTAAGAAATGATAGACAAGAGTAAAGTAGGAAATGATAAAAGTGGATAGATTCATGATTTGTTAGGGTGTTTTCGGTTGATAAGAGATTTTTGAAATAGAAAGAATTAAGGTGAAAGTTATAAGGGAAATGAAAGCAAAAATGAAGATGAATATGTATACTAAGTTGATGAAGAATATGTACATATGTGTATGTTCGTTATTAGTGCTCATGATTAATCATGGACTATGTTTTTCTTTTCGGATGATAGTGATCTGAAATGAAGTTAAGAATGAAGAGTGTATAGAGTAGGAAAAGGTGATTTTGGTATGAGTTATGTTAAGGAAAGATTCTGAAAGAAATTGGTAGATGATCTGGAAAATGTTCGTAGAGTATGCCTCAGTCTTTTAGCCACAACGTTTTCTTTAGTTGTCCAAACGAGATGATTCTTAATTTGGATTAAACTAGAGATATATGCATTTCGTATGAAGACATTGAATTTTAATTCTGTCTCTAAGAATCCCAAAATTTGTCATGAAGTTAAGAAATTGGTGCAGAAAATTCATCTTCGGACTTTAGGGGCAAAATTGGGATTGTTATAAATATATTTGAGCAAAGTTGCCTTCTAGAAAGTTGTAGATCTTTCTTTTATCTTTCTAACGGTATATAACATGAAAATTTTGGACATCCGAGCTGAAAGTTAAGCCCTTTTACTTGGTTCAGCCTTAGACTTCGTTTCATGTTTGACTTTTTGCATCTCAGTTTGACCCTCTCAGTTACTGTCCATGATCCGAAACTGGGGATGAAAAAGACTAGACCAATCCTATAGATCCGTTGAATCCATTGCTTCCGTCTCAGTTACTGTTCATCGTCTTAGTTTGACTGTTTCAGTTACTATTCATCTTCACATTCTGTCCCATTTTCTACCCTTCAAACGTTGGAACTGGTCTTTGAGGTCTTCATAAAAGTTATAGATCTTGGAGTCTTCTTTCCAACCATATCAAGAACATCTTAATCCGATATCTGTAGGGAAAGTTATGGTAATTTTCCCAATTTGTATCGTCTGATGACGTCATCATGTTGGGTTCCAGAAGTGGTGCCCAACAATAGGAGATGGGTGATTACTAATATTTGTAGTCTTTGTGGGATTAACTCGTACTTGTCGGTACTAGCTACAGCTACTCCATGCACTTACGATTTATTACAATATTGACTATTACGAAATAGGTCAATCAACGATTTATCACAATATTGGCTATTATAAAATAGGTCAATCAAGTTTTTGATGTCGTTGTCGGGGACTTTGATATTAGGAATGCCTGAATGTTATTCCTTTAGTCATTTTTATTTTAGTTTGTTTTAACTTTGTTTATATTTTTATTTTAATTTTATTTTGTATTTATTTCTTTTATTTTGTTTACTTATTTTATTTTATTGCATATTATTGTATTTTTGGCTTATCAATTTAATTATCTTTTGAATTTTTCTACTTGATCTTCAGTTTATAGTTTATTGTAGGAATTACGATTCATTGTCATAGCCACAACTCACAATGGAAGAATGAAGTGTATAGTATTTTTATAGGAGCCAAAATATGTCTTCACAAATTATGACATCACCATATAGGAGACTGAACATGTGCTATCAACCTCATGGTGCAGTTTACAGGAACAACTACAATTCAGAATGGAGTAATTATTATACTTATGGATGGAATAATCATGCTTTAACTGAATACTTACTACACCAAACACCTTCAGTTAACGAGCCAACTCTAAAAGATAAATTAATGGAGATCTTTGCTGAAATGAAAGCTGACCGACACAAATTCGGGAGTGAAGAAAAGATAAGGGTTAGCTTTATGAACGAAGGGATAATTAAAAAATAGCTTCTAGAATAAAAAGAAAGCATTGTAGATAAACTAATGGAATGCCTTGTCGAGAGAGTAGATAGTCAACGTGGAGGGATTTTCTTCACCTACATACGATGAATATAATTTGAGTTTCCAACTATTTTAGAGCGAAGAAGAGACAAAAGTCAATTTCATAAATGAACATATATTTCAAGAAGGCGAGGAGGTAACTGCTGCTTTGAAAAATGTGATGACTAAGTTTATTCTAGAATCAAACATGAGGCATTAGAAAAGAGAGGCTCGTATACAAAATATGGTGAATCAAATCAATCAGCTAGCGAACATATTATCCAACAAACAACTAGGGAGTTTGCCTAATCCTAATGAAACAGATCCTAACAAATTTGTAATGGCAATCACCCTTAGTAGTGAAGATGAGTTCTCAGAAGAAGAAAAGGAAGAGGAAGCAAGTATTATAGATAAATTAATGGATTGTTGACATGAAAGTTGAGTGACATGAATTCGAGAGAGAAGAAAAGGCAATGATTGACTTTATGACTGGAGTGACATTACAAGAAGAGCTTTTAGATAAACAAGAAGTCTTCATCCAAGAAGAGAAAGTAGAGGAGCATCAAAAGGTAGTTGACTCATGTTAACTTAGTAGCTACTATATAGCATCTAAAGGTTCATCTTGGAACATAGATCTTGAATGCATAAACACAAGACTATGTTATACCCATAATTAGAGAACATTAATCTTTGGTGGACTTCCTCTAAAATCTAATAAAATCTTCTTCAACTTAGCTTTAACTTGTCATAATTCATTCTTCTTCTTTCTATATTGGGGAGTTAAAACAAGGTCTGTAAATAAAATATAAGGAATATTAAATAACCAATCTTATAGAAATTATAAAAAAAAAGTCTAATGCCCTCAAAATAATGCTAAAAACATAAACTAATTAGCACTTATCAAGTGATCAATCAAGATAATTTAATCCAATATCAAGTTAAAGAAGAGTAACTCATTAATCTAACTCACAAGATACAATAAGAGAGGCAAAAAAGGAGAAGATGCAGGAGCTAAAAATGTTATGCAATATGAAGGCTTGTTAATGTATACTAGACATACACTATTCATAGCATTATTTTCAATTTATATTGCTCGTGTTTCAAATGGTTTTATAGGATTTGATACATAATTTTAGGATTTTTGTCATTTTAGATCTTATTTTTGTCTATACAAGAAAAATATGTAAAGTTGGAGAAGAATTAGAGCGAAATGGAGCAATTTTGAAAGATTTGGAGAAGAACCATATAACACGACATCATACACAAACCCATGCTGAGGGCCTTGTATAAATGTAATTGCTTACATTTCTCCAATGCACCCTACATTCCTCATGTTACCTTCTTGGACGAAGAAAACAATACACTATATGATCTCATGTATATACCTATACTGGTACTATTATTTATAAAAAAAATTATAGAGAACACGACCAACTATATGGACCTATGTTTAGAATTATATAGCTCACTAAAAGTTAGAGTTTCATTTTTTAACAAAGAGAAGTGGAAGAAAAGGCAAAAGAAAACATTCAAAAGTCACTTTCAATCTATTTTGTATTAGTCTTGATTAAGAGTTCACCACTCTTTAGAGATAGAGAAAGATTTTAATAATTCCTTAGAGATTACAAGATTCAAGAACATGACTATCTTATCTTGTTTTTGTTATTATTTTTGATATTCTTTATGTGATTATGAACTAAACAGACATTATCTTTAGGTAGGAAGAACCTAAGATGTGATACACTCTAATTCATTCTTTGATTTAATGAAATTCTACTTTCTTTAATTTATTCATACTTTTATATTGATTGATTTGAAGGAGCAAATGCGAAAATTTCAATACTTGATTCATGCATCAAGATTTAAGAGAAGAGACACATGTTTAGGTCACAACATAGAAAAGAGGGTTAAGAATGCAACAATTCGAGAGGAAGTTGTAAAATCTTTTAAGGTTAAGGTAAAACCTATCAAAAGAGTTCGTAGAACTAATTAAAGAATTCTTAGGTTGTCTAGATTCCAAATTGATTTTTGTTGATTAAACTATGAATATGGATTGTTAATCTCGAAAAAGAGAATATAATATACGTTAGGAACTATTAATAGTTTAAGAAACTAGAGGAATTCGTTAATATAGAGTGAAATTGAATATAGTAAAGTCCTAGGGGAACTTGACTTAATTCTAGTCAATATATAGTTAAATATATTATTAATCATTGTTTTGCATTAGTATCTAGATTTGTTACTTATTTTATTTTACTTATTCCTTCAGCTATAAAGGTTCATCTTGCTTATGTTAGCTATGACAAGCTTATGCATTTATAATAAAACATAGAACCCTTATACACTAGAGACATATATCAACCTATTTTTCATATTATTAATTTTATTTTATAATTTTCGATTTGAAGGATGTATTATTGATTATATAATGTTCATTTCTTTTTTATTATAAATAACTTCGATATTTTCTTTTTGATTAATTACAGTACTTGAATATGACCTAGCTAAGTTATTTATTCACAATTTGGAATACAAAGTGTTTAGTGATGTTCATTCTCATCATTTCGAAGAAAATCTCAAATTCATTTTGTCGATAAGAAAAACAACAACATTTTTTTCCATTGCACTATCCATTCTTCCACACAAAAAAAATACTTAATCAAATTGTCTACTACACAAGTATAACATTTAGATGTAATTCTTAAAAAACATTCAATCAATATATCCATTACAATGTAAAAGTACATATTGAAAATAGATCATTACATGTATCGTATTTTAAAACCAACCTTTGGTATTTCTTATTTATTTTTTGAAAACCAAACAACAAATTGAGTTAATCCAAATAATTTGTCATTTTCCATCTTTAATTTTTTATTTTCTTTCACCTTCCTTTAACTTGTTATTTTCTATCTTTAATTTTTTATTCACCATATTCAAAGGTATCATCAAGGACTTTCCACCCTCAAATATTCATTCATCTACTTTAAAAAAAAGCAATATCCACCACCTTACAATACTACAAATTACAATTGTGTAAATGATAAATAAAATAATGAATACAATTATTAATTAATAAAATTTTCTCATAATTATGACACCTATGAAGATTTCTTCTAAGATTATCATTAGTTTATGAGATCATCAATGAATTTGGCATCCATAATGATCCAACACTGGTCATTTAACTTTGTCATTGATTTCTTTGCACACCTCTTGGTAAACATGGACAAGTATAATTTACCTCGGTACAATTTTCTAGCATATAAGTGATAAACAAAGCAAGATCTAAAAAATTGATAAATCAATTTCAAGTATTATATTTTTCAAACAACAAAAACTAAATGTTAATCAATAATAACGAATACATTTACAAAAAGAGAAGTTTCATTAATGAAAAATCTTATAAACACTTCATTTGTGTTCGTCATTCAAAAGACACCTACATACAATAGAGTTTAAAGTAATAGAAGAATTCGGTAAAAT
>JAOQMR010000005.1:15763812-15784842 GCA_027563865.1 Erythroxylum pelleterianum
ATTATTTATGCATATAAATATTATTTAAAGTATATTAAACAATATACAAAGCATAATATATTAATTATTATATAATTGTAAACCATATAAAAACATAAATGAAAATATATCTAACTAAATCTTTTATATGGATTATTAAATAAGTAAAACTAATATCAAAAATAAATATTAAAACATATAAAAAAGTCAAATAATATTATATAAATCTCAAATTGTACGTTACAAAACAACTGCGGAAGAGATTAGAGAAGATGGTTTGTAAGCTAAACGTGAAGATAGGTTTGTGGTTATTGTAGGAATTATTTGTAAAACATAAATGTAAAAAGGACTAAAAATAGATTCATTAATTGATATGAAAAATCTACCTGAAAAAGTTATTTGAGAGATTTTTTGAGAAATTTCAAATTTGAGTTTCTTAGAAAATTATATTTTGACTGTCAAAAAGTCATATCTATTAAAGAAATACTTTTTTTATAATTAAAAACTTATTTTTCTTAAAAAAATTGTAGTAAAAAAAGTGCTTATTAATTTATGAAAATTCTTACCAAACGTCACTTAATCTACAGTATAACACCTCCTCCTCGCAACATTCTCGCCTCTCTTCCGCTTTGCTCTCGCCGATCTCTGGATTCCACTATTGCATGTTTCGCTTGCTCACCAAACGCCCATATGCCTCTTTCGCTTGCTCGCCAGTCAGTCATATTTGCTTGTTATCCACTTGTTTTAAACAGTTTTTTTTGGGTACAAAAGATTCTATCGATTCGATACATCTTCAAGTTGACTAGGTCAAACGTCAATTTTCTGCTTGGATTTTGATCTGGTGGGTTGGGCCGAGCGTTACAGTACACTTTTAGAAAATACGACTAAACAAGAGATCACGTAAGAACAAAGCCATATTCCGGCTGTGTTTGGAGGATAGCTGATCAGCCAAAATTTGGCCGATTGACCAAATATTAGCTGTTTGACTAGTCAAATAACTATTAAACTTGTTTGGTAATTGGCTGATTGGGTTGGCTGATTCAACCCTATAAGCCAAAATTCAACAAGCTGGTGTTACCAGCATTTGGGGTAATCAGCTGATTACCCCAAACCCAAAATACGAAAATACCTAGACAGACGTTGAACGAGTCCCAACCGTTCTTTACCGTGCTGGATCGGATCTTATGGTTAGTGGCAAAGAGTAGAGAAGGAAGTGCGAATAACAAGAGCAGTAACGCTACGATGGGCAATATTTTGATAAGTAGTGGGAGGTTACGGAGAGGAGACGGCGAGGCATGGAGCTGGTGAGTCGCCGAGTTGTGGCCAAGAATAACGGTGGTGAGTCTCTATTAAAAGGCTTGAGCTTGAGTTTGGCTTTTGCCTTTGCTTGTGAAGAAAGAGAGCTTCTTTGGCTCTGACCAGAAAGCTTGAGTTGAGTGACCTTACAAAGACGGAGACGTAATAGAAAAGAAATGGATAAAATGGTCTCTCAAGGCTCAATTCTGTATCAGGTCATTGTTTAAAATTGTGGGGTAATCGTTTATTCACTAATTAGCAATTTAATACTAAAACACTGTAAGAATTTATAGTAGTTAAGATCCAAATAGTGTCAAAAATAATAGGTGTATCATAATCATCATCATCATAATAATTATTATTATTATTATTATATGTTCTTATTAAAGTTACAAGCTTAATTTTTGTATAATTTAATATCTAAAATCTAAATTCTTATAAGAATATTGAACATTAACAACTAAGATATTTAATATTCATACCCTTATAATTTTTAAAAAGTTATGTCCTCAATAGTCATTTTATATATTAACAGCTAATATTGAACAACTAATTTTACCAAACATCAAATGACAAACAGTTAATACAATCAGCTAGTCAAATCAGCTGATAGAATCAGCTATCAGCTAACAGCTGATAGGATCAGCTAACAGCTAATGCAATCAGCTAATTGCCAAACAGGGCCTTCATGTATAAGTCTCCATTCACTTGCAATTATAACTTTGCGTGTATATATATCAATCCAGATCGTCTGTTCAATATTACTCTGTCTTATAGAATTTCAGTCATTTATTTTGTGGAACACACGCGGATTCCATGCAGGATCCACATAAATAAATGGCTGAGATTTATTGGAAACAATAAGACACCATAATATTGAACATAACATCTGGACTCTATATATATATATATATATATCCTACTGCATATATCTAATAAACAACAGAAAAGAAATGGGGAATGAAAAAGAAAAAGTATGGATGTAACGTCACCGTAGAATGACAAGGAATCAAACAACTCCAATATTGCTGTATGGCTTGCCCACCAACTTTTGGGAATCTTGTGCTTGGAGTGCATGGGCACCAGGTCCATTTAGACCCTCCCCACTTTCCATTCACAAATCAAAACAACATAAATGAAAAATCTCACCCAAATGGATTATACGACTACTATCACTAACTCATTTGGGTCTACTACCGTCAGCCAATATCTCTCTTAACAGTATCTTCCCTTTTGAAATATCATCACATTTCTGTGCTCCACAATTTGCTTTTCTCCGTCTTCTCATTAGTATCATACTTCTCACAAGGCTTGTCCAACTGGGTACTTTAACTAGTTGGCTCATACAATTATCCAACCCCATAACAACATCACTAATCGATGGACGAGTCTCTTCTTTGATGGACACACAACGTGCTGCCACATATAACAAGTGCCTGATCGTGCTCTCCATGAATTGAGGCAGAGCAATTCTTGAATCGCAAACATCCATTAGTCGTTGCTTTTGAATCAAGGGTAGTGCCCAATCTACTAGAGATGCCGGTACCTTGGAAACTTCAATCACTTTTCTGCAGCTAATGAGCTCTAACAAGATCACCCCATAACTAAAGATATCATTTTTAGTGCTTAGTTTACTTGGTGTAGTGTAACAAGGGTCTAAATATCCCATGGTACCTGCAGGTTGTGTCGTTTGATGGCTCCATGAGTCAAGTCGCATCACAGCAAGTCCAAAATCCGTTAGCTTTGAATTCCAATTTGAGTCAAGCAATATATTAGCAGTCTTAATATCCCTATGAATAACCAGAGGTTTCCTTTCATGAAGTGAATGGAGTGCTCTTCCAATTTGAATAGCAATGTCTACCCTCCGGGTCCAGGATGGTGGTGTGTTGGCGACATGCAACCAGTCATGGAGAGAACCGTTGGGCATAAACTCCATGACCAGGAGCTTGTTGATCACTTTTGTTTTTACAGCCGAATCTTGAAAGCTGTGTCCAAGAAACCTGATTATATGTGGACTTGGATCACGCAAAGAAGACAAGACACGAATTTCGTTCTCAAGCTTCTTGGAGTTGTCTTTAGAGACGTGATCCACGCCAACGGAGGATTTCTTGATGGCCACCAGCTTGTTTCCTTCAAGTACTCCCTTGTAAACCGAGCCATGACTGCCCTTGCCAATGAGCCTGGAATGAGAGAAGCCTTCAGTCGCCTTGACTAGCTGTTCATAGTCAAAGTACTCGACCATTTTTCTTCGTCTTTGTTCTTTTCTCTTTGACGACCAGTTGACTGCTGGTACTATACTGCAAGGTAAAAGAGGAGCATGGTTGGCTGGTTATTTGTGCTTGGTTAGATGGAAAAGTGCGCATATAAAGATTATCCTGAAGCTTGCTAATCGTAAAGGAAAAAGCAGGTGCAGCGAAGGCAGAGAATAAAGGAGCTTTGGGCGGCAAGAAAGGTAGAAAATTATAATGGAAGAATTATTGGAGAAAGGAAAAGGTATGGAGGATAGATAAAGCAAAATGTCCTTGTTAAACGAAAGGCGATTACTTCTGACGAGAATAGGAATCAGGCTAGGCTGTTCCTGTTGTTGGGTCCCTAGATCTCCACTTCTTATCTCTCCTCGTCTGTACCCTTTTTGTTTTTCACAGATTGTCTTCGATTTTGTTTGTAAATTATATGAAAATCATTAACAAGGATAATAATCTGTCATGTGCATGCCTATGCTAGTTTCTGACGACCCACATCGGCATTTTCACAGAACACAGTTATATTATAACTGATTAATAGTATTATCAGCCTCGAAGACTTGTAGTTATGGGCATTCTCATCATTGTTTACAAAACTGTGGTTAGGAGAATTCGTATTTCACCAACGTTATAATTAATTAATACAAGTAGATAATGAACTGACTTGTTCAGATTAGACAAGAAAAAGATCCAGATAAACAATAAAGAGAACATTTCTTTCATTATATTCACTAAACTTACTTCTCATAAAGAGTCTCAAGTACATATTCTTATATGAACCACAATCTACGCAATCCAACATGATTCCATACCATATATACTTCGACAAATCCTATAATAAATAACGAGCATGTTAAGATAGACAAAATAAATGAGACAGAACACAAAGATTTACGTGGTTCGGTCAATGTGACCTACATCCACGGCCGGAGGGTGAGCAATTTTATTGATATGTGGAGAATGGTAGAAAGACTGGAACAAAAGGCTTAGAAGTATACAAAGAGGATAGAGGATTTCAGAAAGGAAAGAATGAATATTTTCTTCTAAACCTGCCACCTTATTTATAGCTGATGTCCTGGAGAATCGTCGTCCAAAATCTTCAAGGTTGCAGCCATAATTGTTGAATGAATGAACCAGCCGAATTGTTGAATGCATGAGCTATGTTAGGTGCCTCCCTTGTAGACTTATAACAAGCAGCCACAATTGAATGCATGAAGACGCCAACTACATTTGAAACCATGCAACCAATCATTGACTTGTGGAGGGGGCCAATTCACATGCAACAGAGCAATTGAAGCTTTTGACGTCAAACAACCTCAATAGAAGAGAAATCATTCTGCCCGGAAATACTTGCTTTCATCTTATTTGAACTACATTTGTTGAAAACGGCAAAAATATGGTATATTCTTTTAATTTACTTTTCAACCTAAATGTCCAAAACTAGTAATGAAATGTAAGTATAATCCATGAAGGAGAGAAGGGAAATAACAAAAAGGCTTAATTACATCATAATCTTTATGGTATGAATCTTTTTAACTTTAATCCTTGAATTTTAAAAATTATCATATATTCTTCTAAAGTTTGGGTTTTTATTTCGATCATACATTTGTCATCATTCTTTGTTAAGTTTCTAATATAAACAATGAGAACAATATTGTGTAACTTGATTAGGTATTATGTGGCACAAATACTTGTTATGTTTGTGTCATATAACATACATTGTTGTGTGATATGGGAGATGTAACACTCAAATGAGTTTGTCCTATAGACAAACGAAGTCATGAAGTTGGGAGATGATAACAACTAAGGTCATGTGTTATATGTCATAACTATGACATATGTTGGCTATGTAATAACTAATCAAGCCACATGATATCGTTTGCCAAAAATTAACAAAAAATGTTGCTAAGGAGTATGAGTGAAATAAAAATCAAAGCTTAATAGGTACATGATAGTCTTAAAAATTAAAGACTGAAATGGAAATGTCCAAACTATGTGAGAGTATGGTGTAATTAACCCAAAATAAAATTAGCATAAAGACTTTACTTGCAATTGTATTCATGTTAATTTTAATGATTATACATTTAATTAACTAAAAATAAAAATATATTAAACTAGATATTATCATATGGCTATATTTTTCTTTAAACTTCTAGGCATAGATGGCTATTTCTCAAATTTTAGTTTCTCTATTATTTACTATACAAAAGTACTGACTGAAAAAAGTTAACGAGGTAATTAAGAAATTAATTCTATTATGGTTGTGAGTTTTCCAACAATTCCTAACCAAATGATAAAAGTATGTGAGGGGAAAATGTCACCTTCCTAAACCAATTTGCTCCAGTTCACTATTTTGTTTGGTTCCTTCTGTATAAAATCCTTCCATGCTTTTGAGCTAAAGGTTTTGGATCCATTAGCAATTTATAGGTTTCATTCATCGTTGCAACTTGACATGTTGGCATATTGTTCATGATGATATCCACTCGCCCATTGTTATGATAAAGCCATTCCCAATGATTGTTCCTAATAAATTTATTGACTTTGGTGTTTGAACTCATCACTGGTTTTAGATGTTGGATCTCCATTACCTTGTGTAATGGACCTTTAAGGTGCCAATTGTCAAACCTAAATGATGTGAACTCCCCACTTCCAATTATATGGATGATCAACTTTTGCATCCATTATCTTGATCTCAGTGTTTGTCTTAGGTCCCATGACATGCTTTGTTTTAGTTTCAGGTTCCATATGTTATTCTCTTTTATTTAAACATTATGCAACCATTTGACCAAAAACTCTTCTTTCTCCCAGATTACTATTTACTATTCTTTGGCAGAGGGGTTGTCTAACTAAATAACCACCATAACTTCTTAGCTAGACTAATTTTGTTGAGTAATCTAGTTGAACAGATTCCCATCCCTCCTCTATTCTTAGGTTGACATATAAAATTCTAGGTAGCTTTTGCTTTCTTGTTGTTGTGATTTGATCCTTCCCATAAGAAGTCCTTTAACTTCTTATCAATCTCATTTAGAATGCTTTTAGGAAGTGAAATATGACTGATCCAGTAAGTTTCTAGGTAGTTCAAGATGGTTTAAACTAGCTGCAATATACCCTTATAGCTAAGGAACCTATTGCACTAATGATTGATTTTTCTATTGAATTTGCCTATTAGTAGCTTAAAATCTACTACATTAATTATTTTCTGGGATATTGGCACCCGTAAGTACTATAATGGTAGATTGCTTTCCTTTATTCCCATGTTCACTATTTTTGCTACTACATCTCTACTAGCATTATATGAAAGATAGAAGCAACTCTTATTTGGGTTGCTTTTTAATACTAAAACTTCCTTGGATTCCCCTATAACTTGTAGTAGAATTTTAATAGATTGTTTTTTAGCCCTATAAAATAGAAGTATATTATCTACAAAGGCAAGATGAGTTATTTTTGTACCTTTAAATCTATGGTGGTGTAGGAATCCAAATGAATGTCCTATGTTTCTCTTAAGAATGGTTGATAACACCTTCATGCATAGCACAAACAAGTGAGGGGAGAGTGGATCCCCTTGCCTTAGCCTTTTCTTTTCTTTAATCAGCTTAGTAGGTTCTCCATTCACCAAAATGGCAATTATTGCCTAATCCATTTTCTGAATTTCAAAGGATAACCTGCTGCTTTAAGGGTGCTTGAAATGAACCTCCAATTTACAGAATCATAGGCCTTTACAAAGTCTATTTTGATTGTTCAATCCCTCTTATTAGTCTTGGTATTATAGTCTCTAAGGAGTTATGCATATGAAAATATGATTACCTATTGGTCTTCCACATATGAAGGAATTTTGGAATGGATTAATGATGTTTCTAAGGCTATTCTTCAATCTATTTGAGAGTATTTTGGTGATGATCTTGTAAAAGATATTGCAGGAGGCTATAGGCCTATATTCCTCAAATTTGCTTGCATTGATCTGCTTAGGAATGAGACTCATAATTTTTGATCCATTCCTTCAATATTACTCCACTTTAGAAGAATTCCTTCACAACCTCTATCACATCCTCACCTGGAAGATCCCAATTTTGCTAATAGAATCTTCCATTAAACCCAGCTGGACCAGATGTTTTGTGATGTATAGAGAATAATGCTTTTTTGATTTCCTCTCTTTTAATCTCCTTTGCTACTTCTTCCTTTTCTTGTTTAGTAATTTGTTTGATTCCTCTTACCATTATATCAAGGATTCCTTTGATGCCTTCTCCTTGCCCAAAATGTTTTCTTAAGTATTCATAGGTGATTTGTTTCATGTTCTCCTGATCCTAGAACATTTTCCCAAATTCATCTTGCAGGTATTTGATATTATTCTTGTTTCTTCTTACTTTAATAAGATTCATGTAATATTTAGTGCACCTCTCACCAGCCTTTAACCAAGTCATCTTGGATTTCTGTCTCATCTAGTTGTTATAGCTTTTCAGGACATTGTTGTACTTCTGATTAGGTTTACTTCGTCTTTTCTTAATTTATGATCTTCATGCCTTCTCATTATCATTCTTTGACATTCTTGCGAATTCTTCAATGCTTTAAACTTTTCTTCCTGCCCTAGTGAAGCATTTTCTCTGCTGATAAATTTTAGATTTTTCTTTCATAAAGTTTCATAGACAGTGTGTACCCTTTAATGCCTTCTACCTTTAACTTCATTCCCTCCCTAAATACTGGCCTAAAGTTAGGGTGCTCCATAAGGTGATTAAACACTCTAAATGGGGCCTTTCTTTTCTTCTTATGGCATAACAAATTAATCACCACAGGACTATGATTAGAGACAGTAGGGTCTTCAAAACTTGTTGTGCTACTGGAGAATTGTTACCTCCATTTATCATTAACTAAACATCTATCTAGTCTTTTTTATAAGGAATCAGTCTCTAGCCTGCTTATTACTCCATGTAAAGACACTTCTAAGGCCTTTTAATTCTTTCATTCCAGTAGTTTGTATTAGGTTTTTGTAGTTTTTTGTTATTCTATTTAGACCAATTCCTCCCACCTCATGATTCACAAAAATACAATGTACAATTAAAGGTCCCTACTGTTGTCTATGGCATCTTCATTTTGCTATCTATTCTAAATGATCTACTCCTAAAATGGTTGTCTTTAAACCATAATTGGCAGTATACACTATATTGATAGCAAGGAGTCTTCTAGTCTTCTTCATTCTCATCTCGCAATGGATCATATGGTTAGTGCACTTTTAGTATATTATTTTAAGTTTTGAGAGGTTATACCATATTACCACTCTCCCATTCACATGGCAAGTATCGTTAGAGATAATTTTCCATTCTTTCCCAAGGAACCACATACAATTTTCTAATTGTTCTTCCTTTATTTTGGTATCTAACATACCAACAAAATCAACATAATTATTCTTGATGTAATCTCTTATAGCAAGTTGCTTAGTTGTTAATCCTCCTAATATTCCATATAACTAACTTTGTCATTTCTTTTTTAACCTGATCTTCTCCTTTTGGATTTCATACCTGCACCAAAGGATGAATCTTCTATGTTAGGTTTTGTGCCTGAAGCTTCCCCTTTCTATATCAAAGGTGTTCTAACTCTATCTTCTTAAGTCTGCTCCCTATCCTCCTTAACCTTGTTCTCTGCAATATGTTTTCCTTTTTCAGGTGAGTGCTTTTCCAAAATTTCTTGGATTTGTCCAATTTGTTCTCCAGGTTGTTCCTTTCTTCCTGATTCCTCGTCCATTTAATATACTCTTACCTCTTTGTCATAGTTACTTTTTGGTTTTTTTTCTCCACATCTGTTTTTCCTCCTTCAATTTTGGTTTTCAAATGTAAGATACCCATAGTGAGTCTTCTTCCAGATTCCCATCTTGTTAACTAACCCCATGTTCCAGTGGCCTATTTGTGCACCATAAGGAAAGCTAGTCTTCTTTCAAGGAAGAAACTAACTAAGGGAAAACTCCATTTCCTAGCTCCCATCTTTAAAGCTTCCATTAGCGCCTGGATAGGCTCCTAATTTTTCAACTCCATGAATCTGGGTTTCCCCATATTCCTTGAGTCAACAACAATTGAGCTCCAAGTTGTTTTGGCTTTGTTAGGCTCCTGTGTTTTCCTCTCATCAGCTCCATTAAAGGGTGAAAAATCTCCTATGCTCAATGTTACTATAGCTAGGTTTGGTTGTAGGTTGGTTTGAGGTTTTATTTCAGGTTTATCTGGGGTTATAATGGTTTCTAGTAGCTTTCTAATTCTAAGAAATGTGTTTGGTTAGTGGCTGGTTAAGGTAGTTGATCGCCAAAGGAAGGGGAACAAGATTGGTCAGTGGTGGGGAGGAGGGTGCAAGACATATCAAGAAAAGGAGTTTTCAAAAAATGTAAGTACTCTTTGCTACTAACCTTTTATTATAGGTTCATTATAAGCCAAAATTGAAGCAAAACTTGTTTAAAGATAAGGAAGCAAGTGAAGAGGAAAAAGTGAGGTTGGAGTTGAAGTTTATCATGAACGCAATAAAAGGTCGATATGAATAACTCATTAAACAATCTAGTGAGGTTAAGGATAGTTTGGAGAAACATGAAGTTTTCATAGCTAGTCTACAATATAAATATCTTATACCTAATAAGATGAATAACTTTGAAGTTTATAATAAGGTTAATAGTACTACCAACTATGTGGGGGAGTTAAGGTATGGTAAAGGAGAAAAAGGCAAAAAAGGAGATAGACTAAAGAGAGAAAGATGGGGCATATTTGATTTATGCTATAAAAAAGGGTATGAAAAAAGGGTGGATAATAATATAAGTACTATTAAGATAATGATGATACCATCTTTTATAAGAAGGATAGACCTTGATGCCTTTTTGAAATAGGAAAAATATGTAGAGCTAGTGTTTGTTTGTTATAATTTTTCAAAAGAAAAGGTCAAATTGCCAATTGAGAATTTAGTGATTTAGTTATGGATTGGTGGAATCAACAAATTCTCACTAAGAGAAAGAACCAAGATCTTCCTATTAGGATAAGAGAGGAGATGAAAGTGGTAATGTGGAAGCCTTTTTTTTCAAACTCCTACGATAAGGATCTCTATAAAAGGTTACAAATATTAACATAATGTTCTAAATGTATAGAGGACTACCACAAGGAGATGCAGGTTGTAATGGTTAGGATGAACATGGAGGAAGACCAAGAATCAACAATATTTTATTTTATTTGTTGATTAAACCCAAAATTTATCATTATTGTCAATCCACACCATTACCTGGAGTTAAAGGATGTAGTTCTCATAGCTGTGAATGAAGAAAGAAAATTCAAAAAGAGGCATATTAGTTGTTTTAATATTTCTAGTGCAGGTTGTTCATCAAGGAGTAAACCATGAAATAAAAAGAAAGACAAAGCTTTAAATCCAAAATATGAAACAACCAAATTAAAAATGCAAGTATCAAGTAGAGAGAAAGCTAAAATCAATTCTTCTTTAACAAATAAAAATCGAGAAATCAAGTGTTTCAAGTGCTTATAGAGAAGACAGATAGCTTCATAATGTCCCAACAAGAGAGTGATGATGATAAGGGGGATGCAGTGTATGTGTCTAAGAGTGAACATAAGGTAGATAAGGATATGTCTAATTTGGGGGATGCTAATGATGATAAATGGATTAAAAGGCCTAAAGAAGAGAATATGCTAGCCATTATGAGGGCGTTGAGTTATTTGGGAGAGGATAATGTGAAAGAACTATGAGACAATCTCTTTTATATAAGGTCTTCAATCAAGGATTAGAATTATAGTATGATCGTAGATTGAGAGAATTGTACAAATGTAGTTATTGTAGAATTAATGGAGAAGTTAGGACTATTAACTACAAAATAGAACTAAACCGTATAATCTACAATGGTTGAATAAGAGGAGGAAGGTTAGGGTAACAAAGTAAGTGTTGTTCTCTTTCGTAATTGTAAGTTACAAGAATGAGGTGCAATGTGATGTTATGCCTATGTAAGATAATCATATCCTTTTGGGCCATTATCAACAATTTAATAGGGGTACGAAAACATATACTATTTTACCATTAGTGACAAAACGATTACCCTTTCTCTATTATCACCAAATCAAGTTTACGAAAATTACTCAAATTTTATAAGAGTGACCAAGAGAGATTAAGAGGAAAGAAATGAGAGTAAACACTTGGAGATAAATTAAAAACTTTGGACAAAGCAAAAATAAGAGATAACTATAAGGGAAAAAGAGTGAACTTGGTAGCGAGAGCAGGGGATGTAAGAGATATATTCTTAGCTAAGTGTCAAATACTTTTTCTTTTTAACAAAGAAGCTTTTCTTTCCCTTTTTATTGATGATAATGCTACTTTGCCTAGTGGTGTTGTGTCTCTTTTTATAAGAATTTGATGATCTCTTTCAAGAGAATATTTTCATAGATTACCACCTATAAGAGGAATTGAGTACCAAGTTGACTTTATTCCTAGAGCTCAAATTTCAAATTAGTCCTTATCTATAACAAAATTTAGAGAAAACAAAAGAGATATAAAATCAAGTGGAAGAACTATTAAAGAAGGATTGTAGGAGAGAGAGCTTGAGCCCTATGTCGTCCTTATTTTGTTAAATACCAAACATGAATAGATTGTGGAGAAAATCTGTGAAATGTTGTGCCATTAACAAAATTACTATAAAAAGAATATGCTTGATGATTTATGTAATGTATCCTTATTTTTTGAAATTAATCTAAATTTTGGTTACTATGAAATTAGGATTAGAACATATGATAAATGAAATATGCCTTTAAAATTAAATATGGTTTGTATGAGTGGTTAGTAATGCCTTCTAGTTTAGCTAATATACCTAGTACTGTCATGAGATTCATGAACCATATTTTGCATGAGTTTATAGGTAGGTTTGTAACGATGTATTTGAATGACATTATTGTTTATAATAAGGCCTTATATGAAAATGTTGAGAATTCTAAAAAATATTTTATATGTGTTTATGCAAGAAAATTGATTTAAAATTTTTAATAAATGTTCTTTTTGTACCAAATAGGTTATATTTCTTAGTTATATGATGAATATAAAGGGAATAGAAGTGGATGAAGATAAAGTAAGAGTTATTAAAGAGTTATTAATACCAAAAATTGTAAGTGACGTTTGGAATTTTTACAGTTTTACTAATTTTTATAAGCATTTTATTAAAGACTTTAACATAATTACCACACCTTTGAATGAGATAATGAAAAAGAGTGCAAGGCTTAATTGGGGTGATGATCATGAAATAGTCATTAACTCATTGAAAAAGAAGTTAAGTTTGACTCCCTTACTAGCTTTATCCAACTTTACTAGGACATTTAAGGTTGAGTTTGATGCTTTGAGCATAGAAATTGTGGTGCTTTTGATGCAAGATAAGAAATTAATAGCATACTTTAGTGAGAAATTTAGTGGAGCAACCTTGAACTACCCAACTTATAATAAGGAAATGTATATATTGGTGAGAGAATTAAAGACTTGGCATCACTATTTATAACCTAAAGATTTTGTGACATGTAGAGTTATAGAAATATATCCAAGGTCAAAATAAGTTAAACAAGAGACATATCAAGTGATTGGAGTTCATTGAAACTTTTCCTTATATGATAAAGCATAAGCAAGGTTAAAAACATAGTTACCGTTGCACTAAGAGACATATTTTGTTAATTAATTTTTTTTATGTTTTAATTATATTAGAGATTTTTATGTTGGTATTCCTAATTTAAGTAATGTGATTAAAGAATATAAGCATTTTGCATTTGAAAAATTCTATATGCATGAAGGATATTTGTTTAGAGAAAATCAATTATGTGTATCTAATAGTTCCTTAAGAGAGTTACTTATGAGAGAATCACGTGAGGAAGGCTTAATGAGACACTTTATAGTCAAAAGTACTTTTGAGATATTGAGTGGCATTTCTTTAGCTACATACGAGAGATGTAGAGAGAGCGTGAAAGATAAGTTACATTTAAACGTACTAAATCTAAAGTACACCCTATAAATTGTATACACCTTTTACCTATACCTAATGAACCATGAGTAGATCTCTCGATGGATTTTATTTTAAGCTTACCAACGTCAAGGAAAGGTAATGATTCAATCTTTGTAATGGTGGATATGTTTTTCTAAATGACACATTTTGTTGCATATCATAAAATCAATGGTGCATCCTATATTGTTGAATTATTTTTAAAAGAGTTCGTTGGGCTATATAAAGTTCCTAAACCATTGTTTCAGACAAAGAAGTAAAGTCCCTAAGCTCCTTTTAGAAAACTTTGTGGGGAAAGTTAGGAACTAAGTTATTTTTTATAACTTGTCATCCATAAACTAATGCCTAAACTAAGATTGTTAATCGGACTCTCGGTGCTTTACTACGTGTTATAGAGACTTCATGAGAAGGAAAGGATGAACATTGAGAAGAAGATCCAAAAAATACATTAAGTAAGCTATGCTAGAAATGAAATTTTGCTTCTTCAAAAGGCTAATCAATCAAATACAAGAGATCCTCTTCATTCTTGTTTTTAAAGAAACTCTTGCTTTAGCTTCTTTAATAGCTTATAATCTTATCTAACTTGAGAGTTGCAATCACAGTCTAAAATCTTAAAAAAAACTCCATTCCTTTCTGTGAATGTGACTATTTTTCTTCTTTTGTTCAACTTCTTAAATCAAATAAAACAATTCTCAATGTTATTTATATTAGTATTATATCTCACTAGTCCTATTATTGAACATGGTCATTTGCCTTGGCATTTCCCAAACTTTCACGCCCTTAACTTTGTACTTAAATTTCAAATTATAGTTTAGGAACTTAAATATAATTCCTTGTTTAAGACTTAATCCATCATTTTCTCCTTTTGCGATCATATTCGTTTTCCTTTTTTTCAAAGATAATTTACCCAGCATTAAAAAAAACACATGTACCCGTTTAAGAATGTAAGTGGTAGGGTATCTTTGGAAATATCATTTTTTTTAATAAAAAGTTCGTGTAAATGGTCAGGCCGATAGGTGTTGCAGATGAAGCTGCTAATTCTCAAAACATCAGGGCACAAATGAGAACTTAAACCATTCTAGTTCCATATATACATTGACTTAACTGTAATCTTTGACATTGCTTACAAATTCATGCATTGACTAGGAAATTGGAACTTGTACAAAATCCTTCACTCAATCACCCTGCAGAGGCACAAGCGAGCATGCAAATGCAACATCTTGAAGTGGTGTGAGAAAATCTAGTTGGTTTACATATCAGAATATCGTTATTTACATTTGCAGAGAGGGCCATGGCGAATCACATAAAAGAGCCCCTGTGATATACTTAATTATTCATTTTAGCCCTTGTGTTTTTAATTCGTTCACCTTAGCCCCTGTATTTTTTATTCTCATTCAAGATACCCCAATTGGGTATTTTCGGACAAATTTGCCTTTGGAATCAAGAGATTAAAAAGATATATTTCAATAATCTAAGGACAAATTTGTCCGAAAATACCCAATTAGGGTATCTTGAATGAGAATAAAAAACACAGGGACTAAAGTGAACGAATTAAAAACACAGGGACTAAGATGAATAATCAAATATATCACAGGAGCTGTTTTATGTGATTTGCCAAGGGCCATCAACTCCCCACTCGTAATATTCCCAATTCTATATGATTGCTGCAGATCTGTAGCACTGAACTAGATTAAAAAGCCTAATAAAAACTTGGAGATAATCTTCCATCGTATTTTGGTTTTACTAATTACTAATACTAATAATTAATGCTGAAATATCAAATGCAAATAAAATCACTTTTAGCCTTCTACCGTATTTTGCATACATTTTGTATGCAGGCAAGTCATTCGATGGACAACAAGCATTAAGAAGAAAAATATTTAGTTTTGCGTCAAAATTTTAATCTGGAGACAAACCAAGAGATAAATATAGAGACTGATATAGATATGAGATAGGTAGCTCAGAAATCAAACAAAAGCTGATAATTGAGGTCTCTAAGCTCGTCAGTTATACATGTCTACGCCTTTTTGCATTATCCTCAGCAAAGAATTCCCACTTTCTATGATCCAGAGTGCTCAAATCATCAAGATCAGCAATGGCAAGCAAGTAATGCGTGAGTTTCCGAAGCTCCTCATCGCTATCTCGGTTTGCATGAGCCTTCCTAAATGGCTTAATTACTAAACCATTTTGTGGGTTCATCACAAAATTTCTTCGAAGGTCATCGAACATTATAGTGTTTTTGTGATTGTAGAACTGAATACAAGAAGAAACCACAGAATGTTATCATGACAAATATTAAGAATGTATGCAAAATCCAGTGTTTCCAAATTCATTTCACTGTTATTAGGCAATCAATAGACCTAGAACTTCAGATTCATGGAAATTTGAAGAAGAAAAACATACATGATGTAAGTGATATGATGGATAGTATTAACTAACACATCGAATGTATAGATTTGGCCATGTGCAATGCGCTAGTGCACAAGGTAAGTAAATCAAATAGGCAACCATCAGCCCATAACAAAGGTAAGAAGAAAAAAGGGAGAAAGTACAAAAGTATATTACAAACAAACAATCTTAAAACTTGTACCTCGGGGAATTGAGCCCAAATTAATCCAAGTGGCTTGCAATCAAATATCCCGTGAGAATCCGTCTGTACCGTTATCATTGCTAAATGATCTAGAAGAGCAGTGATCTTATAATGAGGGTTGTTAAGTACCCCAAGCTGCCCCATCTTCAATTCAACCCACTTCATGCTACAGCATAAAAGAAGCCAGACTAAAGAGTTATGCAAATACCTAAAAGTAAGTATTTGAATCAGCTCATTTCCCAAAAAAAAAAGGTATTGAATCAGCCAGGTTAAGAAACATTCAGAAAACTAATATAACGTTTGTTACATGTCCATGCCACAGTAGATATGAGCACGCTTTAGAATATATCAGACGGACTAGTTTTATTATAATATATTCAACTGACCAAAATATGCTTAGCTCTGAGTTACTTCATTAAAGGCAAAAACCATGTTGAAACTTAAAGAAATTGGATTCAATATTCATTCTAGTTATATCCTAGAAGAAAATTTATCATGTGCTTAACATTACAAGCAACTAAAAACCAGTCATAAATATCGTTGAGCAACGTGTTAGAATCAGAAGGCAACTTAGTTCCTTCCCTCCTAATAAAGAAGCTTTACCAGGCCAACACAGCAAATTAAACTTGGTTGCATAAATACTTCCTCAACACATAATGGTTGACTAAAAATGGTTTATGTGGAGGCAGTATTTGCATATCATCTGTAGACCTGGATTTGATCAACACAACGTTAACAACCATACACCACTTAACAGTCTTAAAACTTGGGCCTCATCAATTGTAAGTTTCAATTTTAAGCACTTAGTTGTACGCAACAGCATAGTTATTGAAGGACTTGGACCATAAAAACTGTGCTCTTGAGTCAATTATTTTAGTTGACTACAATCTAATCAGTCATAAACTCTCAGGGAACAATTTTGATCAGATTATATTTTTCTATATTTTTAATTTTGAGGGGAGTTGAACTCTCTTTTCCATGGGGCATACATGTAAGAATTGTTAAAGTGATGCCTAGCAGAAAGGTAAAAATTGTTTGAAATGATGTGTGGTAGATAAATAAAGACCAACGAAAACAGTTAATAAAATAGATAGATAGACATCTAACCTGGTTGCTGACCATATCATAATATCATACTTTGCATAGACGGCCTTGAGAAATTCATGAAGATCTGCTTAGGAAAAAAAGTCATTATGAATTCATACTTCAGACAATATAAGATACAACTTGCCACATCCAGATTCTTACAAGGTCTCATCAGCTCAAGGGGGTTCTCAGCTGAGGAACGATGATCAAATAGCGTATAATCAATATCCAGCACAAGTAGCTTATTTCCTTCCCGACATGGATTTAGAATTTCAATCTACACTCAGGATATGCAAGGAAAACAACCATCGTTCAATCAAAGAAGTCCATAATTTTAAAACAACCAAGCAATGGTTACCAAAGAACACTCATCATACTTCATGACTTATTACATGGCACTCATAGTTATTAAGATCAACAAAACAGTTGTCCCAGTGACATCTTTAATTGGAACAACAATAAGTGAACAAATACTTAGAAACTTAGTACACAAGTTGATGTAGGACAAGTAGAAGAAATACTAACTAATAGCTAAAACTCACAAAAATTGGGAAATATGATTGGTATTAGGCTGCTGGAATATTAAATTTCAGGCCCAGATTTCAGCTTGAAATGCTGAAATTTCAGATTTAGTATATTCAGTTTTAAGATTTGATTGATGGAGATTTAGACTAGAATTTCAGGGTTTTATATGGCTAAAATTTAAGGTTTTGGTCACTGGGATTTTAGGTTACAAGTGCTGGAATTTAGTGAAATAAACAAGTAATGGAAGGAAGGAAACTAAGAATCACTCTTAGGGTCTAAGAATCACTTTTGAAAGAAAGCATCACATCTTCCAATTAAAAACTCAAACTTTTAGAAAAAATTCAGGATATTTGTTATTGAAGGGCTAAATAGGAAAGGGTTCCTAACACATTTAAATCATATTCTAATAAAAATTCTATAAGTTTAAATCCTAAACAACTAAGATAACATATTTATAACTAGAATAACATTTCTAATATACTACTACTTCCTATCTAATAAGGAATCCGAGCATAACCTCAATTTCAATGCTAAACTCAATTCCCACTCTTCGTTTCACCAAATTAAAGCTTGTGAATGATTAATTTGCCCTCTATTATTTCTTTTATAAACTGTTAGCTCTTGCATTAATTCTCCTCAGCTTGTCTGAAGTCGTCCTTGACGTAGAATGTGACAAACACTGCTCATATAAGTCTAGATACAACTTCTAAAATTCATCTTTTAAATCTAAGTACTGTCAGAAAGTGATCTTCCTTTCCACTTGACAAGAAACTATCGACATCCATCAACTCTTGTGACTACAATTTGTTCATCAAGAACATCCTCTATTTCCTTTTAAGACGAGGAATGACGTAAATTCTCACAACTGCAAGGAGGTTATATATCATTATGTCCATGATAAATAAATAAGTCCGCAACGTTAAAAATAGGACTAATTCCCACGTCACTTAGTAATTCCGAAATATAAGCATAGACACTTATCTTCTTAAGTATCATAAAAGTTCTAGAACTATGTGAATATAAATGAAATTTCTTATATTTTCTTTTTGGACAACGCTCTGGACAAATCCTTACTATCATCATCATTAAATTCCACCAATCGACGATGTTTACTAGCATGTCCTTTATAAGTCAAGTCGTTGGTTATCTTTCGTTGCACCTCATCAAAGATGTTCCTCAAGTATTGTACAAAGCCTTCAACTTCAATACTAACTTGTGTTGTTTGTGGTAAAAGAATCAAATAAATAGGCTTTCTTGGTTGAATTCCCAAAACTATCTCAAAAGGACTCTTACGCTGCGTATGGTTACTGTCTCCGATAGCTGGAGACGGAACGGAACAGAAATTTGCCCCGTGTTTGGTTACTGTCCCCGTGAGTGGGGACAGTAGACAAGACCAAAAAATCCCGCCCCCGTAACTGTTTGGTTCATGTCCTCGCATTTGTGTCCCCTGTCCCCGAAGGACAAGGACACAAATTTCTATCCCTCCCAAAAAGGGAGGACAGGGACACGTTGTCCCTGTCCCCGCAACAAATAAGCTCCCATTTTACACAACTTTCCCCCGCTACCTTCGGTCTCCTCGTCCCCGACTGCTGTTCCTCTGTCTGGAAAATTGCGCACCACTGCTGTTCCTCTGTCCCCGACTGTTGTTCCTCCAGCCTTCGCTCTCGAATCTGTTCGGATCTCTTCTTCCCCAAGGCGTTCATCTCTCCAGGGTCAGGTAAGTATTTGAGTCTATGGTGGAAATATGTCGGTCTTCGTTGCTTGACCGACACTCTGGTTGCGCAAATGTCTTGTACATTGTCATCTTCTTCGACTCTCTATCCCTCGTAATCATTCATTTTGTGGTATTAGTTTGTTGGTTTTGCTTTGGGGAAGAAGAGATCCGAACGGTTGGGTATTTGTATACTGATCTGTGTTGGGGTTTTGTTGTATGCAAAATTGGTGAGAAAAATGTGTATGCATTGTGTCATTGTGGTTGGGTAGCTGTTGAAATTCCCTAACCAGTAACATTGGAAGTGTTGAATTGCGGGCTGGATTAATGCATATAAATGTCTGAGAAAATTTTGTATGTTATCAATCGAGTACTTGAACATGTTATCTTCCATACTTCTGAGTTATATACGATTCTGAGTTTTATACATGTTATTCATTCATGTATTCAATAGAAATGGTGTTTGAGCAATATCAGTCATTCACGAAGGTGTTTCTTGTTGATGCTTGCAAATGCACAAAACTTATATTGACTTTGGATCCTTTCCAATAATTTAACCAGTTTCTTTTGTTTCTGTTTAGGAATTATTGGTTGTTGTGGATCGGTGAGGGGTTGCAATTATCTCCAACTTTTATCTTCGGATTCTGTTGACAGGTATGTCATATTTTCTGAATTTAATCAACTGCTTGCATTGTAAATGAAATAAACCCTTGTATTGTTGGTTGGAAGATGTTGATGTTTGTACAATACTCATGGTTTACAGACTTTCACTGTAGATAATGAAAATAACCAGGCAATTTGGTTGTTAGTTATGATGATTAACTTCATAGGTTGATAATTTATAGCTTCTACAATATTCGGTGCAATTGATATTGAAGGAGACATTTGCAAAGCACATGAAAATTACCATTGTTGGAGGCTTAGTAAACCCTTCTTGTAGGCTTAGTAAGTTTAAAACAATTAAATAATAGTAATAAGTTTGTAACATTTACATTATCATTGAGATCATATACATACCCAATGTTAGCATATGTATTGAGATCATATACATTTCATGTGATTGAAATGTATATAGCCATCAGTTTTGACTACATCATTGACTTCGCCTCATTTAATTATTCTCATGATTGCAAGGAAGAATCAAAGAAGAAAAATAAGCAACTCTAATTAATCCTAATTTGAAATAGTATAGAAAAGGAAAAAGAGAAGAACAGTTAGTAAGATAGATTCTTGCCATGAGATAAATCTTCGAATGAAGTTAAAACTATAGTTAGCAAGGGTTCTATTGACCTTATTAGTTAAAAAGAAGCTACTGACACTTGGTGTTAATGATCTTTTGATAGATATTATAGCATATTCATGATGCTAAAAGGATAGCATAGTTGTCTTTTAAACAAAAACAACAAACATCCACATATGGTTTTGAAGTGATTTCAAAATTTATAAAAGTTTGAGAAATTATGTCAATGGCTTGTTTAATATGTTTTTCAATGTTTAAAAGGCTTGTGGTGATGATTTCCTTCAATTTTCCTTGTCATTTCTACTTCCATACAAATCAGGTTCATTATTATTACTTCCATCCACATATCCATTTCACACTTGAGTCTTTGAA
>JAOQMR010000005.1:15906494-15919210 GCA_027563865.1 Erythroxylum pelleterianum
ACCCAATAACCATTATCTTGGGTGCATTTCATAGGACTCAATTAATAAATTACATGGGACATTTAAATATGCTAACATATGGATCATTTGTTTTTCAACTACAAGATCTCTTATAATATATATGGTTTTTTCAACTACAAGATCTCTAATAATATATATGGTAGAGGATCTCATCACTATGTGAGTGTAGTCTCAACCAAAGGGAGCTAGTAGACTTTATCCAAAGAATACTGCATATGCCAAGCTCCAAGTAGGACAAGTATACATGGCGGCAATAACAACATGTTTTCAAGAAATTTGGAAGGAAAGAAATTTTAGGAGATTTGCTGGAAAATACAGAAGCTTATGTACTCTTAATGAGCTAACAAAAGGAAGCACAAGTGAGCAGGTTATTATCAATCAAATGGCAAAGAAATGTGGCAGAAGAGTGGTGACATCTCGGACAATCTAATAATCTCAAAACTTTGTAAATTAATACATTTCAGCCTGTGTTATAATTCTGTCTCCTAGTATTTTCAGCTGAAATGTAATGACTACAGGACTTTTAAAAAAATCTGTACATCTTCTAGTTAAGGTAGCAAAAGTTACCCATCTTTCTGAAAGACGTTCGAATCTTCACCCACTTTCTCGTCTCTACATGTTCAAAAAAGTCAACATTTTGTTTCTTGCTTCTCAAAGCGCGTGTGACGGAGACTCCTCCAATTTCCTTTTTGTCCAGTATGTTTAAAGCGAGTGGTTTACAGGAGACGTGAGGTGAGTTTCTTGACTAAACGACCAACAGCCAGCCAGTGCACGACACAGAGTTTGACCAAAATTGGATTCTAGTTGAGATTCTGAAACTCATCAGCACCACCTAAGCCCACAATGGCTGCTTGCTTTCCAAAATCCAAACTCTCTTCATCTCCGGCATCTTGGTATCATCATCACACACGGTCACAGACCATAATCCTAGCAAAAAGATCGTATTGATTCTTAATCTTATCAAAGAAAGAAAAAAGCCTGGATTTAGATGGCGAAGTACTTGAATCTATTGTTTCTTTCACTACTTTCTTCTATGTCAACCCTTTGTCTTTCATATTCAGCTGCCACCTCCATTACTTCTCCAAGTCCTAACAATACATCACCCGCTTGCCCTTTGGACCTCAACTATGTTCTTAGAATCCCATGGAACAGAACACTTTGCCAAAACTACCGGCCACAATCACACGACAGAGCCCCCACCCAAGTCGACAACACCACCGTCACCACTGCCACCTGCTGCCAAACCCTTCTCTCACTCTTAGGTATTGGCTTTGCTGAGCATCTTAAAGAAACTTCTTTTTTCCACCTCCCCAACTTGTCTATGTCCATCTCTTGCCTCCATGATTATCAATCTAAACTGAGCTCTCTTCTCTTGCCAAGTGATATAGTCTCTCAATGTCTTGACCCTTTACAGTATGTTGCGACGACTAATACATGTGCCCATATACTGTCATCTCATGACTGGGTTGCGAAACTTAATCAGTCTACGCCGGTTGACTTGGCTTGCAGGCCCGACCTTACGGATTACACATCCTGCGATGCATGTGTGGCTGCTGGATTTAGGGTTCAGTCCATGTTGGTAGCAATTGATGGTAACACAAGTCATTCTAGAGATTGTTTCTACTTCACTGTTCTTTATGCCGCTGGTATTGTAAATGAATTTGGTCCTCAGAGTGATGGTGCAATTTCATGTATATTTGGCTTAGACTTGGACTCAAAGAGGGGTTCAACTAGTAAGACTCATTCAGCTCTTGTTTTTGGTTTAACTGGGACAACAGTTGCTGTCATGGTCATGTTCAGTTTGTTAGGGGTTTACTTTTGGTATGTTAAGAAGCGGAGAAGAAAAGGGAACAACAATCTTGGCTTGGATATAGAGGAACTAGGGAGTAGGCCAAGACTGAGACCAAACACAGGTTCCATTTGGTTCAAGATTGAGGACCTTGAGAAAGCAACTGATAGATTTTGTAGCAAGAATTTTATTGGGAGAGGAGGATTTGGTATGGTTTATAAAGGCGTCTTGGAGGATGGGACAATGGTGGCTGTTAAGAGGATCATAGAGTCTGATTTTGAGGCTGATGCTGACTTTTGCAACGAGGTTGAGATTATTAGCAATTTGAAGCACAGGAATTTGGTGCCCCTTAGAGGATGTTGTGTGGTGAATGGAGAAGATGAGGATAGAGGGAGTGAAAGGTATCTTGTTTACAGTTACATGCCAAATGGAAATCTGGATGACCATTTGTTCTCTTCATCTGATAACCAAAGTGGAAGGATGGCGTTGACATGGCCTCAGAGAAAGAGCATAATTTTGGATGTTGCCAAGGGATTAGCTTATTTGCACTATGGAGTGAAGCCTGCAATATACCATAGGGATATTAAGCCAACAAATATACTACTAGATGCTAACATGAGAGCAAGAGTAGCTGATTTTGGACTGGCGAAGCAGAGTAGGGAAGGGCAGTCTCATCTCACGACAAGAGTGGCAGGAACTCATGGATACTTAGCCCCTGAGTATGCTCTTTACGGGCAACTGACTGAGAAGAGTGATGTCTACAGCTTTGGGATAGTTGTCTTGGAAATTATGTGTGGGAGAAAAGCCCTTGATTTGTCCACACCTCATGCTTTTCTGATTACAGATTGGGCTTGGTCATTAGTGAAAGCAGGAAAGCTAGAAGAGGCATTGGATCAATGTTTGTTGAGCGAAGAACTATCAAATTCAAACCCAAAAGTTATAATGGAGAGATTTGTGCTGGTGGGAATTTTATGTAGTCATGTGATGGTAGCTTTGAGGCCAAGCATTATGGACGCTCTTAAAATGTTGGAAGGTGATATAGAAGTACCGCCAATTCCTGATCGCCCAATGCCTATTGCGCATCCTTCGTTCTACGGCCACGGAAACACTTTCAGCATCTCTCCGGCATTAAGTGGACCTCGGTTGCATACTGGAGATATGCTAAGGTGAGGATGGAAGCTCTGACTTTCATTCCATGCATTGACTAATCCAATTTAAAACGGTTGGATGGAGCTACTATCATCATATTGTCTTGCACAAGCAACGATGCAAATAAGTCAGCTAAGCTAACTTCAAGCATTTGAAAGAAGAATAAGCTTGTTTATGTTCCAAAAAGTGCTAAATACTTAGCTGGATGGAAGGTTGTGTGATGATTCCCATTTGACTAACACTTCCAATTTGAATGTCCAGGAATTCCCAGTCGACAACTACATGAAAATCTTTGTTTCCTTCTTGGATTGTACTTGTTTAATGTACAAGGCTAGATAATATGATTTTGGTAGATCAGGTCGTAGCAGCATAATGCTTCAACTCTTGTTCTTGTACGATAAATTTTTTCCTGTTGAAACTTAGGGGACATTTGCATTCTTCTTTTTCATCTTCTCTCCTAATGTAACTGAATTTACATGGGATTAAGAGGTATGTGGACACGACACTTAAGTAGCATTGTTAGGAATGACATTAACCAAATTAGTCCCTCCCAAATGACCGCAACAACAGGACCATCAATAATCAAACTTATAATGATAATATCAACTTCAACTACAAACAGTTTATGAAATAAATCAACGAGACCTTCAAGTAAATAATAGATGATATAAATGAAATGATAGAAAATGAGATTTTATTAGGATCTATACCTTTGAAGACTGCTCTTCTGAAACTATTTTTTTTTTAATAATAGATACAGAATAGGAAGAAACTTCATTAATGTTCCAAACAAATTTGTTTCTTTGTATGAATATGTTAAAAAATGCACCAATTATGTTTACAATCTGATGCAAAAGTTATTTGACTGAAGTAAGTTTTCTTAATATTGGAGTATTTTTACCTAATAATCTCTACCACCTATTTATATTTTAAATTAATAATTATGAGAAATAAAAATATATATTATTAATAAGTAAATGATGAACTACAAATATAAAAACTTACTAGGCTACATTTTTTTCATCATAATTTCTCTCTTTGTAGATGATATAACAAAACGCCCTAAACCTTTATAATACAATTTAATTTCATTTGTCACTTGTGATTGCTCTTCAGTAGGAAAAATACTTTTGCGTTCAATCATATTAAAGAGCCCGCCTATAATATCATTTGTACATATGTCTCTACTATATAAGTAATAAGGATTGAGAAAATAAGTTACTAAATGGGTCCTTTGAGTAAGATGCTTGTCTCATCGTCAGTTAAGAATATCTATATAAGGCTTGTATAATTTCTCTTTCACTTTAAAAAGACTCATAATTATTTTATGAGCTCTATACATACCATAATATATATACTCCAAAGACGGAGTCTTATCAGAGTCAACAATCCTCAATTACCTTATACGCGGAGCCACTCGCTTCATAATGATCAAACAAGCATCTCAAAATTTATTATCTAGAATAATAAAACCAACTTTTTTTTCCTTCACACTCTTTGATAACTTATACCTTGAAAAATGATTACTTGTCACTAATTTTTAAAGTAGTTATTTATTGTCATAAAAACTTTTCAAAGTAATAAATGTTGTTTTAAACCTAGTAGTAGCAGGACACACAATCTCAACTCAATTTTCTTACTATCTTAACTAAGAAAAAATGTAATATGATTATATACAAAAATTTTACTCTTAGATGCACGCAAAGCCAGAGTAGAAGTACGGTACATACCATCAATATCTTTTAAAATAAGACTTATAGAATAAGCAGTGCACAAGACTAATAAATATGCTCATATTTTAATTATAATAAGTACCCAATTGATACATAATTAGCTGCATTATTTGTAACAAAATGCATAACATGTTTTGGTCCAACCCACTCGACAATTTTAGAAAATAATTTAGACAAAGCATTAGCACCTTTTACCATATTAGAAGCATCAATAGAGTTGATAAAAGTTGTTCTAATATTACAATAAACTGAGAAATTAATCAAAGTTCTTTGTCTTTAATTAGTTCACTCATCTACCATAATAGTGCATCTTGTTGTTTCCTAACTATACTTATATGATCCACAATCAACTGAAATTCCTTTTCTAAATCTTGAAGCAAAGGCACACAAATCTCATAATAAGAAGATACCTTAAATCATGGGCCTATTGTTTTTGTAACATCTATTGCTTCTTCAAATATATGGTGAATTCAAAGCACCTAAAGGAATACATGAATGATAAAACCATTTAGCCCATGCTCATTTACATCACTAGTTTAGAACCAAAAATAGTTCTCGGAGGAAAATAATAATATATGTTAACAACAACTTTCCTTTTTCCTTTATCTAATACTTATTATGCTTCATCATCTACGCAAGATATATTATGAACCTCTTTATTTCCTTTTCCTTTTTCTTCTAGTTGCTTTAAATAATTCCCAATCCTCTTACGTACATCAAATGGTACTTTTGTTCCAAGAAGTAATATTACCCTTAACACTAGTGAGACATTCTTTCATTTTATAAATTCCTCTCTTTTAAATATTCTATCGCAAAACATACAATTATATTGGGTATTCCCATTAGATGTTTGAGAAGAAGAAAAATAATCTCATGCTAGATTAGACATACCATGAGTAGAGGACACTAAGTTTATCGAATCTTTTTATGATGATTTCATATTTTTTACTGTAATTTTAACCTAAAAAATATAAAAATAATTTACAATATTTACCAAAATAGCCAAAAAAATTAAAAGATCTTTTGCTTTTTACACAATAAACTGTGACAAGAATATTTATAAATAAAATTTTCTATTTATATTACTTGACTCCAACAAAATTTATGTAATATAATAAAACAATAATTAATGTCAATAAGTAAAATATATAGCTCAATCCACAAGTTATTGTATGGGTAATTATATTATTTTTTTCTTTGACTCATTGTTTTTAAACATAAAATTCATTACCAATATTAAAGTAGTCAATATTAGTAATATCAAATTAAATTTAATTATGGTACAATTAAAAAATTATACTCCAAATAAGATCAAAAGTAAGTTATAGAAAAAATTAAGAACACAAAGTAATTAGATGGACATAAACATTTGAAAAGTAATTATTACTTAGATTGAAAGCATGTTGAAAACTAAAGAAAAGCATAAACATATTCCTCCAACCTTCTTTTCTTTATTGTTACCATACAAACAGGTAACTTTAAAAGACTATATTAAGAGTAATAGTTCTTGATGAAGACAAAAGGCTAATTATGTTTGTTATAAAATTTCATTGCTATATCCTATAAGTCTATATCTTATTATCTTGTTGAAACTAAAAAAAAAAGTAATACTTCGTTGATAGCAAAACGTAAAAAGTAAGACTAAATTAGCAAAATCTCTTTACAAGTTATTAATATCTCACAGATAATTTATAAAGCATAATTACAACATCCAGATAAACAAAAAAAAGGGGTCATACATATAAACCAAAAGAAGATCCAACAGTATAATGGTGAACATAAACAAATCACACTCACTTATTAAACTTTGTTCTAGCAATTACCAAATTCATATATATTTGATCCACTTCAAATGGCGAAGTGTTTACATAAAATCTTGCCCAAATATTATAAGTTTGTTTTTCAATTTATGGGCTTTATATCAACAAATTGAATACTTTAAGTCTGTATTTATAACACAAAACCAAAATTAGAGATCAAATTGAAATAAATTCCAAAATTTAAAGAAAATTAATAAATTAAGAAGTATGAATCAAAAAACTTATCTAGTCCGATATCCTGGTATCTAAGGAAACTACCACCTCCTAGTTAGCAATTAAAAACAAGATTTGGACCAAGGATAAGATGAAAGCTGCTAATCCTCTATGTGCACTATGCAAAATCCAAGTCGAAATAATACAACATCTATACTTTGAATGCCTTTACACGCAATCCATCTAGTATGGCTTACAACATAAAATGCAACTTCATTATAATGCTAGAAATTAGGGGCATATTATATAATAGGTGGTCAAGTGGATCAAGGGGAAGGATAATGACTCAATTGTGCTCATGACTGCGTTCACTTGTTGTGTCTACATCATTTGGAGGGAAAGGAACAACAAGATTCATAATAAACCTGAATTGGACAAGTAGAACTTAACTCATAAATTGATACACTAGATTAGGAAAAACCTTATATCCAACAATTGCAATACTCAAGTTAGTAGTAACACAAGAAGGGTGTGGATGTTATGATTTCAGTTGTTACTTTTGTTAATAACTCCCAAATAACTTCGTTAGACACTTAGTTTTGTAACTATGATAGCTTACTAGCTTGTAAGTTTGCACTTTTGTTAGGCTTTTTAGCCTATTTATTCATAAAAACAATTAATTAACTTTTAGAAAAAGAAATCTTCTATGGCTATTACTCTTGTACATGAAGCTACTACCTTTTTTTTAAAAGGTAAACATTACTAACACAAAACAGAACAATGGGAGGGAGGCCTAAAACTAACCCAAGCCAACAGGCTTACCCCGTACACCCGGAACCTAATGGCTTTGCACCCTCAATAACAGAAGAGGCAGAACAATCTGAATATAAAATAGAAGCTAAACGAGACGGAAGAACACTCCAGTGATGTGGGTTTGCATGTAATAAGGCTACCCTGACTAATGAGTGATCCGCCTTATTGGCAATCCTACACGTCCATTGGAAGGACAAATGAAGAAAATGACGTTTGATTGATAGGCAATCAAGGGCCATAATTCCAATCTCAGAACGATAAGAAGAAGAAGCTAAAATTGTTTGAATAGCTGACAAGCAGTCAGATTCCACTATAACTTTATCACATTGCTGATCTTTTAACCAAGAAAGAGCTTCCCTGATAGACATGATTTCGGCAAGAGCTGGGTCAAGAAGAAAGGGGAAATGGCCTGAAAGAGCAGCCACAAAATGCCCTCAGTCGTCCCGTAACACAGCGGCAAACCCCGTGGCATTCTTGTCGTTAAAAACCGCCGCATCCACATTACACTTCAGAAAACCTTCCTGAGGTCTAACCCAAGTAGAATCAATAGCTCTAGGAGTATGCTTATTGGTGCTGGCTTTCGCAAACATATCCCTTGCCACCTGCCAGTCTTTTAGGAAACTATCAGCAAAAGAAGCGACCATCCTAGGCTTTGCTTTGCCACACCCTCAAGTTACGATGATACCAAACACTCCATAACATCGTCAGCAACCGTTCAAGCTGAGGAAACGACTAAGTTGATAATCCATGCAATATTAAAGTTTCAATCCCAGTGCTTGGCCGACGCAAACCCATTGACAGCCACACTGCTCTAGCTATTGAGCAGTCCATCAGCACATGATTCAAATCTTCGATTTGCCCACAAACATCACATGCGCTATCAATCAGGATGCCCTTGCGTCGGAGACGATCCTTGTATGGAAGAAAGTCACGAAGACAACGCCAAATAAAGTTCTTGATCTTAGGAGGGAGGTCCAGATTCCACAAACGTGTCCATGGGCCCTCCGTGAAGGTATTGGCAATATCAGTAAACAAAGCAAGAGCCATTCGATAACCAGTTTTTACCGAATAAGAACCATCCCAACTATAATGCCAGATTAATTGATCCGGAGGTTTTAAGATAACAATTGGGATCCTGGAAACTCTACCCACATCATAAGGAGGAAGCATGCCTTCCAACATTTGAGTGTCCCACCCCGAGCCATCTTCCTGGAACAGATCGCACACCCGAATATTACCAACATCCAAATTGAAAGGGGGTTGGACGTAAAAGTTGTTTGTGTCAGGAATCCATGGGCCTGAAAATACTTTAATTGAAGCCCCATACTACCTTATACTTATCTTTTAACATATTTAAACCTTGAATAACCTAGTAAACTGAACAACCTGAACTTTAGAGAAACAGTATGGATTGACAACTAGAATCTACATTTCACTATAAAACCCATCGATCGACTCTCGGATTTCTTGCTCCTCCATCCATCTAGTTCCTTTTTATCCTCAAACCTATAATATGTCCAACTCCTTTGTAATAACCAAGCCTCTCAAAATTATAAACTACATTCTACAAATTTTGGTCGTCATGAAGAAACCCATCATGGTGAGTAAATTCAGTGTATTAATTGAAGATTTTAAGTTCCTAGGAAAAACCCATGGTCGTGGACTTTGAGAGAGAGTCATTACATCCTGATGACCACCGTAGATTTGAGAGAGAAAGGCCTAATCTCGATGGCCACTACATCATGAAGAGACTCATCTCAATGACCATTATAGCTCTCAAAAAGAGCCCCAATCAACAAGAGAAGTAGTAATTTCATGAAAGAATGAAAGATCACATCTTTGACTCAAAACAATCACCTTTATCTTCTTCCTAGTTATTCTTATGCTAATATAGATAGCTTGATTCCTCGACGAGTTAGACCCACAAAGTGAATAACTCGTATATCCACCTACTGTAACACCCGTCTCTACCTTGCCAAGGGGTTAAACCAGAGCTTGATCTGAAAAAGGGAAAAAATGTGAAAAAGGTTTGAAACTTGTGATATGAAACTTAAAAAGGACCAGAGCTTTACTAAAAAAGGAAGCAATGAGAACTGAGAAGAGAAGATGGTAAAGAGTAAAGATTGAAGGCTATAATGGTTCTAAGTTTGGACTTTTAATTTCTAAAACATCATTTATTGTATACATAATTGACTAGTTCACTGATAAACTATCAGGTTCATTGATAAATAGGTCGATTTTTCTATAAGCATGTTATTTAATCAAACCAAACTAGATAACTAGCCAGTTTATACTAATCGTGATCAAACCAGATGATCTGATTCAATTTTTAAAACATTGTTAACAATAAATGGAATCAACAACACTCTCTCCTCCTCCTCCTCCTCCTCCTCCTTGACCATTTTCCCCAAACCTACCCCTCTTTTATGATAAATGAATTTGTACTTTATCCATACAAACCTTTTTACCAAAAATAGAGAATATTCAACAACAATTTTTGGTCATAATATAACTCTGTAGTATACGACCATACTCGTAAAAACCTATAAGATCAAGTCTAAACTTCCCTATGGTATATAACAGATAAAAAAAACTAGAAGGGGCACACTATAGTAAGTACCTAAGTTGTGAGAGGTTTGCAACCTATGGACCCCCAAGATATTTTTTTTTAAAAATGCTTTGTTAATTATAATCTGACCCCCCTTCTCCAAAACTAAAAAATTTTGTCCTTCCCTCTCAAGACTAAAAAATTTTGTTCTTGCCCCCCAAGACTAAAATTCTGGATCCGTCGCTGGTCATAGTCTCACTCACAACATATCAATATAGACTTGCTTCAATTTTTATGTTACAAGAAAATATTGAGATGATATGTGTTGATTTTGTTAGCCTTTCCACTAAAGCTATACTACTTGAGTTGCTACCATCAAAACCCAAGCTACCACCATTGAAATCATATAATGGCATGATAGATCCATGTGACCATACGATTCAAGAAAATAATGGATCAATATAGAGCATTGCATGCATTAAAGCGTCAAGCTTTCATGTATACTTTGACAAGAGCACCAAGAGACTAGTATTAGACAGTTCGCATAGGTTCAGTAGTTGACTTTAGGCAATTAAAAGCTAAGTCATGATTCATTTTGCTTGTAATTGTCATATATCTCACAAATTAGTAACTTTATTTGAGATATTCCAGAAAAATATGAAAATCCCATCTATATTACACCAAATGATTTAACAAAAAAGTTACAGTCAATCTCAATACCTTCATTTTGGCCATTACTTTTAAGAAATGGTTGAACCAACACTAAGCGTTATGGAAATCTTTTCTAATGGATAAGACATATACCTTTGCGGATGTACAAGAGGAATATAAGGTATATCAATTTTGAGGAAGTTGATTTACTATAGATTATCTAAATAAGTCCTACATAGTTAACACTACAAACAGTGGAGAACAATGTACAATTTTTTAAAGTTAAATTAAAATTATAGACAAAAGCTTCTATATATACAAAAGCAAGACTAGGTTTAATAAGTACAAACAAGGTACTAAGGAAAGGTTACCATATATGCTCTACATTGGCTAGGTGAGTGAACAAGCAAAATATAGATCTCATTCCATAAAAAATTGATATTCCTAGCTAGTTTTGGATATGGGTCCCTCTCACATGGAGGGACACCAAGTTTAAAAATTAAGGAAAGAAGGTGTAGGCACTCCCCACTTCATACCAACAACGTGAAAAATTCAGAGAAAAATCAGGACAAAATAATGCTCTAAAGTTAGGAAAGATTTTCTTAAAGAGTTGGTGAGTGACAAAATAGTGAGGTTAGTAGTTTTAGGTTGGAAAACACCTTGTGAGCCACTATTTTAGTTTTATTTGTATACCTACTATTTATAATAGTGGAAGAATTATTCTGAGTTTTGTCCGTGGACGTAGCTCAAAATTAAGGGTGAACCACGTTAAATATTTTGTGTCCATTTTGCTTATTTTATTTTTCCTTTTCACAAAATACAATCAATGCGCCCAACAAGTGGTATCAGAGCTGTGTTTTTATTGGAGGTATTTTTTGAAAAGAAGCACGTCACGGGGAAGACAAAATTGCAACAAATTTTTTGGCGTGATCTGTTCGAAAAGTTGATATAAAATGGTAAAGGTGATGAATAGTACTTTAAATTTGTTTTAAGAAATTTCCAAAGTGATGGCACTGTAGCAATAGTAACTGGGTCCCGAGGTACTATTTGCGGTATTATTCACAAGTTACTATTTACTAGGTCCTGCGGTACTATTCCAGTAGAGTTCGACGACACTATTTCGGTGAGCACTATTTACAAGTTACTATTTACCGAGTCCCGCGGTGAAAATTTAGAAGATATCTTTTCTGCCAAATTTTGACGTCCTGATTCCATCTTTGAGGTCGGTTTTCTCAAATTTGTCTTAATTTAGAAAATAGAGGTGAAGATAAGCAAACTTATCAATCTAAACGGTATGAACTCTGTATATGGTGAACCAAGATGAAGGATCTCTTGATGATTACAAAGATGCATGTGTCGATATTTTCGACAACTAAACCGGAGGAGATATCCAACGAAGAATGTGAGTTTGAGCATGAACGAGCGTGTGGTTATATTCGACAGTTTGTCGATGATAATGTGTACAGTCATATTTGTAACAAGACTCATGTAAGAACTCTATGGAATAAGCTGGAGTAGTTGTATGCTTCAAAGATCGGCAACAACAAATTGTTTTATCTGACAAAATTGATACAGGTAAAATACCAGGAGGGTACTGTAGTTGATCATTTAAACAATATGGAAGAGATGGTTGATCAGTTATCAAAGATGGGCATAAAGTTTGACGACGAGGTAATCGCTCTAATGGTGCTAGCTTCATTACCAGAGTCTTGGGAGACTTTGAAGGTGTCTTTGACAAATACTACACCAAATGGCGTATTAAATATAAAGTATGTTAAAAGCAATACATTAAATGAAGAGATGAGACGTAAATCATAACATGCAGCCTCTTCATCACATTCAGATGTTCTGCTTACAGAAAATAGAGGAAGGAGTCAATCTAGAGGTCCAATGTCCAGAGACAAGAGTAGAGGAAAGTCAAACAGATATGCAAATATGAAATGTCATTACTGCAAGAAGAAAGGTCACATCATGAAATTTTGCCGAAAGTTGAAGAAGGAAAAAGACAAAGATGTGAAGAAAGAAGAAAGCAGTGATGA
>JAOQMR010000005.1:15932503-15947304 GCA_027563865.1 Erythroxylum pelleterianum
TCCACAGTGCTGCTTCAGTTTGGTTGGCTTTGTCAGAAAATATTTTGATGAGTGTGCAATTCTGCTTTTGTTTGTTTGGCTTTGTCGACGAGTATTGGCGACAAGCCATATGTTGTACACAAATTACTTCTTGAAAATTCGAGTTTTAGTCGATTTAAAGATCAATCTGTTGACTGAAAGTTCCTGAGATGGTGTTATTCTAGGTGAATCTGCAATTCTGAAATTTTGTTCCAACTGAAATCTTGGAATTTCTTTAGTTCTATATCAGCTTTAGAAGAATTTAGTTGGCTAAACTTTTGGTAGTGACTGATCATTGCAGAAATTTCTCATTGCGCTATGGCTACTGAAGAAGTTAAAGCATCTGATGAAAGTCATGAAGCAGCAGTTGAAGGACAGCTATGGAAGAGGAGATGCCAGCTTTAATAACTAACCATACATGTTTATTTGCCCCCATGTGAACAAGCTATTGGCTGTGAATGAGTATTTATAGTGAAACTAATTCTGATGGCTATTTAACTTAATTGAGGGCTCCATTGGTGGCTAAAGTTTATGCTCAAGTTTATGGCGTTCAATATTTGGATACTTTTTCTCTAATTGTTAAACCAGCTTTTCTTAGACTAATTATCTTCCTTGCCGCCATTCATCATTAGCCACTTTAGATGTGAAGGATGCTTTCTTACATGGAGACTCTAAAGTGGAGATATATATGGTGCAACCTTCTAGATTTGTTACTTGGAGAGAATCTATCAAAGTTTGCAAGCTAAAAATGTCTTTATATAGATTTAAGCAAGCTCTAGCATGGTTTGAAAGTTTAGTAAGGTGGTAACTCAATGTCATCATATCCAATCTCACAGAGATCATTCCATTTTCTCCAAGAAGTTGAATTCAAGAATTATTATTTTTTATATTTATGTGGATATGTAAGGGGATATAATCACTTAAGGAATATTTTCAAAAATAATTTCAAACAATTAGATTTAACAACAGACCCAAACCTGTTGGCAAACTCAGTTACCTTGCAATCACTAGTCCCTATATAGATTTTCCAATGGGTGTAGTATGTCAATTTATGCATCTCCTAGAAATACTTCAAATATTTGAAGAAAGCACTAGGTTTGAGTCCATTGTGTAGTAATTATGGACATACTCAAATATATGGATACTTTGATGTTGATTGGACTACATCCCTAACAATTAAGGGTATCCCTAACAATTAACGGTCCACTACAGGATATCTGTATTTGTTGGGGTAATCTATTTTCTTGGTTTCTATAATCTAGTTTCTTGGAGTTAAGAAACCATTCACCCAAAAGCTTAAGTTGATGGGTAAGGCACATTAAATAGATTATATATTACTTCAATATGTCCCTCTCACATGCAAGAGTGGGAAAAACACAATATACCATAAATCCATCAATAAACACCTCACACTATGAACTCATTAGAAATGAGGATGGCACAATCCGAACTCAGTGACCTTTTGGTCTCAAGGCTATGATACCAAGTTCAATTTTTATTTAATCTCCATTAGAAGGAGAGGTTTTATATACAAGAGGGCTCTTTTATATAAACCACTCCTCCAAATAAAGGTTAATGAAAATTTTAATACGGTATCAAACCCACTCCTAGCACACATAGATGTCTAGTCTTGCAAACATCATGTGTTAGATATCCATTCTAAGCATGAGCGGGTGTAGAATTAAGGATGGTTTATATACATGAATGATCACATAACCTAAGTCCCTAAGGTTTTAAGTGAAGATATGATGTAAAAGTCCTCATGTATATCACTCCTCTTATGAAATAAAGGCTTCTGAAAATTTAACATGGTATCAAAGCCTACCTAGTTCGATATTGAGCTTTCCCACAGATGGCCATTCCTTTGGGCACAAGTAAATCTTCAATCATTCAAACTTCACGCACCAAATGTTCATTTTATAAGCATGAGGGGGGTGTATTAGAGTTGTTAAATTCCCGCTCAATTAGGAACAAAGAGTAAGGATAGTTTACATACAAGAGTTGACCTACAACCCAATACTTTAAGGTTCTGGGTGAAGATATGGTGCTCCTCTTGCATATGAATCAGTCCTCTTAAATGGCTAGTAAATAAAAATTGAACATGGTATTAGAATCTCTCCAGTTTGATGTTGGGCTTTACCACAAATGTTTATTCTTGTGGGCATCCACCAATGTTTGTTCCTACAAACTTCACGAACCAAATGTGTATTCTTGAGCATGTGGAGGTGAACTAAAGTTGTTAAGTTTCCACATCAACTAGTAACAAAGATTAAGAATGATTTATATACAAGAGGATCTATAACTCAATGCCTTAAGGTTGTAGTCGAAGATTTGAGTCTCCTTGTATATGAATCGTTCCTTCTCTCCAAGATGGAGAATTATGAAAAACTTGACACTTGGATAAGTAAAGGGTAGCTTGTGGTTTATAAATCTAGTATTGAATCAAAGTATAGAGCAATGTCAGTTTATGTTGTCAGTTGATGTTGTTAAAGCAAGTACTTAAAGATATTAAGATTGAAGAAAGTAAATACTTAAAGATATTAAGATTGAAGAAAGAAAACTTATGAAATCATCTTGTGATAGTCAGACAACTATAAATATCACTTTAAATTCCATATTTCATGAATATACAATGCATATTGAACATGATTGTCATTTTATTAGAGAAAAGATGTAACAAGGATTGATTGACATGTTAGAAGTGGAGAGCAAGTTGTTGATTTTTTTTACTAAATCATTGCATGGGTCTAGGATGTAAGTTCTTCGTAACAAATTTGCCATCATAAATATGCATGCTCCAGAGGGAATAAGAAATAATGATTAATAGTTATAATAGTTGTTAACTATATTAGAACCATATTAGAAAGTAGCATAATTCCAAATTGACTATATATAAAGGGTATTAAGACCCTAAATCAATAAGCAGGGTGGCCTTGTTACCAATTTCAATGTTTACAATTTATATATGTCATTTAGTGGTGGTGGCCAAGGCTGGGCTCGAGCCTTATCTTTTTTAAAAAATTGAGCCTCAGGCTGGGCTAGTATTAGGCCCCAAAGCCCGAAACTTATATGGAAGATGACGTCTTTTTTTGGCAAAACAATGTCATTTTTCATTTTTTAATTTAAAAAAATTTTGGGCCAAGCCAAGTCTGGCTTGGGGCTGTGGCTCAAACTTGGGCTTTAATGCCTCAGGCCTAGATGGGCCCAGGCCAGCCCGGCCCGGCCCGATGCCACTCCTAGCCATTGATGTCACCACTTAGAAAAAGTATACCTATCAAAAGTTTGTTGGAGAAAAAGAATAACAAAGAAACATTTCCACTGTAAAGAGACAAGAACAAGCTCCAACCTGTTTTCAGCACTCAAAATCTCAAACCGTGCACTTTCAGAACTTCGATCCCTTGTAGCCATTGCCGATGATACTGCCATGATAATGTCGCTAAAAAATTTGCTGCCATTGCCATAAAAGAATTGCATAAATGTTTGAATATACCATGAGAAGTAATATCTCAAACTGCATATTATGCTAAACCACATATATGATGGGACATTAAATGTCAAAATGACATTTAGAAACTGATCAGCATAAAATGACCTTTGTTGCAGAATCAGGTGGATTGAAGGCAAAACTATGGAGATTATTCACTCATCAGGAGTGATCCATGCAAATATTACTTTTTTTTTTTGGTAAAAATCCATGCAAATATTCATTAAAGCTGCATTTAGCAAAACATTTCTACACTGTCTAGTCAACCAGACTAGCATCTGCTCCTTTTAACCACATCCATATACAAACAAGCACTTCCGCTAAATGGAAAGAACTTCAAATACTAAAGATGCAAGATTCATAAAGAATTAAAGTTGGGATAAGAAAAAATTAGTAGATCTTAAGTTTACAAATAAACAGCTCAAAGAAGAGTCTAAACAATTTAAAAACTTACTCCACTGTCAAAAATTTGCACAATTTCTGAACATATGCACAATGAAAAGCATAAAACCGACACTCTGCTAAAAGATTATGCTTGGAAGAGGGAACATTGGAGGTGACAATGAAAATCTGAAGGACAAAACCAGCAAACCTTGTGAGCAAATCGGGGTCTATATCCTGCCACTGCACCTCTTCAATGATTTCCACAATGTGCTTTATTCTTTGTTTAAATTCTACGGACTCCAGAAGTTGTATATCATGGCTCAAAATAGTGCTTTCATCACTAGGAAAAATCACCTGCCCCATATGAAAACAAGTATAAAATATTTGCAGCAAGCAGGCTTTCTTGCGAATAAAACAAAATAACTGTACAAAAAGTTAAATGCAGCTGTAGCCGGCTCCATCATTGTTCATTCAGGGAAACGAAGGACACACCCTTCCATTTGTAACGACAGCATTAACGCCAGATTCTAGCCCAATAAGCCTGTATAAAAATTGTTCCACCTGCACATCATTGCTTTTTCATGTATCAAAGTTTCCAACAAAAATAAAAGATGATGCTAGATATGTTGGAAATTATACCTAAAGATTAAAAAGGAAACAGAAAATATGTAATGTCTATGCATTCAGATGTAGAAGAATATTAGTGCAGAGGTAACTTGCAGCCATATACCTGATTCAAATGGTTCATCATCTTCTCAGCAGAAAACTCAGGAAGGCTGGATTTGTAAGCATTCAAAGGTAAATCATTGGCCTCAGCAAGCTCATAGACTTTCTCTATAAACGCTTCATGGCTTTCAACTGCTACAGAAGAAGCAACAATGTACTTTTGCTCATAGAATGAGCACAGATGGTCCAAAAATTTCAATACAGATTTTTTATGACTACATGATAACAAAGTAGTCAATAGTCAGCATAAAGTACATTATGTCATATGCAAATAAACAAAATCATACATAAAGAATGTTACAAACCTATAAGTTGAAGCAGTGATTTCAAAAACCTTAGCTAAAAGGAGTTTTGGTAAATCAGTAACTTGATTGCCAGTAAATAGGAGACCTAACCTAGCAACTTTAGATCCACCAACCTGCATCCAGACATATATAGCAAGTAGTCATGACTAATTTCTGAGTAGTGGTAAATAGGAAAACAATGATTAAGGTTTAGATGTTTATTATAAACAATAACCAGATAACGGATTCCTTCATGAAGCAATTCGATGCCCTTCCTTGTCGTTATGTCAACAGCAAGAAGATGAGTTACAGGCTTCAAATCATTTATGGCTGAAATAGTTCAATAATTAGAAAGAATAAGATACCTCAATAAATTTTCAAAAGACCAAATTTTAGTGCAGACATCATATACCAGAAAGAATGAGATATTACGATAAATTTTCAAAAGACAAAATTTTAGTGCAAACGTCATATTTCTCAACAAAAATTCTGCTTACTGTCAGGAGAATGCAGGTAGTTAATATCACTAATTACTGTCTCCCCAAGCATGGTTGGAGCCAAAGAAATAAATTTGGGCTTGGTCTTGCCATCTTTAATGATCTGTAGTAGAACATCAGCAGAAAACATTTGTGAAGAATACAAAAACAGAACTATGTACAACCATTCCAAATACAAGATCGTGGAACACAAAACAATTAAGGGAATTACCTGTGGATTATAGCGGCCAATACCACTTTCTGAAAGAAATTTGTCCAAGACATCAGTGTGAGAAGTTATATGACCATAGTAAACCTGCTCTTGAATTCTAGGGAGCTCATCATTCATGGCATTCATAAGAGTATCCTGTGGGGTGGGGGGGAAATCATTCTTGTGAGCTAAAGAAGAGAAACAAAATTGCATCAATCAAACACCAAAAAATTAAGTTCCAATTCCAGAAAAAATAATCAGAACACGCACAAGCTGGAACAAGCCAACTTACAAATTTTTGGCCCATTAACTTGACAAAATGTAAGGGAACTTATACCTCATGTGTTCTTTTCAAAAGAGAACTTTCAATCAAGGAAAGTCAACTTTAAGAATAACAAACACAAGCTTTGTCTCAATAGTCAATTTGCATCATACCGAACAGTTTGTATGAATTTCAAATGGAAGAGATCCAAGAAATAACAGAATTTCTCATATGCTGTAACATAAGTTCAAGCAAAGAAATATCAAGTCAGATAAATTTTAGATTTGTTAGCATTACCTCGCTAGTATCAAGGACAAGGCCATTCATCAAGAGACAACATCTCATCTTGCCCAAACCCAACTTATTGACAAACAGGGAGCTTTCTTTAGTCATTTCTTTAAAAGGTAGCTCCTGTTCTACTTTTAGCAATATATCCTGAGGAGGTGTTTTTGCCTTTGGCCTTCATAAGCATGGTTAAAACTTTTTAAAAAGGTCACATGACTTCGAAGGAAAATGAATCCCAAAGCAAAAGTAAACAAAGTAACAAAAATGTTTTGAACTCACAAGATAGTTTCCACGAATGCCCCTTCCACATGGTGAACTTCAGGAGCATCATCCACGAGATCTGCTGACTCGAGACGTAGCTTGTTGACCTGGAAATATTTGTAAAATAAACACTGCTTATTCATATTGAAACTTGCTAAAAAAATCCAAATACCTCATTATCCAACAAAGCCCAGCAACCAACATAAAATGCAAGCATGGTTAGGACAATCATTCAATTTAGACAAGGTCATGTCTGTGCCATTTAAAGTTGACCAATAGCTTCAAATGTTTTCAGTTCAAAAGCTTTTTTTTAATAAAAGTTCTTCGTGCATGTGGGATATTCAATGCTTAACTGTTGCTAAGCAGATCCTAAGAGAAATAACATATAAAGCAAATCCTTCAACACTCAAAATAATAGGTGCATTCAGAGCTCATAAAAAAGATTCTTTGAAGCAGATAGATGCCATTTCTAAATTGCACCCACATATACAAAGCATAGAAGAATTCTGTAAACTAGATTCATTTGATTTTCAGAATTATCCAAATTCATTTGCACCTCTAGCAAATATCACCCTGTGGCTTCAAGTCCAAGAATTTCCAACAGTAACCAGAAAAGGTTTACCTCTAGGCAAATAAAACATCTCATTTTTTACATAATCATCATCATTCACGACAAAGCAAACTTTAGGATTTGAACCCAACATGCAGGAAATACAGGCAAAAAGTAAACAGAATGACTATATTGGTTCTATTAGACAAAGAAATGTTGAAATTGTATGTATGACTAAGATGGCAGCAAAACTCTTACATTGCTCAGAAATTGGAAAGCTGTTAACGTGCCATAATTTTCTTTGATATACACAAAAAGACTTATGATCTGCAAGGAAAATTGTAGCACTATAAGAATCATAATCATAAGAGGCAATAAATAAATCCACAAGTGTAGACATCAAAGGACTATCATCTGCCTATATACAAAGATTGATAGGTCAAAAAAGTAAGAATCATTAGAGCAAACACGTTATTGTTTTGAATTCTATTCACTAGAGCACCTAGCAACACTTCTTTATAGATGTTAAACAAGGGTCAAGAACTATTCAGACAAGATATGTTTAAAACGAGGTGGCATACAACATATTGATTGACAATGTCACAAACTTTTTTAGGACAAAGAAAGAGTTTTTAGAAAGTACAAGTGCGTGTGTAATATTCATGAAGTATAGTTTCAATTTTTTCATTACTTTCTCTTATGTAATCATTGGTTACAATATTCTATATAGAGAAAAAATGATTAAGCCACAATTACTAAATCTGTTTTACCATCACTTCATACATTTGCATAAACATAATTAACTCTTCTGGAACTAGGATTAATAAAAAATTATCAAATAACTACAGTATACATCTTAATTATTCTACATCTTTACACATACATATATATGTTGGTATGAAAATGGTTAGGAATGAAAATTGGTTTTGTTAATTTGTTAATTATTTTCCTTAAATAAGGAATTAAAATATTTTATTTTTAGATTCTCCTTGTTGGCTTGGCATTCAAGTCAATTAAAGAATAATAACAATCATTGTCAGGGTAGGATTCCACTTTTATACAGGTATTTTAAGTTAAAGTCCTTATTTACATGGGATAAGCATTAAGAAGGTAAAAGCTATATGGGATTAAATGTTTCAATTCTAAGGAAGAGGAGAGAGCTTTCAGGTTATGAATTTCAAGGAGAAAGTATAATGCTTTCTAATCTAAGAAGTGTTTCTTAGATTCTAAGAGTGATTTCTATACAATAAGTGTGATGCCTAGTTCTTTATTAACCCTCATGTGATCTCTAATAGTTGTTAGATTGAAGTTAGTAATTTTTAGGTAAAGCATTTTGAACATGTCTTCCTGATTTAACCTTAATACGGAAACTTTCATATATATTATATTTCATTTAGCTCTTCTTTTTAGTATAAGATTATGTTCCCTTTTCAATTTCCAATGAGCATGGAAGCTGCCATCCGTCTGTTCTACATCATTAAGACACTTGGGCATATATACATAATGGGAAGAACGTGCTTGAGAAACAGTGAATTTAAGACCTAGAGTTTCTTTAAATAAGAAGGAAAATCAAGAGAATTAACGTCAAAGAACATAGAGGAAGCACATACCAAACTGGACAGATCGTCAGTTTGTCCATCATTCTTCATAGTAGAAAAATGAAGGCCATTGGGTTGCTTCTCAGTCTCCTTAATGAACTTCATAGAATATAGTATGAGCCCAAATCTTATGGGAAAGTTGTTCTCAAATAAAGAAAGAATCATATCAATGGACTGCAAGCAAACAAGAAAGAGTTATTTTCAGGGCTATGTAATAATTAAACAAAAGGGGAAATCAATATCGAATATCAGAATAATGATTTGCCTCAAGGCCACAACTGGTTGCTGGATCAAGAACATAAACTGCATGGAACAGGTTCTTGCGGATATAGCGTAGTTGCCCAGGGAAGACGGGCATCAAAATCTTCACAAAAAGGATTAGCATCATTGTCAGAAGAATATGCAAGGGTAGCAATTGTAGTCTTAAATAAATAAATTTCACAAATAATACATTACCTCGTTTATATTGCTCCGCCAGCGCCTATACATAGCATCTTCCTCCAAATTATTAAGATAATGAACATGGATTGAACGAAAATCAATTCGGTACATATTGGACTCAGGAGGAGGAAGTGTTGACAGAAGTTTCCTTATTGGGACAGGAGGGATCTACAAATATTAACAGTGTGAAGAATTTAACGTCACATGAAAATATTAAGACCACTAGCATGTGAATGTAAACAGAGACACACTAAAAAATGAAGGTGTTGTACTCTTATGAAGACTAGACCCTTGGAGCCACTCCCAGGAAAGTAAGATTGGCATACAGAGGTCCACTTAAGCATGGTAGCCAATACTCAGTCATGGGGGATAGTATAATGAAAGTAAGATTACAACAAGAAGGAAGTGAAATCAATCTGTTCTTCTTAGTGACATTTAAAACTCCTCGAAGAGTTGAACACAAAGTTTGACTTGGCTCTCAGTAGCAAAACACGCTCAAATAATACCAAAATTCAGTGAATTTCTTTACAGATTGCTTGTTGATACAGCACACATTCTATATAGGTAACAGAGTATGATATCCTAAGTGAACCACTTAGTTGCAGTTCTTCTCCGGTAAACTAAACAAAATAACAGTGTTTACGTCCAATAGGTATATCAAATTAGACAATGCCATACTCATTATACCCATAAATAGAAATTTAGCGCTCTTCACCTTCAGTTTTGAAAATTGATCAGCTAGTGACAACTCTTGCTGGACCAGATCAATAAGCCTGTTAAAAAAGCAGGAAAAGAATATAATCAGCTAGCATTCAAGTACTATGTTAAAGCGATGAAATCATATAATTTTTAACGAAGGAAATTCCTCAGGTTGGGAAAATGCCAAAATTAAAAAAAAATCTATGTATGATAATTAAAAATGACATTTATCTCAGATGAATGTAGGCCCCACCAAGTATAACTTTTTGAGGGCCATAAAACTAAAAACAAACTGCTCATAATCAATTATATAGGCTAGAAAATAACTAAAAATACCTCTTCTTGATCAATAACTAAAGGTTGCAACCAAACCTAACCAATCAATTTGTTGCCCATACTGCTTAAATTAAAAAAAAGAGAACAAAGTAGCATCTATAGAGCACTGAAATCGAAAAGAAATAAGTGTCCGCTGAGCTCCACTATCAAACTGAGAACAAAAAAGTGTACAAAATACAACATAAAGCCATATTTTGAAAATGTAAACATACATATCCAGCCAAAGAAATTGTCAATTGCAGCATTTTAGAGTAAGGAATGGTATCATCTATGCAGGCTTGAAATTTAGAAGAAATGATAAACAATACTTTGTGATTCATTAACATAACCATCTTCTGCAAGGAAAAGAGTGGAAATGATTCAGTAAAAGAAAAATGCATTACAGGAAAAGGTCAATGTCTTCGATGTTGATTAAAGCACCATTCAGAGCCATCAAAGACTTGCCCGGAGGGATCATTCTCTGGTTTGCAGTTATCTCATCTTTAACTGAATCATTGAGCTGCAAAATTTCAACATTCAGCAATTCAGATGATGGAAACTACCAAACAACTTTATTGGGGTAAATACAGCTCTTATGGACATTATCAAACTTAGTATAGCATTGTGTATATTTACCTTCATACGAGACAAAGAAGACACAATGCCAGGAAAATTTTGGTTGATTTCTTGCATTGACTGCAAAGGATCAGATGCCTGCACTATTCTTTGTGCTGTTTGATGTCCTAGATCTGTTTAAAAGAAAACCATCAGTAAGCGTTCAAGTGTCTTCAACTGTAAATAGAAGTGAAAACCTGTGGATACCCTTCAATTCCCAAACATCAAGGGTATCAGAAATCGTTGATGACAAAAGAAAGTCCCTGAAAGCCATTATTTCAGCTGTATGTTCAGGCTTACGTTCCTGCAAGTAACCATAAATAAATAACCGCCTCTAAAATAAGTAGGATGGTAGTTTGTACATCAAGAAGGATAATCAGAAAATAAGGTTCAAAATAAATAATCTTATGACAATTAGAGGAACATTTTTTAGCTTTAAGAGTAACTTTTTAACTCATTTTAAGGTTTGAAAGCAATAAGAGTTGTAAATGAAGAGGAGCTACAGTCAAAAGCAGCAAGAAGCATTTGATTGAATTATGAAAGTAAAGCTAATGTATGGGAAACGCAATGTGAAACATATTGTATGTCATAGCAAATCATACTAGATGATATGGTGAACATAACAATGATCAAGATTCGAAGGATCATTTTTCTTTAAGTTCTATGGGAAAAAACATGCTTTCATTTGGAAAATAATAGGCAAAACCTTTGCAGGAGAATTTAATCAGAAAATGATAGACATGGTATAAATAAGTTTTTAAGGAAGACATACCAATATTTTGGAAAAGATGAATCCTCTAACATCCTGGCTAAGATCTTCTATCCGGGGATCCTCCAATGTAACACCTGCAGTTTAACTTGATAACTTTTACGACAAGGTACCCAAGAAAAGCTTCAAACATGGGATGCAATCAACTTGCAGAATAATTTTACAAATACCACACCATGCCCTTAAATTAAGTATCAACCATTCAGAATAAGTGGTAAACAATGCAACTATCACTGGCAATATCCAATAAAAAAGTCCAGGATACTAATTTTGTGAAAATATGTAGTGTATTCTACAGTTTTGCAGATAGTATTCAGATTTCCAAACAAGCTGAGGATTTAAACAAGATTTCCTCATTCAGCAATCAGAATCACAACTGTATATGATATCATGGCTCATACACGATGAACTTTCGAAGTTTGAACATGAGTTTTAAACCAGAAACAATCACTGAATCGGCCTCCTTACCTTTCTTTATTGCACTGTCATCCATAGCTTTATATTCCATGTTCTTCAGAGCAAGCTCCACACCATAGCCACCCAAATTTAAGGAGTCTTTTGCACCAATGGCACCACAATAGCCAGCTTTTGTTTCACAGCCAGAGGGTAAAACAGGTCTAATGACATATTTCACTCTCCCCTAAATGTTTTAAAATTTGTCAGTATCAAAATTGTGACAATAATAATAAGCACAAGTAAATGTCTAGGAGGTGTGCCAGCATGCAGTGCTCACACCTACATAAATCAGAACCTCATTGACATGTTGGTTGAATTGTTTTGTATTGACCTTGGTATAAAAAATGTGGAACCAGATATTTGCATCAAGATTTCCCACATCTTGCACAAATGTTAATGTAGGTGTGAGATTGTACATGTCTGGGTGTGGATATGAGTGTGGATATATAAGTGTTAATATGTTAATATACTTAGTTTAGATTCATTTCAACAACTAATACACTCAAGTGAGCATCAGGCAGAACCTAAATTGGTCAATAAGAGACAAGAAATATATAGCATATGAAACATGCCAAGAGGTGAAGATAATAAGTGTTAACAAGGGGCATAAAATAGAAAACCATATTTCTCTTCAAATCTGCACAAATAATTAAGCAACTGTCAGATCAATGTGTCATATGGATGCTTGGGAATACATTCCATAACTGTTATGACTAAACTTATGATTTACATATAGAGTCTATGGTTTAATTCAAAGTTGCAAATGCAGCAGATGGCTAAAGTCAGATTTGTCTAACACAGATCAGAATGCAATGCCATCCTGACTCTTGAAGTTGTAAATAATAATATGTCCAGACCAGTTCTCTTAAATAACTTTTGAGAGCCTAAACAAGGCTACACCAACCATCCCGACCAAAACTGAAAAGAGAAAAGAAAACCTGGCCATTAATAGGTAAGTCAAAATTACAGCCATCTAAAGTGATAGGTAGTTGCATTTGAGTTGCAATTTTTCCCTAAATACCAGACCAACCAAACTCCTATCCAACAAAAAAGATTTAGGAAACAAACCTGCTTTATACAAACACAATCTCTTGTCTCTATTATTTTGTATCGTATGCAAAAGGAATCATGTAAATCATTATTATGAACAAAGTAAAAAGCAAGCTCATCAATTCAAGCCAAATATTTAAGAAAAACATGAGCATTTTCCAGAGGCAAGAAATTCAAGCTGATGAGAAACTCCAAAACTTAAGAGGAAGACCTCTTTGGCAGCTTCCACAAGGATGACATGAAACTGCCGAAAGCAATCAGTTCCTAGAGCCCCATACAAGATAGCTACTGGACTTCCAGTGCGAGAATTAAAATGGACATGATCAAAATCAAATAGTTCAGGCTGCTGTATTGAGTCGCCTGCACTGGCAACAGAAAAGTAAACAAATAAGTTTGGGGAGGGGTTCACTGCGATGATGATAAGCATCTTGTATGAGAGAGAACGTAGTACTTACAGCCCAGCTGGACCGTTAAGCCAGGTTAGTAAATCTGCGGAGTCAAATAACAATGTCTCCCCTACATCAACCCAACAGCATTTCCCACCAGCAACTTCTCCACTGCCGTTCCTTGAGATACTATCATCTGAAAGTGGGAAGGAAGAGAGAGACTCCTCCGCTATCTGCCGGTAAAGAACCAATCTTGGAGAAGCTGACCTCAGTATAAGAGAGAATTCAAACAGCGAAGCCAATGGTTCACTTAAAAGTGACTTTCCATGGTTTACAATGGTTTTGATGCAATCTTTAGCAGTATAGGAAGACGACGAATCCTTCTCAGTGTGAAGCCAGCCTTCAGTGAACTCCCAATAAAGGTCTTTCCATTCCTTAGATAGCAATTCACTGTGCCAATAAGAACGAAGATTAACAACATCAAAACAATGTTGAAAGACCTGACTGACATGAAAGAAACCATTTGATAACTCATGACAACGCTCACAACAAAATACCAACTTAAAATCCTAATTCCCCAACAGACCACAGTAATTAAAGAATAGGGAGGGACTTATTACCCAGCTTCTAACAAGACAGGAGTACCCTCCCACTTGGCTCGGAGACCAACTTGAACGTTCTTGGGTTTTAGACTAATGTCTCCAACAACCGAAACAATCCCACCAAAACCCACAGACACTATTATCACATTCACAATCACAACACACAAACGGGATCCAAAGCCAGTTCCCATTTGGGTGAATACAGAACAGGGTCGAACGGTTCAAGATAAAGTGCGCTTCTGAAGTAGATCCAACATTGACAGGTAGAGATTTTTGGGTGGGAAAAAGAAGACGGGCGATCGAACAGGAGCTAAGGGAGTTCGCGGTACTGCGAGGACACTCAGTGAGTCCTGTTGTTTTGAGCGTAGGTTTTGGTTGTAGTTCTGCGTAGGGGACCCTATGGCAACGTCATAAAATGTCACGTGGTTGACCTGCCTTTGCCAACGCCTTCCCACGTCAAGTCGTCTGAATCACTTCAATTTTTCTGTTTTTGTTTTTAATTTTTATTTCTTATTTTTAGTTTTTAGTTTTATTTTTTCTAAAAAATAAAAATCTATTTAATTGAAATTTATAATATAAAAATTGAAAACAAAAATCTGTTTGATTGAGATTTCTAATAAAAAACTGAAAACAAAAATATGTTTGATTTTATTATCATGTTTCTATTTTTTTAATTATACTCTTATGTGTAATGATTATAATATAATACATTATATTTTTAAATTAATTAATTATCATTATAGCTAAAATTATATATGTAAATCAAATATTATTAAAAAATTACACATTAATTATATATAATAAAATTACATAAATTAGAAATTATATTAAGTCGTTCTAATCAATATGATATGTTCATCATACTATAATTCTTGAAAACATAATACTACTATCATTTACAAAAAGAAACATAAATCAATTAGAAATAA
>JAOQMR010000005.1:15961809-15979618 GCA_027563865.1 Erythroxylum pelleterianum
AGACGTAAAGTTTTTAATATAATTGAATGATTTATAATAAAATTGAATGTAAATGGATGTAAAATTAGAAAATTGTTGTTTGGAAAGATGTAAGGGTTTATAATACAATATAATGAAATATTGTTTGGAAAAAATTTTAAAATATAATATAGTGAAAAGTTAATTATCATTTTATATTTTATCATAAACCTCCTAAATCGGAGGTTTCCTCATTTTTACTATTTATGATAGAACGAGAAGAAATATGAAACCCTCCTCTTCCATCTCATTTTATTCTATTTCATTATAAACCCTCATCTCAAAAATGATGGAATACTATTACATTTTATTTCATTCCATTAATAAACCCTCAACCAAATATAGTCTAAAGATTCAGAACTTTATTTCACCTCTAGAGTTTTATTAATTCAATTTTACCTTTTAAAAAATAAAAATTGGTTTGTTAAGAAATAAATTAAATTATATTTAATAGTATAATATAAATAAAATAAAAAGCCAACAAAATTTTGTTTCCAATTTTTATTCTAAATTTCAACTAAGCATATTTTTAAGTAAGAACTAGAAAATGAAATAAAAACTAAAAAATATTAAAAAACGTGAAACAAAAAGCAGACTATTATCCCTTTTTGAGTTGCGCCGAAAGCAACAGTCCGTTATATATATACATACAACGTAAATACAGATGGGTCATTGTTCACCAAAACCCTAGCAGTACATTTTTTCGACGGTTAACTGATTTCCAATCTCGGAGCAGCAACCATGGTTACACATTTCTCACCCTCCACAGTTTTTAATTGAAAAGATTATTATCCTTTTATGTTTATTGTGGTGCTTTGGTTTTTTTTTTTTTTGGTTCTAACGACGGGGACCGTGTGTCCTGCGGCTTGTAGGCGGATGTTGAGACTGATGTGGCGGCCGGGGGAGGGCAAACAAAGAAGAGAACATTCAAGAAGTTCAGTTTCAGGGGAGTTGATTTGGATGCTTTGCTAGATATGTCCACTGATGAGCTTGTCAAGCTTTTCCATGCCCGTGCACGCAGAAGGTGATATTTGTTTTCCATTGCCTTTGTTGTGCTTTAGGCGTTTCGGTTATGGTTTCTATTTTTTGTTTGTCTTTTTAATGCGTTTGTTATAGGTTTCAGAGAGGTATGAAGAGGAAGCCCATGGTCCTCATCAAGAAGCTTCGCAAAGCTGTAACTTCTCCTAAGCTTTTAATCTGTTTATCCTTTTTTACTTTTTCAAGTTTTAGCTGTTGACTGAATTTAGTTGTTGATCTGTTGTCACGTGCTGTTATTGTCCTTTCATGTATAATTCAAGTTTACATATTTTCTTTTTCTTTGTCAAATCGTTTATCAATTGTACCAAATTTTATGTTTCGCCATTGAGCTTTAGAAGAGTTATAGGATATAATTTGCAATATTAGGGAAAAAGAAAAAGCAGAAGATGTCTACTGGTTGTGATTGTACTATATTAGCTGTACTTGAAGTATTAGATAATCATATTCTACAGTAACATCATTACTCCAGTTTCAATGGATTTTATTATCTTTTTATCACCTTTCACCTTATTCTCTGGATTCAACTGATCAATCAATTGCGGCAATCTTTAATCCCTTTCATTTTATTATTCAGGATTTTTTTATTTTTTATTTTTCTATACATACTAAACAATTAGTTGCCAACCAGTATATCAATATACTGGGTTTGGCTTGAAACGATGGTGTAGCAACTTGCGTGCCTACTAGTTGTACAACAGAAAATGAAGAAAAGCTAGAATGGACATGATTGTAGTCAATATATGTGCAAACGGGAGTGAATGTTTAGTAAGGTCATAAATCTTTTACCTTATGGTGATTGTTATCTGTCATGACTTTGCGGTTCATTAATTTGGTATTGAATGGACAACAAGCATCATGCTCTTATGGATGATTTACTTTGATCAGTGATCTTGCATAATCACCTTTTTTAGTTGTCTGACTGACTGCTTTTCTGTTGCCTCACATTCTTGTCTAGTATACCATATTGTTGTTGAAGCAATCTGATATGCATGCCTCTTAATTGTTCCCATACAATATCACAGTGTTTGAGACTCTTCATTATTATCTCTTGTTGTATGATGTCCAAGTAATAGCTTTGGTTGTTGGAGCAGAAAAGGGAAGCCCTACCTGGCGAGAAGCCAGAACCAGTCCGAACCCATCTGCGTAATATGATCATTGTACCTGAAATGATTGGGAGCATCATTGGGGTCTACAATGGCAGAACCTTCAATCAGGCTGAGATCAAGCCTGAGATGATTGGGCATTACCTGGGTGAGTTCTCCATCACCTACAAGCCTATTAAGCATGGCAGACCTGGTCAAGGCGCGACCCACTCATCTAGGTTCATTCCTCTCAAGTGAGCTTTTTTGCAACAGCGTTCGTTAGTCTGGCAATGGTTGTTGATGAAACTTTTGGTTACGGATCACATCTTGTGTCTTTGAATTAATGTTTTAATAATGATTGTTAAAAGCAAGTCCTCTGGGCATAATTTTTCCAGCTTTCTTCAAATTCTATGCATTCATATATTCTGCTCGTAAATATTACATGGGTTTGAGTTACTGTTTTTTTGCCATCTATCCCGTTTAAAACGAATGAATTAGAGTGATGCAAAGATCATTGAAGCGGGGTCAATGTTGTGTTTGGACGCTAATATTTCCTAAAAATTGCACTCTTTAATATTGCTTTGCATATACAGTAGGTTATTTGATTACAATAATTATTTAAATATAATTTATTAATTCTCTTGCAAAATCATTGGAAAAAAAAAGGTAAACGAAGAACCCTAATCTATTCGTTATCTTCTGTTAGAATTTGTATTATGTTTTAAAGTTGATGGTAATTTTTCAACAGATCAACTTATTTTCTTTAAAAAGTTACGGTGTGTGAGAAAACTAATAAATCATGACCTACCATTCTTTGATTCTAATTTTCTTCTGTCTTCTTTATTCCCTTCTCACACCCACACTCAAACATGGACATGGACCCAGCAGACTTGCAATAAGAAAGAAGTCAATTAGGAAAAAGTTCAACTCTTCAAAGCACATTCAATTGTTTCGGCGAAGAATGTTAAGTAGAGATATATCATAATTGTTTACAAACAAAAATCTACCAATTGCACCTAAAGTTTTAAATAAAAGATCCTTAAAATCGTTACGTTGCATGTGGTAAGAAGTTTTGAGTCTTCACTACCACAAAAGACATGAAGGCAACTCGAACAAGGATATTGAAAATAGTCTCAATCTTAGACATGAATTTTTAATTGTATTTTATCATTCATGATATACTCGTTTCTAATTGTTTATGTTTTTAATACTAACTCTTGAGTACAAAAAGTAAAGAAATGGAACATCACTTAGCTAAGATGAAACATGAAAACTCTATATATCAAAGCTCTAGTGAGGTTAAAGCTAATTAATCCATGTAGCATATTTGTTATGCCGAGAACAAAAAGCCTACATCAGGAACACCAATCCCTGGAAAAGAGTGGTGATATGCAAGTACCCTATAGATCCACCAGTTGTGTTGGGGTATTTGTCTGTTATGTTTATGATATTGTCATCTGTGGCTAGATATCTTTCGCTCTTTTATCCCTACAAAGGGAAGTAAGTTCCACAGACACCGGTTTCCTGGTCTTCTTCAATATTGTTGTGTAAGTTTGAAATCTTCTTGATTTGTATGGATTTTGATTTCTTTGCAGATGGGAATCTTTCTTGATGTATGAATTATAGGGATTGGGATTAAAAAGGACTGAATTATGAACCTTTTTACTTATTGTTTTTTTATTTATTATTTATTATTTAATTTATTACTTATTTCATATTTTATTTACTAAGTATTTATTTTCATTATATTTTTATATTTTAATTTTCTTCTTCTTATGAGTTATTTAGAAACAACCTCTATACTAATTAGGGGTAAGACTGCGTATTACTGGATCTCTCTAGGCCTTGCGTGTCAGCAAGATTTATATTGGGCCTTATTGTTGTTGTTGTTGATGTTATTGAATCATTATCTAGTTTAATAGTGACGTTGTTGACAATTTATGTTACTCTTTTAACTTTAAAATATTTTTCATTGAGATTTGATGATAAGATAGTTTCTGCCTTACTCGCATTTAATATGCATGTAGGAAACTTTAGCATGAAATTTATTAAATATTATAATAATATTTTTCCATTATTGCATACTAATCCCAATTTAACTTGCATTTTCCAGTTTATATGATAACTTTGAATGGAAAGGTAAACATTAGTTTATCTGTTGGCAACACTTCACTAAACATGCATCAATGTAGTATAAAGGTCCTAATGTTGAGATTTTTTATATGTGGATTTGTATTATGTCAATTTAAGAGAGATATGTAAAATGAGAGCAAAATTAAGAGATAAGAATACAGTTAATACATGATATTCAATACTTGGTTCGACTTTATTATATGATTTATGGAAACTAGAATCCAATAAGAGTGCTTTGGACCTAATTAAGTTTGGAGGAACATGAGATTTGTGATAGTTATTTGGATCATATTGATGAGCCTATTATAGCAGTGCCAATACTTAAGAGGCATAACAACTAACACGACGAAGCGGGTGATTAGATGCTAACTTAGTAGGTGATTTGGATGATGATGTTAGTATTTAGGTGATCATAATTTTGGTAATTATGATGCTAATATAGGTGGTGTGGTTGCAGTCTTTTCTTTAGATGTTGATGCTAACTTTTGATAGGATGTATGTGATGTGGTAGCTAACATAATTGGTTATATTGATTTTGGCATAAATGGAGATGTTTGGTAATGTAGATACTAAGATGAATGGATTTACTAGTGTTCTGGATGTGGAGATGGGAGGTGTTATGGATGTGGAAATGGGTGGTGTTACGGATACTAAGAAGGGTAGTGATGTTACTAATATGGCTAGAAAAGAATAAGAGATAGTGGTTATATAAGAACATGAGATAATGGCGCAAGAAGAACATGAGATAATGATTAGAGAAGAATATGAGACAATGGTCAAAGAAAATATATACTGATGAGTAGGATGGAGAGAGTGGGTTTGATGTTAATATTAATGCAGATAATGATGCTTTGTATAGTGATTTTTCATATCCTAGAAGTTTTTTAGGAAGTGACGAATATCCCAATATAAAAGAATTAGATGCAGCTTTAAAGATACCAAGTCAAAGAAGTTAACATGTTCTTGGAGTTGTATTTATACAATGGTTTCTAAGAACGGTGCCAAGTACTTTAAAGATGCAATAGTTGATTATATAACTACAACTAGTTTTGATTTAACGTTTAAAAGAAATTAATCTAAAAGCATGAGCTAATATTGCTCAAATGGATGTCCCACTAAACTTTATTTTTCATATGACGAAGTAGACATATGTTTCAAGTTAAAAACATACAAGTTAGATCATATGTGAATTCAATCTAATAAACAAAGATAGGTGAATTCAAGTGCATATCAGACAACTCAAGGAGAAAATTCTTAATAAGCCGCCTATTAAGGTTAATTAGATGGTTGAATAATGCAAAGAGAAACTTAATTTTTTAGTAAACTCAAGCATGTGCAAGTATGCAAGGATGAAAGTGATAAAATCAAAGGGCCAAAGAATAACACAATAAGTATTCTAAACTTTTTTAGTATATCAATTAATTAAAGTAGAAGAATCTAAGGTTAACAAGTGAACTTCATCTTAGAAGAAGTTAAATGAGCAATAAACTATCATTCAAAAGGTTGTACATGTGATTTGGCATAATGGAAAGGGGTGGTAGAAATTAAAACCTATATTTGGTATGGAAGATTATTTTCTAAAAATTAATTATTAGGGTAACCTTTTAAAGGCAATAAAGATTGATAAAAATCATGACATGTATCTTATTACATAGAAAATTGTTAAGGTGGACAACAATAATAATTGGACCTAGTTCATTGAGCAATTGGTAGTGGAATTAGAATCAATTGATGGAAAAGGTATTTTTATGATTTTTTAATGCAAAAGAGATTAACTATATTTAAATTATTTTGATTCATTGGTAATGTTATAACTTTGTGGTTTGTTGTTTTTCAAATTTTTTTCAAGGTACTAATGAGAGCCAAGAATTTTATATTGTTTTCTACTATATATAAGATATACATAAGGTGATAAGTGTTTAATTGTTGATTTTTTAATCACTTACAATTAGTAATTATTGACATAAAAATGCTTAAGATACTCACTTTAATTCATATGTGATTTTAGGTATAATTTGGGAGCAAAGAAATTAAAGTGAGTCAGAAGCATTACAATTGGGTCATTTTTTGAAGATTTATTTTTACTTGTCTTCATGGAGCAAGGACAAAAAAGAAAGACAAGAAAAATGTAACACTAGAAAGGAAGAAAAATTTAAACCTGGAAAATCAATAGAGTGGAAAGCATGTTGTGCGTTTTAAAAACGCGCACGTCAAGGAGTAGGCACAAGGGGAATGAATGCAACAAAAATTAAAGGGTCAGTGGACGCAACAATTTAAGAAGCTACAAAACAAGGAGGCAACAGAGAATCACGCAATAAATCAAAGGTGAGTAACAAATTAAATGAGTGAAACGCAGCGTTGTAGAGAGAAAAATTAAATGAGCAGGCACAAAGCAGCACGCAGCAGGTGTGGGAAGTAAAAAAATCAAACGACAACGCACAAGACTTAAATCAGTTGGAGGCACAACCAATAAAATCAAGACAGTGGAGCGCAGACACGCAATACAAGCTACAGGGGGAGCGACAATTAAATGGACCAATGAATAATCAACAGGCAGAAATAAAAATCAGCGTGGCAGAAGGCAAAACGCATAAGCAGATACGCAGATAGGAGTAAGCACAATGTTTTAAAGGGTTTGATGTGAGACCTTTATTTGTCACATCCAATGTACAATGAGGGGAGCAATAAATAAACAAGCTACAAAGACATCGAAAAAAAGTAGAGAAGCAAGAGAGCAACAAGCCGGCACTGGGGTGAGACGCGAGAGCAGCGGGTTGGAAGTTGAAGCAGGCTTGGCTTGGCTGACGACTGGCGACTACGTGAACAATAGAGAAGAGCGTGACCCAGCGTTAGAGAGGAAGACCGCATAAGGATTTAAGGGGTTGAAAGTTTAATTGTCAAATCAACAAGCACAGTAACGCAACAGTGTGGGCAGCAAGATGCAACAAAAGAGATACAGTGGGATTTAGACGGTGAAGTAAAACAGGGGATTTTGGTTAGGGATAAAGAATGGGGCTGAAGCATTTTTACTGGAAAAAACCTATGAAGGCCTAAACGTCCCAACGCCGGTTCGGAGGTAACATCGACACCGATGACCAAGGGTAAGTATTTTTATTATTATTTTGTTGTTTCTTTCTCTCACTAGGAATTGATTGTGTTATCCTATGTTAACTGATTTGGGATTTGTGTATGGATAATCGAATTTTCGTTATTATTCGGTTATTTATGTATGAACCCTTTGAGTATTGTGAATTGATGATTTTAATGCATTCATTGAATTGTTAATTTCGAACCCATTGCTAGAATTTCAACGTAATCCGTAATTGTTATGTTGAAACTTATGTGTAGTGACTAATGAATCGTAATCATTAGGGATAACATGACCTAGGTTAAATGATGCATCGTATGTGATTATTTCCTTGATTAATCGGTTTTCCTAATTCGTAATGCTACTGCCTAATTAAATCTAGAGATCGTATCCTAGGTTGTTTGGTGGTTAGGTTTAATTAACGATCGTATCTTGATTAAACAAAACTTAAGGGAAAGCTTGGGTTAATTTTTAACCCATGATTAATAATTGTTAGGAGAGGTTAAAGAACAACAAATTAATAAAATATGCTTAGTCAGGGTGTAGGCTGAGATTGAACTGAAGAACCGGGTCCCTACTGAATTCTCCACGTTTTTCATTTTATTGCATGTTTTCTTTAATATGTTATTATTAGTTAGTTTTATTTTCTTTTTCTTTTTCCAAAAATCCAAAACCCCCCCATTTAGTGTAAACACCGGTTAATTTCAGTTCATAAACTTTATACACACTCTCTGTGGGATCGACCCAGACTCACCACTGTTACAGCAGTAGTCCAATTATTTTATTTTTACTAGCGAAATGACGTTTGGCACCGTTGCCGGAGAGTGTGGTGTTTTAGTTTTTGTTTGTGATTTAATTGGTATTTTGTATATATTTGTTCGTGATTAATTTCTTTTCTGTTATTTTGTGATCTTTTCATTTTTATTTCGTGTTAAAAAAATCGATATGGACGGAAGTAATTTCTTTTATAATTCTTATTCTCATTCCTATAACAATGTTTGGACTGATCAACCTAACTTTTGTTATGGATGGAATAATCATCAGAATTACTTCTATGATAGTTTGCAGGACACACAACAATTCTCGTATAGACCAGAAGCTTCCTATCATGACTCCAGTACATCCCTAGAAGAGTTGAGTAATATGGTGCAAAAATTTCAGGAGAATACTCTACAATTTCGGAGGGATGGAAGGCAATTTCCAAAAGACACATGTTATAGCGCCCAAGATTCGGAGAGCTAACATAATTTACTTGCATCTTTAGAAGAACTAGTTAATACTATGGCTGCTAACAATTTACAATTCCTACAGGATATGCAGCAGGAAATGCAAGAATTCTAACAAGAGACAAAAGCAAGCCAACATGAAATAAAAGCAAGCTATTAGAGGATGGAACACCTAATGGGTCAGATGGCAACAAGCCTCGATCGCCTAGAAGCGCAAAGCGAAGAGGAGCAGCCGTATCAACCCGAGGTGTACCCAATTAAAGTTTGTGATTTAATTGGTATTTTGTATATATTTGTTCGTGATTGCATGTTTAATTGTCAAATCAACAAGCACAGTAACGCAATAGTGTGGGTAGCAAGATGCAATAGAAGAGATACAGTGGGATTTAGACAGTGAAGTAAAACAGGGGATTTTGGTTAGGGGTAAAGAATGGGGCTGAAGCATTTTTATCGAAAAAAACCTATGAATAGATAAACGTCCTGACGCCATTTCAGAGGTAACATCGACGCCGACGACCCGAGATAAGTATTTTTATTATTATTTTGTTGTTTCTTTTTCTCATTAGGAATTGATTGTGTTATCCTATGTTAATTGATTTGGATTTTTGTATGGATTATTATTATTATTCGATTATTTGTGCATGAACCCTTTGGGTATTGTGAATTGATGATTTTAATGTGTTCATTGAATTTTTAATTTCAAACCCATTGCTAGAATTTCAATGTAATCCGTAATTGTTATGTTGAAATTCATGTGTAGTGACTAATGATTCGTAATCATTAGGGATAACATGACCTAGGTTAAATGACACATCGTATGTGGTTGCCTTGATTAATCGGTTTTCCTAATTTGTAATGCTACCGCCTAATTAATTCTAAAGATCGTATCCTAGGTTGTTATGTGGTTAGGTTTAATTAACGATCGTATCTTGATTAAACAAAATCTAAGGAAAAACTCGGGTTAATTTTTAACCCATGATTAATAATTTCTAGAAGAGGTTAAAGAACAACAAATTAATAAAATATACTTAGTCAGGGTGTAGACCGAGATTGAACCGAAGAACCGAGTCCCTACCGAATTTCCCACCTTTTTCATTTTATTGCATGTTTTCTTTAATTTGTTTTTATTAGTTAGTTTTATTTTATTTTTCTTTTCCCAAAAATCCAAAACCCCCCATTTAGTGTAAACACCGGTTAATTTCATTTCGTAAACTTTACACGTACTCTCTATGGGATCGATCTAGACTCACCACTACTATAGTATTAGTATAGTTATTTTATTTTGACTATCGAAACGAAACGCGGTCATAAGGCATAACATAATTGAGTGTCAAAATGGAAGGGGAAATACCTCAGACAAACCTTCTAGAATGGTGCAAGTGTAACATTTCTTGAAAAATATAATTTTAGACTCATTAAATTTAATAGTTTGGCTCTTGAGAGTGTAAAAGACTTCCTTGAATTTCATAAGGAAATATAAAGTAGTAATTTATACATTTTAAAACCAAATGTCCAATTATGGACAACAATATATGAGTAAAAATTTGAACTCTTTTTTTTCCAACTAGGGATCATTTAATCATTAACATATTGGAAACAATGATAAAGCATATGCATTCAAATTTAAAGAAGCAAATAAGGAGGTGAAAAGATGACATTGTACTCGTGAAGAAGTTGAACAAGAACAAGATAAATACAATAAAGTAGAGAGTAATTTAAAATGAGGATAAAGCTTCAAAAATCATAAATGGTGATGACATACATATTGTTCACATAAGAAGGAATAATGCATACAGTTGTAGGCTGGAAAATATTTGGTTACCTATGCAAAGATGCTATCAATACTATATTCCATGTCAAACTACAACAATTAATGACTGTTATAAGAAAGAAATCTCCATGTATATACTTTTTGGAACCAATTGGAGGACCAAATTTCTAGCTATATAACACTCATGAAAAGATTCACCCACCAAAGAAGGGAGTAATGCCTAGTAGGCCAAGAAAATCAAGGAGGAAAGACAAGTATAAACTGAAGGAAATCAAGAATCCTTAAAAAGGTGAATGTTTTAAGGATTTAGTATTAGTCTTTGATAGTATGATATCCGCTAAAAAGGTGAATGTTTGAAAATTCTATTTTTAGAATTGTGCTAATTTAACTTTTATTGATTGTAATTAAAATTACACAATCAAAAATTTCTAGTCTCACCACCCATCTAAATAATTGCTAGCTGAACCAATGCTATCTTATTACTTTGATAATAAATCATATACTATTAAATTGTTTTTTGGCCATTTCATATTAAAAATCATGTTAATTGAAAATAATTTATTTAAATCGATTGACAACTCTTTTAGCTAATAAGATTTAATATTTAATTGATTTTATCATTAAAATTGAGAATAATGGACAAATTCAATACTCAAATAAAACAATCTTAGCAAACTTTGTAATTATAATACTGAAATAATTAACTGGTTATTGTTCAGTTGTTCCTTCTCCTCAATTATCTAGTCTAAAATATTGGCATGATGCAACATTAAATACCCATAAATAGATTGGATGTTAATTAAAAATTGGTAGAGCAAGCTAAGGTCCTTCGAACAAAATTGACTTAGCTCTCTTTAAAATAACATTAAGTTGTTTTGTATATGTCATTATCTCTCAAAACAAATCTCAAGAACACCATATATAGACTACAATACCTTAAACCTCATAAAAGAGATTCCCTAATCAATACTATCAACCTAAATATTAGTAGGGATCTAGCAATTAGATGGAGATTACCAAATGACTAAATGTTAATTAGTGATGGGTAAGTTTTACAATTTATAAGCCCTCAAAAGACTACAAGCACATAGGTCGTGGGTGTAGTATGTGAGCTGTCGATCCCTCAAGGAGTGGTGACTTAATTCAATTCTAAGTTATTTAAGGCCTTACGAATTATAAAAATGAAAATAAAAAATAGGCAAAAAAGTAAACACATGAAAATAATTGGCAAAAAATGAATTTGTAAATTAACAAGAAAAGAAATTAAATTGAGCTATACCAAATTCACAATAAGAAACCACACAAGAAGAAGTTCCAAATTATGAGAAAGGAGGATTTTTCCTATCATTAATGCTAACCTAGTCATTTATGTGTTAATAAGTGTCAGTTCTAGATTATCGAAGGGAGGATTACTCTATTTCAAGTTATAATCACAAACCCTAATTAATAATCCCTAATTAGGTTAAATACCGAACATGTAATCTTTCAATTACAAACAACTCTAACCTTGATCAGTTCTTAAGCTTTCTAAAAAAAACAGGTTTTACACGAGATCTCTCTTCGTATAATAAAGATATGATTCATTCTGTGGTCTATTGGATCGCTTAACTCTCATTAACTCAACCCAATCATTTTGCATTCGATTCACTCTCTCAATTTATTATCCAAGCATGAAGTTACAACAATTAATCACAACACCTAAATGATTAAACACAGAAATAACTAGATTAACATTAAACCATGTCAAAATCCCTAAACAAAATTAGAACATCATGATCAAACCCAAATCCATGAACATATTCATATCCATGTCAACATTCAAAGAAAAGAACACAAAGATGAATGAAATACAATTTGGAAGGAGATCAGGATGCCTCAGGAATGCCACAGCAAAAGCCAACTCCTCTCTCCTCCTCTTCCTTTTCTCTCTTCTTGGAGTTTTCCCAAAAGTGGCAGATTGGAGAGCTCCCTTAGGGTTTCTTCTTTATCCTTTTTATACTCTGTTCTATTCTGGGAAACCTTAGGATTTTTTCGGGTCTAAAAAGTCCCTCTAAAACTAAAATTTGGAAGGTTGTTTGCATTTGTCCAGGCTACAATCGTAGCACTTAATTTTCATTTCTGTCACAATTGTGACAGACCAGGCCATGATCGTGGCGCCTTCTATTTGGTTTTGTCACAAACGTGGCTCATTAGCCATGATCGTGGCTTTAGGTTTGGCTCCAAGCCTTCTTTGAATTTCCTCCGTTCTTCGATATTTTTCCTGAAACACTAGCAACACATCAAGGCACCTCAAACATATAAAATTGAAGCTCAATCACGTGCTCTAACTCACAAAACACACAAAACACAAATATCTAACTAACAAACATAATCCTAACCTAAACATGCACTAATCGTTCAATTTAATAACTACACACATGCTAAACAACCTACTAAAACATTATACAATCTACCACTATTAGGGATGCCAATTTTGATCAGGCTCCCCCCGACCTAATTTTAGTCTGGGTTGATCGGACCATGGGCTAAAATAATTCCGCCCAACCAGGCCAGGCTGTGGCCCGACTGGAACAACAAAAATGATGTCGTTTTGTTAAATTTAAAAAATATGAGGATGGGTCAGACTTGGCCACAGGCCGACCCATGGGCCATCTAGCTCAGGCCCAACTCAGCCCACATCCTTAACCACTATCAACATCCCCACACTTAACTTTTGCTTATGCTTATGCAAAAATAAAACAAACAAACAAAAAGACCAAAACACAATATACACGTATATGTAATAATGGGACAATGACATTAAACTTCACGAAACAAATTTAACTACAAACACCATCTCTTAGGTTGTTCTAACTTATTAGCTTATGAAACCTGCGTCTAAGTACTACGGATTAAATATACAAACGAATCAAGACCTTAATGTTAAATTTATTCACCCCTATTACTTGCACACACATATTGATAGTTATTCATTCAATCAAAATGGTAACTATCCTTAAGTAGGTTTTCATGAAAATTTAAGCTACTTACAAAGATCGGTAGGTTTATTTGACAAAACTCTATTTTTGTTGATTTTGATTGACATGAACCTATCCTTTTTACGCGAAAGCAAACATTTGTGATAAATGTGGATCTGATTACTCAACTAGGACATATTTTTATTAAGTGGTTTGGTTGGAATGTTATTATAGCCTTTTGACGCGAAGGCAAACATTTGTGATGAATGTCTCCTAGTTACTTAGCTATATCACATTCTTAACTGGCTACTAGCTCTATTTATAACTCGAAGACTAGAGGAATAGTTATTTAATTAAGATTTAAACTTTTTTTACCTACTTCAATTCTTTTAGCTAGTAATTCTCATGAAAAGATACTAACGATGCTATTTATTCGATTGGCCTAAAATTATAAATGAATGTGACAAATTTCTAAGGTGAATAAACTAACATCATATCCTAATTAACATGTATATTTAACCAAAGTAACCTAGGTCACTAATTTCATGAGCTAATAAACCTTTTGCAACCTAAAAGACTATGTTCAAAATTAAATCAATTCCATTAAGTCCTAGCCATTGACACATTCACATGAATCACATTATGCAAACCTAAACAAACTAACATATGATATGCAAAATTCACATTCAAAATAAAAGCATACAAGCACACAACCCTCTCCACACTTGGATAACACATTGCCCTCAATGTGAGAAGAGAAAACAAAGATACATAAGGTGGGAATACACATAAAATAAAATGAAACATAAAGATAGAATTTAAAAGAGAAAGGGTTAGAACACAAAACCGTCATGGTGAAGGAGGTGGTGATGGTGATGGAAGTGGTAGTTGAACACCTTGAGCCTCGAAATATTTGTGAATGCATCAAATGTCCTGGCTCTAGTGTCTTTATTCTTTGGCCATCTCCTTCATCATCCTAGCATTTTCTGCAATTATTTTTTTAATGTTGGAGAGTGCGGTTAGTGCCTTCTCCCATCCAGCTTCTTCCTCCTCTTTGGATTCTTCACTAGTAAAAGTCTCCTTTTCTCACTGTGGTGGTGTTGAATTGGAACTGGCATGTCCCACCTTGTTTTTGACATGAGATTTGGAGCTAACATCTTGGAGTCCAATACCGTGGCCTTCTAAAATCTCAGCCCTTGCCAAGTTGCGCATGTTAAAGAACTTAGGGAAACGAATAATTAGCCCTTCATAATCGACACCATAATAAGCAGAAATAGCTGCAACTAAGTAACCCATGCCAAGCTTATTGCTTCTCTTTTTCGAAGTAGCAATAAATGTGTTAAAGATAAGGGTTGAAGTACATACTTGGATGTTGTGATCCATGCACCAAAAAATGAAAAGTTCTTTAACTAAACACTTATTGCTTTTGGTCTTGTCAAGCACAAGTTCACACATGAACTTGTATAATAGCAAATGTTCATGATTCTTAATTATATTGTTACGAGCATTTTTAGTATTGAAGTCATCCAACCCAGTTAGTTGTGCCCAATATCTCTTGGCATGAAATTCCTCGTGTTGATCTACGATGGACGATTATTGGAATACACCAATGTCACACAATGTTTCATGAATCAGCATATACGGTCAACCCAGTAACTGAAACCATAATTCCTTAGGGTTACTTGGGTCAAAGTGAAGGGTGGTGAAGAATTTAATGGTGGGTTATTCGTAAATGACAAATGAGAAATGCAAGAATTTCTCCCATTAAATTCTATTACCTAGGTTTTCCACCTTCTCTCTCAAACCTAATCTTTCTAAAATATCAAAGTCAATGTATCTCAGTACTACAATGGGTTTAGAATGAAGAGTGTGAAAATAATTACCTTCCACTTCCGAGTAAATCGAAAATGATGGTTTATAATCCTCTACCTGGTTCTATTTTCTACACCTCGACGCTTGGACTTTTCCTTTTGGTTGCGCACACTTGACCATCTATTTGATGCATGGTCCCATTAGTTTGAGAGTTGTGAAGAGTTTGGAGAGAATTAGAGTCTTAAAGGTTGTTAGAGAGAAGTAAGAGGATAATGAGGTTTTGAGTTTAGAGAGAGAGTGAGAGAATGAAAAGTGAATGAAAAATCAAGTTAGATGAAAATATATAGGTGAGGATTAATGGTTAGGAGGGGTAAAATTGAAAAAGTTTAAGCTGAAAATTGCATGTTCGCATTTTTGCCCACGATCGTGGCCTTGTAAAATCCTATAATTCTCTGATTTTTCATAATTTCCTCATTTCACTCCCGAGATCCTTCCTTAGCTTATTATTTACACCAGTACCTTATTTTGCTTGCTTTCTATATCATCCTATGTCAAAACTGATCCTCAATTCTTGCAATATATTTACTTTAAATTAAAACACACGCAAACGAAATTCAAAACCTACATAACACAAAAGATGAAATAAGAAACGATAAAAATCATGAGTTATGTCCCATGTAGCACTTCTTTTATTGTTAATAGCTCGATGTAAGGCATCATATTGATATTAGTCCCTAAATCTGCGAAGGCTTACTATTTTAACACTACCAATGGTGCAGGGGAGGTAAAAGTCTCCCAAATCATCTCTCTTTTATGGTAGTGTTAACATTTTTCATGGGGTTCCTTCCACTTGACAATTCATTCTCAACCCTCTCTTTGATATATTCCATAAGGGTGAGCTGTGTTTATAATTATTCTATCACATCAATGACTTCCTTTAACTCATTTTTTTACTTCCACTATGCTAGAATGAGATATCGATTGGATGTTGATATTTCTTGATTTCAGGCAGGTTATATTTAATTTGCAGGGAACTTTCATTGGTCTTCTGCCTTTCTTTTTTCCCTTCATCTTTAACTTGATTGGATTTTTTGTCAGTAACCTAGGTAATCACCATTATTCTCACCTTTGGATTCACCTCATTGTTGTTAGGAAGGGTTGCCACACTTTTAGTCAACAACGCATCTACTACCTGGCTCATTTGGACTTCTAGGTTATGTATAGAGGAGGTGTAGTTCTTTGTGACTTGTTCAAATTTCCCTTTTAACCTTTTATGAGCATCTTCCATGCCTCCAATCTTTTCTAAAATCTTATCCAACTTAGAGGCCATCGAGTTTGGTTTCTCCTATTCAAAACTAGGTGGTCCTTGAGGTAAGAACTGACCTCCTGCATTGTTCGACCAAGAAAAGTTTGGGTGATTCTTCTAACCAGGATTGTAAGTTTTCGAATAGGGATTATTCCTTCCACCACGTCCAAACTGTGCTTTTATATAATTAACTTGCTCCACTTCATTGTCTTGCATTAGGAAACAATAGATAGTGTTATGGTTGTCCTGTCTATACAGCTCGCATCTTTGTTGAATGGCCTTAACAAGAACTGAAGATGATGCTTTCATATTGTTCAGTTGGCGGGTTAGGTTGTCAATCTTTACTTACATCTTTGTTATTTGGTCGACCGTTATAGCTCCCTTATGCTCTCAGAGGTTTAAGTGTTGTCTATTTTGTTCATTCGTCTACAAATAGCTATTATTGACCATTTCTTCTAGCAAATTCTCCACTTTGTTAACAATCTTTTGCATAAGCAATCCATTGGATGCTGCATCTATGATAACTCTTGTGGGTGGATTGAATTCATTGTAAAAGGTTTGCAAAAAAATTCTTTTAATAGATTATAGTGTGGACACCTCCTTTGCAACTCCTTATATCTCTCACATGCCTCGTAAAGTTATTCCCCATCACTCTATTGGAAGTTCGTGATTTCTTTTATCATCTTCGTCAGCTTAGTGAGGAAAAAATACTTTTCTAAGAATACATATGCTATTGCTGTTGGATCGCGTACAGTCCGAGTATTCACAATACGTTGCGGAAAAGACCATATAAGAACATCACGTATAATCGAAAACATGAAGGATTAAAGAAAAATACCTTATTTGCGATAATGGATTGCTTCTTTTCGGATTCCAAGACACTGCAATTTGCGAATGTCCTCTACCGGTATCCATACGAGTATGCACGATCCGGGTTGTGGCTGTAGTGTGCTAGCACGTCTTGAAACACTTTCCGAACTCCGCACGATCTTCCTCTATGATGGCGGCTAGGATTTCGTGAAAACCTGTTATCACTTTCGATTAATGAGACCTAAGTTTCTCTACTTATAGAGAAACCCTAATCTCATTAAAGGCCCAATAAGTTTCGGCCCATTATATCTCATGTAATAAAAGCCCAACAACTTAAGTCAATCTAGCCCGATAAATATATCCACATATATTTATTCAATGCCTAATAGATTAGGCCTAAGAGAATAAGCCCAGATCACATAATTCTTTGTGTGCGACCCTGTAGGCTCATTTGATGTTGGCAATGGGCTTGATCACACTTCAAGGCCCATAAGACATAAGTGGCCTCTAGCAAGACATTATGACTACCCAAATCAAATGAGGATCGATAATCCGATTTAACCTGTAA
>JAOQMR010000005.1:15998772-16010369 GCA_027563865.1 Erythroxylum pelleterianum
TTACTGATCTCATATCTCTAATTTAGAGTAGAAGGCTAGCTCATGATTATCCATGCAATATTAAATGTTTCTTTACACTTTGTCATGGTTATGCTTAGTTTATTGTTGAGTCATAAAGCTTCGGTATCTTCTCCATGATTCCCTCACCCAAGCTATTCAGGTGTTATTAACACGATCCTGGACGGTTCGCATCTGACATGTCTTTCGAGAAGGTAATCGTTGCGTAGATTGGTTAGCTTTTTATGTGGCGTCATTTGGTTTTGGAGTTACATTTTTGCAGTATCCTCCTCTGGGATGTCTTTCTATCCTCTTAGAGGATATGTGTGGGGTTTCAACCCCTAGGTCTACTGTTTAGGCCTTGCTTCTTCCCTTTTAACCAAACAAAAAAATCTTTGATACAAAATTGAAGGAAAGAAGAATTAAGAATTGGGACTATACGTTTATATACACTTCAAAGAACAATTTTTAGGATTTGACACTCAAATGAAAAGAAAATAGTTTATTAAAAATAGAAAACAATATTTTAGGATCTTACAAATTTTTAAATATTAAGAACTTGACTTTTTAAAAATAGTATATGGTTAATATATAGCTTGACACTCCCAAGTTGAGGAATAGATGTATTTCATTCCTAATTTGAAAATATATCATAAAAATTTGAACTTGGTAGGATATTAGTTAGTTGGCTTCTCAATGGAATATATGGTATCATATAAGTAATTTCTCTTTCATAAATTATCCATCAAATTAAATATGCTTTGTCTTTATCAGGTTGAATAAGGTTACGATCAATATTAACTTTATTGATTGATTTGTTGTCACAATAGTCAAGTCATCTAAGATAATCTTCAACCGTAACAACTCATATAACTCTTGAGCACTTGTTCTAAATTCTAATTATATTGATGATCTAGCCATAACATTTTGTTTGTTGCTCCTCCAAGTTACTAAATTGCCTCCAAGGAAAATGTAGTAACCTATGATTGATCTTTGGTCCACTTTAGATCTTGCATAGTCTATATTAGAATAGGCTTATATGATTATTCCTCTAAAACAAAATTCTTTTCCTTGGATTGTCTTTTAACTAATGTAGCACTCCATATATACCTTTGTGATTCTCTCAGACCATTTATGAACTAACTATGCTTATTAAGTATGCTATGTTGGGTTAAGTATGAGCAATGTATATAGCTTGCCTATGATTTAGGTCCATTAGGGTATAGACTTACTTTGCACCTAACCTTTCCTGTTTCCTTTAAGAGATCAATCATATACATCTATTGAGATATGAAAATCCATTACATGGAATATGCTTCCTTGATCGGTCGTTGCTTCAATTCCTCTTTTTTTTTCATAAATTCTATTTACAATAATATCATTAATGTACACTAGAAGTGTGATCACCTTGATTGTGTGCTTGATAAAGAGAGTATGATCACCTTGAATTTATTTATATCTGAGCCCTTTCATAACTTTAGCAGATCTACTAAACTATGCTTTGGGAGATTGTTTTAACCTATATAGGACCTTTTTTTAACCTTCAAACTTTATTTACCCGTATGTTCTTCAAAGCCAGGAGGAATTTTCATGTACTTTTATTCATATAGATCTCTATAAAGGAATGCATTCTTCACATCATTCTATAGAAGTTGTCAGTCAAAGTGAGTTGCCAATGATAACAAAATCCTTATAGTATTCAATTTTTTAGCTAGGGTAGATATTTATTTCTGATTAATCCCATAAGTTCAAGTGTACCTTTTATCAACTATGTTTTATATCTCTAATGATCCATCAACTTTATATCTTATAGTGAAGATCTATTTACAATCAACTATGTTCTTCCTCTTTGGTTTATCAACAATCTCCCATGGTCTACTCTTCTCTAACACCTCTATTTCCTCTCTTACAACAATCTTTCATTCCTTTAAATAGTATTAGGAATTGAAATGGTATTTAGAATCATAATGAATTTTCCATAGGTCGGTGAGAAATTTTTAACTGATGCATAATGGGTAAATAGGTATATTAGAGAGTGTGCCTATCTTAATAGAAATATGAAGGTGGGAGTCATTTGTAAGTGTTTTAATGATTGTGTATGTAAAGGAGAACTAGATCTTACTATGGACTCATTTCGAGAGTTTGCACTTGATTCTTAGGCTAGTTTTATTTGAAAAATTGCTCTTCTATAATACACATATGAACATCTCGAAAAATCTTAAGCAACACAGATGGAGACATGAGAAATTTCTATATTTTCTAGGATAGACATAAAACAAGAGGTAGAAGATAAATTTGGGACATACATATGAAGGTTTAGTGGCACAAAAACTTAAAATATTATCTTTCATCATTGATGTCTCCACTTAAAGATAGATTTAGAAAAGATGTAGTTTGTTTTTAATGGAAGTGACATTAGCCAAAATATAGAACTTTAGTGTTACAGGATTATAACACGTATACCCCTTTTATGTAAATGAGTAATCTAGAAAGATACATTTTGATATACAAGGATCTAACTTTCCTCTATGTTGACTATGGATGTGTACAAAGACAATGCAATCAAATACTTAGGGGCAAGCTAATTTAAGGTTATGAAGTTGGAATAATAGGTATTAAAGGTTTCTATGGGATTTTTATTGTCTAACATATTCAAGAGAAGTCATCAGATGTGTCCAAGTTAAAATTGTTTCTCCTAATAGGATTTAGGAATATTCCATTGAAAGAGTAAAGACTGAGTTGCATTATGTAAATTCCCTTTTTTTCTTCCTAACTATCCCTTTTTTAGGGTGTATCAAGACATGATGAGTTATGAATAATTCTTTGTTTTTGAAAGTAGGGTGAAAAGTTTTAATAAAAGTAATCTTTAGAATTATTTCAATTAAAGTTTTTAATATTAACCCCAAATTGGTTTTGAATCATGGAATGAAAGTTAGGAATAATAATGTTAACATTATAAAATATTTATCTAAGTAAGAAAATATAATATTTATCTAAGTAAGAAAAGCCATAAGGAGATAAACTAATATGCCTGAGAAATATTATGAATAGTAAAAGGATTCTAGATTTCACTATGAATCAAATAAAAAGATGAGGATCTCTTTTAGTACCAATTGGAAAGCATATACAAGTAGGTTTTGACAATTCACAAATTTCAAAATGAAAAACTAAGATGTCTAATTCTTTGATCAAATAAGGAAACATGAACTTTAAAACTCTAAAAGATGGATAACTAATGCGTAAATGGTAAAGCCAAATGACATCTTCATTCGAAGTATTAAGAAATGTTATGAATAAATTTATTCATTATTTTATGAAAATATTTAAGATAATAAAGGTTGTTCCTTTCCTTAGCAAGTCTAATCATCCTCCTTAAGCCCTGGTCCCAAAGAATACAATAAAAAGGAAAAAATTGCATAACATTTATGATTATTTAACATTTTTTAGTAGAAACAAGGTTGACTGATAATTTTAATATATGAAGAATGTGTTATAAACAAAGAAAAGATGTAATATATACGTCTCCTGCTCCTACAATAGTAGCTAACAAACAATTAGCCATTAAAATTTTCATATCACAAAGACATAGGTACATTTATATGTATGAATCAATATGAGGAGTGAGTTGTGTGGTCTATACAAATAAATATGAGGAGTGAGTCAAATAGTTTGTGACATTAATTCAAATATCCATGCATTGATGTGATACTTATCTAAGACATTCTAGCTAAAAATCAAAACAAAGTTTACTAGAGAAAGCTAAAGAAATAGCACTAGAGGGCTTATCAAGATATCCTCACTATTAAAACCTCCTCTATCTAAACATCTATTTGTGCTTTGTTGCTCCGTCAATTATGCTTGATATCTTTATTATCTTCTATTATTTTCCCACTCTCGACTTGATTGCTTTTCATTTAGCTTCCAATACCTCTCCTCTATATACCTTGATTTTTTATAGTTTATCCTTATTCTATCTCCCTTGCTTGTCTTTTCCTTGTTTCTTGGTAGGTCACTTTTCCTTTTCTCTTAGTTGTATATCTTGCTGGACAAATGATAAGTGCTTAATTATTCATATTTTAACGTTTATATTTAGTGATTTTTACTTATTTATTTAATCGTTCTTATTTTTTGGTGCTTAATTCATTCATATTTTGCTTTTAGGTCATAACTCACCTATTTGAAACAAAAGGAACAAATTTAGACAAGTTTAGAAAGATTTGGATCTATTTTTATCGAGTATGAAGTTGTAGGGTTAAACATGGTTTGGTACATGACCATATTGGTGGCTAGGTTCTCTACTATTTCTAAGTTTCAAGTTTATATGGTCCTGTTTGAAGAGTTTGAGGCATGTTGATTGATTATGTGTGTTTTTTCCCATGTTTAAGATGTATATACCAATGTTGAATTTTTGTGTTTGCTTTGAATTTGGGGATCTTATGACTATTAGGTGACACGACTAGGTACACGATTGTGTGCTTGCCTGTGTTCCAGCCAAAAAATTAATTTTAAACTATAAAAAGCAGAACTAAAGGGCAAAGCTGGTAATAAGATTTTAAGGTGAAATTAGATGATATAGAGTGGCAACGAGAATGAAGAACAAGCAAGAAGACACATTTAGAGTGAATGTCCATCATTTAAAAATAGATTGTATAAAGATTAAAAGGAGTTTTTAAAATCAATTTGTTAGTGCCATTTCTTCCACAATTAAGAACTAAACTTTTATGATACCTGCATATAATGAATCCTAGGATGGATTTGATAGTTTGACTTTATTTAATTCAATATATTCTTCAGTTTCATTGAGATACAATTATGTGTTCTTTACCTTTCTTGATTTAATATGTTTCAGTGTATTGATTATGTCTGATTTCACACATTTGAGATTAAGAAATTCTTTGTATGAATTGATCTTAGTATAATTGAAAAGAGTTACATCCAATTCTAATGATAGGATGACAAAAATCTTTCAAATTAAAGTAAAATTTAATAGATGAATTTATAGATTGGTTAATCAATTCTAAAAGTTCTAATTAGAAAGAGATTTAATTAATTAACCTAAGATGGTCTTCCAAGAATTAATGGACAGTTCTTATCCTTTTTGAAATCTAATACGACGAAATCTACAGGAATGATGAACTTGTCCTCCTTTACCATTACATCTTCCACCATGCAAAACGATTTCTTTATGGATCGATCTACCAACTAAATAAGCATCGAAGTTGGTTTCACATCGTCAAGCTCTAATTTTCTAAGGGTCGACAAAGGCATAAAGTTTATACTTACACCTAAGTCGCATAAACATTTTGGGAATTCTAATTCACCAACCACACAGGGTTTTGTGAAGCTTCCAGGATCTTTCAGCTTAGAAGGCATGTGATAGGTGATAATAGAGCTACAACTTTCGTTTAGTGCTATAGTTTGATTCTCTTCCTAATTCTAGTTCTTTGTTAACATGTCGTTCAGGAATTTGGCATACTTAGGCATATGCTCCAATGCCTCAACAAAAGATAGATTAATTTGTAAATTCTTTAATTTCTTCACGAACTTTGCAAATTGTGAATCCAACTTGTTCTTTTGTAAGTGTTGAGGGTATGGGATCTTGGGTGGGTATGGCAGAGGGGCAATGTAAAAAGGATAATCACTCATGTCTACGTCTTTCTTCTTTTCTTGGTCTTTTTCTACTGGGTAGGGTGCAGCTTGTGTCTCTGTTGATTGCTTAAGTTCCTTTCCACTTTTAAGTGTGATTGCTTTGGGTTGCTCCCTTGGGTTTGCTTCATTATTGCTCTAGAGATTCCCCACACTTCTCGTAAACAATGTGTATGCTAATAGACTCATTTGAACCTCTAATTTTTAAATTGAAGAATTATGATTTCTAATTACTTACTTAAATTTACCTTCAAGTCTCTTATGAGCTTCATCCATGTTCATGAGCTTGTCCAAGATTTTGTCTAACTTAGAGTTCGTAGAATTCGGTTTTTCCAAGTAGAATTTATGTAACATCCTAGATCCTGTCACATCCCAGATCACCGCTTTACAGATATCGTCCGCTTTGAGCCTTGACTTAGTCAAGCCCTCACGGTTTGCTTTTCACGAGGCCTTCCTAGGAGTTCACCCATCCTAGAACTACTCTCACCCAAGCACATTTAAACTCGGAGTTCTGATGAGATCTAGTCAATTAAGCCGTGAAAAATGCGTCTGTAAAGGAGAGGTATCTATACCCTTATAAGGTGTATTTCGTTCCCCTCTCCAACTGATGTGGATCTCACACTCTCCACTCCCTTAGGGCCCAACCCTCTTTGGGGTCCAACCTAGCTGGCACAACGGTTCGAGTACCGGCTCTGATATGTAACATCCCCCTGTAACATCCCAGATCATCCGCTTACAGATATTGTTCGCTTTGGGCCTTGGCCCAGGTAAGCCCTTACAGTTTTGCTTTTCCCAAGGCCTTCTCAGGAGGTCACCTATCCCAGAACTACTCTCACCCAATCACATTTAACCTCGGAGTTCTGATGAGATCTAGTCTATTAGGCCATAGAAAACACGTCTGTAAGGGAGAGGTATCTGTACCCTTATAAGGCATACTTCGTTTCCCTCTCCAACCGATGTGGGATCTCACACTCTCCACCCCCCTTAGGGCCCTGCCCTCTTTGGGGTTCAGCCTAGCCGGCACAATGATTTGGGTACCTGCTCTGATACTACTTGTAAAATCCCAGATCACCCGCTTATAGATATTGTTTGCTTTGGGCCTTGGCCTAGCCAAGCCCTCACGGTTTTGCTTTTCCCGAGGCCTTCTCAGGAAGTCACCCATCCTAGAACTACTCTCACCCAGGCACATTTAACCTCAGAGTTTTGATGAGATCTAGTCCATTAGGCCATGAAAAACGCATCTGTAAGGGAGAGGTATCCGTACCCTTATAAGGCATACTTCGTTCCCTTCTCCAACCAATGTGGGATCTCACAATTTAAGTGGCCTTTGAGGTTAGAATTGACCTCCTGCATTTTTAGACCACGAAAATTTTAGGTGGTTTTCTCACCCAGGATAGTAATTGATAGAATAAATGTTGTTTCCTCCTCCTTGACCAAATTACGTGTCCGTGTAGTTGAGTTGCTCCGTCTTGTCATTTTACATTTGAAAAACAATCAGTGATAAAATGGTTTTTTTCTCACATAATTCGCATATATGTTGAATTGCTTTGGCAGGAGCTATTGAAAAGGCTTGTAGGTTATTAAGCTATCTTGTCAAACTATCAATTTCAACTTGCATTGCTGTTATTAAATCAACAACACTGACTCTGCTATAATCTAGGAAAGTTGGTTGCTGTCTACTTTTTTCCAATGACTAAAAACAACTGTTACTTGTCATCTCTTCCAATAGTTCCTCCCCTTCCTCAACTATCTTTTGCATAAGAGATCCTCCAGAAGTTGCATCTATGCTGCTTCTCATGGGTGGATTGACTTCGTGATATAATGCTAGCAAAAGATATTTCTTTGGTAAATTATAGTGAGGACTTCTCCTTTGCAAGTCCTTATAATGCTCCCACGCTTTGTATAGTGACTCCCCGTCATTTTGTCAAAAATTCACAAGTTCCTTTATTAACTTTTTCGTCATTGTGAAGGGGACGTCCCTACCTAAAAGTTCACGCACCAACTGCTTCCAATTTTGTGACATTTATGGGTTTTAAAGAGTGATACCATACCTTAGCTCGATCCTGTAACGTGAACAACATCTTCCGACATCCTTTGATATCGAAAAGTATCACATATTTCCATAAAATTCACTAAATGAGAGTTAAGATCCTTATTAGTTAACCTGTGAAATTGTACACTGGTTTGCAGCATATTTAACAAAGCTGGCTTAATCTCGAATGAGGTTGCTTTCATTGGTGATCAAGTGATGCATTGGTCTGTAGCATTAAATCTCAGTCTCAGGAAATCCATCAAAGTTCACTACTGGTCTCTTTGATTATCTTCCATCATTGTTTCTTTAATTTCTTCTTCTTGGAATCGTACTCTTGGGATTTCTCCTTCCAATTGGGTGATGTCAAGTGTTAGAGTTTCAATGATCCTGCTTAAACTCCAAGTGACTTTTGTGTTTGTGTAACTACACGAACACAAGAGAGACGAAAATTCAAAGAACTAAAAGGATTCAACTAAACCTAAAATTCAAAGAACTAAAAGGATTCAACTAAACCTAACTAACTCCTCGACAACAATGCCAAAAAATTGTTGAGCAAGTTTTTATCTAATGTATGAAACCCTCAATGTTCCACAAGTGCACATATCATAAGTGTAGTAGTTGAGGTGTCGATTGCATAAGGAATTAATGAACAAAATGAATCCTAACAAAAGTAAATCAAATTGGAGCACAACCACTTAACAATTGAGATATCGTAACAAGACAAGATTAAAGAATTTTGAGAAGGGGGATTTATCCTATCAATAAATGCTAAAATAATTACTTTTGAGTTAACTCAGTATCAGTCCTAGATTTTCAAAGGGTGAATTATTCTCTCTCGAGTTATAATCATAAACCTTAATTGAATTATGAAATTTGTAATCTCTCAATTAAGAAAAAGCCCACACATCCAATTAGATCTTAAGACCTTTAATAGACTATTGGGTCTCATACGAGATCTCTCTTCGTATAAATTACCAATTTGAATATTTGCAAGATCTGTTAGATTTTTTAACTCTTATTTCCCAATCTAATCATTTTGCTATTGGTTCACTCTCTCAATTTGTTACCGAAGCATGCAAATACAATAATTAATCATAATACTCAATGTATTAACACCAAAAGAAATCACATTCACATTGATTTAAGAACAAATCCCTAAAGGAGTTTGAACAACATTAACAACATGTTCAACATTCTCAAACCCAATTCATACATCAAGATGGAGTAAATAAACTAGAGAAAATAGGAAAGAACTTGAAATGGTTGGGATGGAGTCGTTGGACAGCAGCTACAGATGCTCCTCCCCCTTCTCTCCTTCTTCTCTCTTCCTTGTGTTCTCTCTGAAAGTGGCAAATGGATGCACGAAAAATTAGGGTTCCAGAGCCCCTTTTGTAGTCTTTTCTATTTAGGGTAAAATCTAGGTTTTACTTGGGCCCAAAAAGTACTAAATAACCTCACAAAGTTGAGTTTTCAAAGTTGATCCGCGTTTGTTGTCGCACAGGCCACGATCGTGGCCGAGCCTACCCATTTTGCTTCTATCACGATCATGGCCCATAGGGCACGATCATGGGCATGGATCTTCCATCAAACTTCCTCCAAATCTTCTCTGTTCTTCGATATCTGGTCTCAAATACTAGCAAACATATCAAGGAACCTAAAATACACAAAATTGAAGCCTAATAGCATGCTCCAACCCATAAAACACTCGAAGCATAAATATCTAACTAAATAACACAATCCTAACCTAAGCATGCACTAATCATTCAATTTAACAACTAAACACATACTAAACTACCCACAAAAGCATTATGCAATCTACCCCTATCAATATATATGATCCTTAATTGGGGCAAGGATATTGATAACTGATTATTATCCTCTTTAACAGATAAAAATAACTATACTATTGTTCGTCATATTAAGCTCCCTTGATAATATCAAAACTTATAATTGCTTTACTCTTATATTCTCTACTAATTCAAGTTTCAAAATCAGATATTTGAAGGAAGAATGCAGAAACACGTTCAAGATATATGTCATATAGGCATACATAAGTTACAATGTCAGTGCCTATTCCTATAATTATCTATCGACATTAAGTCAATGTTAAAAACAAGATGGATGTTTAGGAAAGTAACACATTTATAATTGAAGGAAATATCGAGCAACCCATCTATTGATCAAAAGGGAATGACTTACCTTCAAGCCCACTGTTACAAATACTTCGTAAGGAACTCAAAGTTCGCCAGCAAAATTATCTAAAGTCTAAGTACAATAGTTAAATTTTCATAAGTCAACTCAATCTTACCAAATCTTTCGTGTTTAAGGTGAGTCTCATAAAGGCTAAAGTAAAATCATGAATTTTATTAAGCCAACACCTTAGAATGGACATCAATAAAAAGAGAAATATACACGAAGCTTTACAGCAAAATTGTTAATCTAAATTACTCTTGATTGATACAAAGGACACAAAAGCTCCAATTCTCTCTATTATAGTGAAGCCTTTGCTTAAACGAGCTATTTATAAGCTTTTGGATATTTGTTGGGCAAGAATACAAGAAAGTGGGCATAAGGCCACTAAGTCGCTAACTTAGTTGGTTGTTGACATCCCCAGCTACTTTAGGCACCACTTTAATGGGTGGATTACATATCTTACCACTATCTCACTTCTAAGTAAAGGGAACATGTGATAAATGAAGTTAAAACACCTCATCCATGTTCTTTTTCATATCCTCCCACTTTTTTATGATTCATTTCACTAACTTTACTAAATCACCAATGATCTTCTTCCAAAGGTAAAGGTTACCTAAGTTCTGAGGCAATTCGCATATGGTCCAACTATTGCATACCCATGGTCTAGTTTGTTCGTCCATGGTTCATCATTTGAGCATAATTCCATCCCTAGTCCCACCAAAGATATCTTAGGCAAGTCTAAATCACTCTAACCAAGCTGACTAATGCCCTACAATCCATCAAATCTAGCTGAAGCTCGAACTGTGCTTTTTCCTAATTGGTTAAGTTACCTTGGTTCCTTTGGCATATATTTGTCATGCCTAATCCACGCTAGACGTTGGCTAAGACTCACCAGTGGCTAGCAAAAAAGATCCAATTTGGTTATTTAATTATCACTTTTTAAAACTCGAGCTATAATTAAAAAATTGTCTAAAGTTTAGAGTTTTTTGTAATTAACCCAACAATTTGAGATGATAAACATGTCCTTAATTAGGTAGACAAAAGTTTTTCAAAAATATATAAATCAATTATTATAAAATTTACAATTCTAGGCTTCCCAAGTACTTAACCTAAAAATTATTAAAACATATACAACTAAAATAGAGAATGTGATGTCTCATAATTAGTTTGAAAGGCATGGCATGTAAGTACATTTGGGTAACCGGAGGGATTTGGTCATTTTAGACCCTAAGGCCTAACAACTTGGACAGGAAGCCAAGCATAGTTTAGAATAGTTTTACATCTGATGTACTCAGTTTAAATCGTATTTAACCCAAGTTCCGTCATTTAAAAAATCAACTCAACAATTGAGGTATTCTTATGATAAATGCTAAGTTAAGTTCCAATTCAATAATGATTATTAAAAATCTTTAAATAATGTGAATTTTCTTTTTAAAATTTGGGAGGAAAAATATATACAATTATGAAAAGTTTTAAAAGACTTGGGATTCAACCATAAAAATTGATAGACTTAGTAAAGTTGCTAGAAACGGAAAACTAAAGTTAATAACTTAAAAAATAATTAACCCAAAATTAACAAAAACAACAGTAAAATAAAGAAAGGATACGATGTCTCCGATGTAGAATAGGGTTTGCTGGCATGGTCTAAGAAGCAATGATCATAAAAGAAAAAGAAAAGAAAGATCACAATCAACAGTTACTATGATAGCTGTCCAATTCACATGATCCA
>JAOQMR010000005.1:16031190-16045510 GCA_027563865.1 Erythroxylum pelleterianum
CTACATGTTAATTAATGTCAACTTAATTTAATCCATCCTTATTCCAAAAATCATGTAATCATGCTTAACAAAATAAATAAATAAAAAATCAGGGGTTAACACGCCATCATATTCAACAACATTTTGTTGGATTGTGAAGGATTTGAACAAATAATCAGGAAAAGTATTGAAAAAGAATGTTGGGGCGCAAAATGTACATTTACCATAGAAGTATACAACATATTAAGGAAGTGATTTAGAAGTTGAATGTGAGGTAGATAATGGAACATAAAAAGATGTTAAAGAAGCAAAGTAGAAACTTTCAAAAATATTGGATATGCTCCACCTAACGCAAGTGATGGAGATCTCAAATCCCAGGAAACCAAAGCTATACAGTCCTATATTTAAGTGGTGAAGATTAATTACTCTATAATCAAGCAAATATCAAGAATAACTTGGCTAAAGAATGGGAAAAGATGCACCAAATTTTACTTTAGGACTTTTTTAGCTAGGAGCAACATAATATACTGAATATGCATTGGAACTTATAACGCTCCCAAAGACCTTAAACCATAATTAACCAAATAGTTCTTAAAACATATCATTAATTATCAAATCCCTCATTAGTTCCAAAAGAGAGGATTGTGTGTCAGATACAAAAGTGTTATACATAATATAACTACCAGAGTTGTCACATTCAAAAATATATAATTCCAAAAGCTTTACCCATGTAATCTACTAGCCCCACCTAAACTCCACTCAGTCTATCATGTACTTTGGGGTTATCAGTAATCACTTGATCTTCTAAAAAAATAAAATAGTAAGGGGTGAGCTGCCTACTCAGTAAGAATAACTGACCATACACTTAAAATCAAGTAACTCTATAAATAATTATAAAACTTAGTTAACCAATTAAATCATACATATAATACATATATACACAACATCACTTAGCCTAATCCAAACAGTTAACAAATATCTCAAAAATTTGTCCAAATTATGATTAACACAAATATTAATTATAAAATATTTGTGTCCAAATTAATGAAATAAAATAAACATAACTCATTTAGGTAATTATTAATCATTATTTAAATTAATGATCAATTCAAAATATAATTTACTAATAACCAAACGGTATTTAACTTTAAAAGTAAAGTTCAAGATTATTCTTACCTCAATTTCAGACTCAACTAATTGATAATTTTAATTTCTCCTTAATCGGACTTTCGGACCTAAGTATAAGGCACTTTGGGGTTGTCAACTTCTACAACTCCTTCCAATTTTTCTATTGAAAAATTTGAGAGAAAGAAGAAGAAAAGACGTGTATGTTTTTCTCTAATTTCCAGCTTCTGGTTTTTTTATACATGTTTAAAAGTTGTAGGTTGGGCTAGGCTGTGGGTAAGTTATATTAATGAATGGGCTTTACAAAACTAATCCGATGATTACGATAAACATAATATATTATCCTATCCTATCTATATATACGTTGATTAAGGTTTTGTCTCTCCAATTAAATATATCGTCTTGTACAATTTTAATGATGTGAAAACCTTCGTGTGAGCCCATTGTCGTCTGAAACAGGACTTAGCTTCTTATACTGCATAGTGCATATATCTATTGATAAGTAATGGGTGAAGGGCAAGAGGACCACCTCAATGCACCACTCTTTATCCTTTTCTTTCACGTATTGAGTAGTTCGAAACATTAAGTATCTATCAAGAACTACAAGTTACAGTAATTTACCCTTTTCTCCGGCCCAAAAAATTTTACGAACTTTACACTTACGAACAGGAAAATATAGTAAAAAGTGACGGTCAAAGAAGGAACCGGTGCAGTGGTCCATATATATATATATATATAGCTTTGGTGGTCCATTATGATTAAGGAGAATGGGAATGGGAGTACCAAAGGAGACTTTAATGCAGGGCTGGTAAAAGTGTTTATGATTCTGGTACTACCAGCTACTTTGTCATTGTTGACTTATTTCTGAAAAAAGAGTGACGATATATGATTAATAAGAATGGATAAACCACTCTGTGACGCAGTTGAGTTTTCTTTATCATTCGCATAGTAACAGCGATACACTTGCAGTTTCATTCTGCATAAACCTCATTTTGCTTCGGCGTTTGTTAAGGGAAAGTACGGGAACTTCGGAACCACCTCTCAGTTATTCAATTGTACTGCCTCTGCCAATTCATCGGTAAATTTAATTTCCTGACAAAGTCTTGACTTTTTTATGGCCAACTTTTTCATCTTCTTCACATTTATTACATTCTACCTACTCTTTTTCTGGCGGATAAATGTTTTTAAGTCGTTTCTTTTTCCATTGTACGGTCATCTAAGCATCTTCTGTAAGATTAGCTTATCAAAAAGAAAACATGTGGTTCTGCTGTAGCTCTAGTCTTCCCATAGCCTATAATTTAGAATAAACACACCATTTTTTTTATAAATCAGAGGAATATATTAGCCTGAAAATTATGTGCAAAAAGTCAATTTACAAGAGCCCCTAGGGGCACATTAAGCGAAAAAAAAAACTTGACACAAGCTAAAACAAGACAGGAAAGAAAACCGGCAATCAAAAGTAATACAATAGGATCTCCATATATAGAATCAAAGCAATTGAAAACCCATGTGAATGCGGACGATGAGAAGTAGCCCAGAAGGATCAATCCAAAGGAGAAGGCTGCTCATGGACTCCCCGGACACTGAAATGGTTGAGGGAGGCTACCACCACCTAGGGATTAAGTAGAACTACCGAGGAAACTGAGGCAGGTAAGCCATGCCTAAGGATCCCGCATGCTGCAACTTGGACAAAACAGAACAAAATACTTGCAAAATAGAAAGCCTCATTATAAAATTACCTCCTCTCGGTGTATAGGCTGAGAAGTTTCCTAACGGAGGTGATCACTCTGAGAGACACTCTCTCCTCCACCATTGCTTCATTCTTGAAGGTTCGAGCATTACGTTCGGTCCAAATATGGTAAACTGTAATGGAAAGCAAAAGAGGGAGCTGCATTATAGGAGATACATTGGGACCGGAAACAGTGCTATACCAGGAAAAGATATCGGAAAGAGAGGGAGAGGTACTACTGGGCAGATGAAAATGGGTGAGGCAATGTTCCCAAACGGCAAGGGAGAAAGGGCAAATAAAAAATAAGTGGTCAATCGATTCATTCGCTGCAAGGAACAAGGAACAGTGATTAGGGGTATAGAGATAGGGAAGTCTATCACGAGTGGGAAGCTTACGCAGGACAGCAAGCCACAAGATAAAGGAGCAACGAGGAGGGCATTTTCTACATCATACAAGTTAGGTTATAATATCAACCTAGATACCCTAGTCCGTTAATTATATTACGATGTCGAGAGGATTTTCTGGTCGACATAAATAACAAAAAACTGCTAATAAGATCACGTAATGTGCAACTCACGTAATATTTTGGAAAAAGATAACTGATCCATAGTGAAAATATAAATTAAATTGAACTAGTTATTTAATTATTAATTCTTAATTTAATAAATAATTTATTTAATATATATAATTTATGAATTATCCTATGTACTCAAAAAATTATTAAATATACATACAAAGAATAATAACTATGGATTTAACTATTATAAAATAAAAATTGAAGGACAAATTCTACTAAAAGCTTCAATGGTTGAGAGACAAAGATATTGTCATTGGCATGGTCTAGCCAATTGGTCCATGGTGAGGTAAACTTGTAATTTTCTTAATTTGAGGGTTTCGAATTCTGCTTAAATTGGGGATTTCGCTATTAAATTGAAAATTTAATTCATAAATAAGTACTCATGAAGACATTGGGGACTAAGGAGTAGAGCAAGACATGATATTCATGATAAAGGAGTGAAAGAAAGACCTTCATGATAATGGCCACAAATTGGTCCAAGTTAGCAATTTTTCCTAATTTCTAGGGTTATAATTCATGCATAAATTGCAATATTAGGCATTTTAAAAATATAATTATACCATATATTGTCACAAGAACCAAATTTATTATTGTTGCTATTTACTATTCTGAAGTAGAACATGTAATTTTTCTTGGAGACAACTCATTGCCAATCGTTTGTTTACACTTGATAAAGGTTTTTCTAAAAATAAGAGAAAAGAAAACAAAATCTATTAGGTGATATCTTAGATCTAAAAAAAGTGTAAAGCATCAAGTGCTTTTTTAAAGTTAATAGGTGCTTCGAAATAGATAACTTTATAATAAAAAGTATTAGGAAATTTAGTCATCTACTTGATGGAAAAGATTGAGAATATGCAACCACAATTACCTTTCATTGACTCTTCATATGCAAATTAAGGTAAGGTTATATACTAAATAAACAACAACTATGTCCGCAATAATTATGTCATTAGGTACTATCATTTGTATCTATTTTCTATTTAATGGTGAACACTTTGAGTCATAAGATTGACATCTTGGCATATATAATATAGAAGAAATAATTTATTCATAATCTATAGTAATTGCTTCTTTTCTATTGATAAACTTGGCATACAATAGTAAGGAGTCAATATCCATAAAGTAGGACTAGTAAATTTTGTTCTTATAACTAAGAGATTTTTAAAATCTATATGTTAAGTATATGTATATTTAATTAATAAATCATTTACAAGTTAATATAAAATTTCAATAGTGAGAATTGATTTGGTCCATAGTGAGGTAAGTATATGTATATATATATAACCCTAATTTCTAAGGTTACAATTCCTACATAAATTGGAAATTTTAGTTTGAATGAAAGATTTTCTTAATAATTTATGGAATTTCTACACAATTGGGGTTGAATAACTTATTACTCATTTAATTACTATTTTAATCAAAAAATTGTACTATTAAATGACAATGGTGATAGTGGTGTGCCCATTAAAGATATGCATGTTGAGCATAAAATTTTGAATAATGTGTATGACAATGAGTCTGATGGTGTTAATATTGTGATTGATGGTGTGAATATTAAGCATGATGTCCCTAACGTTTCTGCTGATGATGATGTGCCTAATGCTTCTGCTAGTGATATGCCTAATGTGTTTGTTCATGATAATGTGCCTAATGCTTATGCTACTGGTAATGTACCTAATGCTTATACTAAAGATAATATGCCTAGTAAGGATGTGTATAATGGTTCTATTGAAAATGATGATAGTGATAGTGATTTGGTGACTGATTTAGAATGAGAAAGTGAAAGAGATTATGGTGAGCTCTAAGCTGTCATATCAAAATATAAAGCAAGATGTCCAGGAAAAGATGTAGAGGTTGTGAATAATGATGTTGAAAATCATGAAAGTGAAAAAGGGCATGAAGATGACATAAAAGGATTCTATTTCTAAAAATGACAAAGAGTATCTTGAAAGTGATTACCTATGTCAATATATATAAGTTCAAAAGAAGATATTGGCAATGCATAGAGAAGAGGTAAATGATAAAACCTATATTATGATCTAACATCTAATATTCCTACTTGGTATATATGTTTGAAGTTTAAAGATGAAAAAGAATTTAAGGAGGTTATTATTAAATACTCCTTTGCAAAGAGTTTAGGTTTGAAATACATAAAAAAAATGAGAAGTCTTGAGTAAGAGTGATATGTAGATCACACTATCCTTCGTTACATTTTTTCAAGTTTAGAGAGAAATGACAATCGTTTAATTGTGAAGAGATATGAACCTAAGTATAGTTATACAATGAAAAACATCAATAAGCTTATCACATCGATTAAGTTACAAAAAATTATCAAAGTAGTTCTTTATTGAGGAAGGCACTAAAGGTGGACGTAAGATTTAAAACTTTTAAGAAAGAAAAAACAAGTGTGATAAAAATGAAGTATGGGTGTCATATGGAGGAATTTGCCAAACCCTTGAGGAATAGATAAGGGACAAAGATCAAGACCCCAGGTACGAAATGAGCAATTAGAACATGCCCTTATGATGGAGGGAAAAGAATCTTTACAAGGTGTTGTTTATTTCAGTGTTTGTAAAAAGGGTTGGATTGAAGGTTGTAGACCAATAATAAGACCAGACGAATGTTTCTTGAAGGGAATACGTAAAGGATAGTTATAGGCTCTTGTTGGAAGGAATGTAAATAATTAAATGTTTTATATTGCGTAAGGTATGGTTGAAGTTAAGTGTCCAAAATATGGAGGTGGTTTTTAGAGCTTCTTGTTTCAGATATACAACTCGAAGATGATAGTGGCTTCACATTCATATTTGATATACAAAAGATATGTCTATACTGAATTAAATATATATGTTTATAAATATGTACTCAATAAATATTTTATTTTTATTTGTTTATATTATTTTTTAGGGTCTTCCGTATGTAATAAAAAGAGATTACCAAATGATGAGCATAAAATGTGTGCAAGGCACATTTATGCTAATTGGAGACAAAGATGTAATAAAGATAACCTAAAGTTTCAGTTTTGGAGGACAACTAAGGCAAACTTTGTTCTTGATTTTAATGATCAGTTGCATATATTAAATAATTTAAGACCAAGTTATATTGAAGCTCAATTAGACTATCGCAAGGAGATATATATTACATCATATTTTAGTGTTAACTGCATATATGATTGTATGGATAATAACATGAGTGAGACCTTCAATGGTTTGATCTTAGAGGCTAGGTTGAAGCCTATAGTTTGCACATTGGAGCATATCAGGAAGATGGTGATGAAGAGGATGCATAAAAAAGGAGTTTTAGGGAGAAATGGGATAGAAACATATCACTAAAAGTTCAAACCATGTTAGAGGAGAATAAGAAAGGGATATTTATTAATTGTAATAGAGTTGATGGATATGAAGTTGAGCATGGATTAGATAAGTTATATGTGAAAGTTAGTAGTCATACTTATTCTTGTAGATATTGGGATTTGACAGGGATTTCATGCTCTCATTTTGTGGCTTCCATTTTCTATAACCACTAAAATCCCAATGACTACATTGATAAATGGTATATTAAAAAGAGGTAAATGCAATCATACAAGTACTCCCTCGAGCCACTTGATAGACGAATATTTTACCCCCTCCTATATGAAGTTGTTGAGCCACCTGTAATAAGGAGAATGCCTGTACAATCTAAAAAAGAAAAGGAAGAAAGATAAATTTGAGCGACCTAAAATAAGAAAAGCAACTAGATATGGAAGAAAAATGACTTGTAACAAATGTGGACAATAAGGCAATAACCAAATATTATGCAAAATTCCAATAAATGTAATAAATTTCTAATTTAGTATTGAATTTGTTAACCATTTTGTTACTAATCGATCAATGTTTGTGAAATATATATAGGTACCAAGATCATTTAGTACCAATATAAGCATAAAACAAGGAATTCAATCCACAAATTCAGTGTTTACCGCATCAATAAATGTTATATATGCTAAAGAGACCAGTAAAGATCAAGAAAGCATACAAATAATGATTAAAGGAACCGAAAGAGGCAGAGTGCGAAGAAGAGGTAAAGACATGATCAAAGACAAAGACAGAGGGAGAAGGATGAGTAAATATGAATTACAATTCAAAGAGAGTATCATATAAGTTAATTGAAATTTAAAATATGTTAATATTAGTATTTAATTTTTTTAAATAGTCATTTTCATTTTCATGTTTAACTAGTATGGAGATAATGTTCGGATCATGAGGCAAGGTAGCTCACAAAGATCCATTACTGCATATTCTAATATCTAAACTAGAATTGATTTTAAGCCAAGAGGATTCCAATAGAATGGTGGGAATAGCATTTTTTTATCTTCCTTATGCAATGAGAGGGGGTTAAAAAGAAGAAAGCTTAGAGATTTAACTTGATTTTTTAATAACTTGATTATTGAACACATAGTGAATTAGTCTTTCTGAACTTGTTCCATTTTGGACCTATTTGGAAATTGAAGTAATATTGAGCTTAAAATTGCTTGGAATTTCAAGTTGGAAATTGAAGTTATGAAATTGTTTGTTACTAAAATAGATTGGAAGATAGTGAAATGAAAGTTAGTTAAATAACTGTTAGAGTTATTATAGTACTTATGCCATTTGGGAGTTGGTTAAGTTTGAAATTGCCATTTTGGAGTTATCATGTTCATTTGATTTACCAACAATGGTCTACAAGATGAACTACATATAACATTATAAAAGGTAGTAATATATTTATCCTTATAAGAACAATAAATTCTTAACCCAATAAGACAGTACTATGGCACAACATCAAAGATTACAGATGTAATATTCTTCAACTTTTCAACAATTATATTTATAAAAATAACTGCAAATATTATAACACATACTTTGTAATTATATCTCACCTTTTGCAATCTTATTATTTCAAATATTTTATATTTCATTGCCACTTTCACTTAAGCCAATTCACCTTATAGCTCATGCATATTATGCATACACATACAAACTTTTTTAACTTTTTATTCTCAACCTTAAAACTTTTATTCTCAAGGCTCAATTTGTTTATAATGCATTTTTCCTTTTCACCTAAATCTTTATCCACCTATCTGAAAAAATTACATCCCCCTTCCTACAATAGTATTGCAATAAATATTATTAATTACCAATAACACTTATCTTATTGAATATTAATAGATTGATTATTATTAAGGAAAATACCTCATAATTAGGACATCCATAAAATCTTCTTCTAGGATTGTCATTGTTCCAAGAAGTAACCAAACGACTTTGACTTCCACATTGATAGAAAACCTCCTTACTGTATTGCTTGTCACTATGGCCTCTTCCTATTGAGTTTGAAGATTCACCGTCCATTACAATTAACAAAATCCTATAAAAATTAAAAATGATAACTAGGTTTAAAATGTTAAAAACCTAATATAACCTAATGTACCAAAAATACCAACATGAAATTAGTGTACCAAATATGTACTAATAGTTTATAACTTGAATTAGGTTTGCTTCTATAAGTTTAAAATAATTTGAACTATAAAACTAAAAACCTATTAAATTGTGTTATACTTTAATTTATTTTTACCCTATAAGTACAAAATAAATTGAAGTATCATACAAAGACCCATTAAAAAATTGGTCCTTCATAATCTGTAAATCATAATAAATCCTAATATAATCTGCATAGGATACAATTTAGGCCTTTTTCCTTCAACGTAATCTACATAGCCTAATGTATGTTAATGTCCATAATTGTAGTGTATAATTCTTAACCAAGATGCCATTTAATCAAGCATTGATAAAGAATATATTTAATCCTATAATAAAAACATGATTAACCTTTATCATGGATAAATATCAGCAACAACCAAGCAATGGTAAGTTAGGGTTAATAGCAAGTAAGGGTTAAATTAGCAAGAAACAATAGATAAACACACATGAAGAAACAAAACCTAGAGGAACCTACAGGAAGCAATAAAACCGATATTGTCCTTACAATGCAGGACATTGAGGCAACTTAATCAAATAAAGCTACTATAGAGAAATGAAAGCTTGATATTTGCTAGAGAGATGTAGATGCTAGAGATTGGTAAAGAAAAATGTTGACTAGTGTTAAAGAAGTAAGGTATGTTGAGTTATTATAATATTGTTCTTTTTGGTAGCAAAATAACAAAATTACCCTTCTTTTTATTCATTCTAACAAATCCAACACCACTAAGGCAGAGCGTGTTGCACAAACTAAATCCCCCCGGTAAAGATAGAGTTAAAAAAGAAAGTTTTGGAAAGTTTAAGGATAATCTGACAAAAAAAAAGATGCGAAACTTTTGTGCACCTTGCATCTAAATTGGAGGACCAAATTTGGGCTTTTTTCTTCTTTATTCTTGTTAGAAGTTTCCAATGATACACCTTACTTATAGATTTGATTGAAGATCAAATAGAGATGAAGAATTAAATAAGTAATAATTTCATTAACTTTATTATTAAGCAAATTCATTTAAGTATAACATGTTTCTACACTAAAAGAGTTATCAACACTAAATTCATAACATAGATGATATTCTTTTCAAAAGAAATATAAACCATAAGGAGTCTATAATATATTTAGTGTGATACATGTCATTTTACTGTGTTGAAGTTTCATGAATAGTAAAACAATACTAATGTTAGAACATAGAGACATGGACATTATATGTAAATAGATTGACTAGGACAAAGATACCTAACTTACCATAATATAATTTAAAATTTTTCTTAGTTTTCAAATTCTAGTAAATCCTCTTTACAAAATTGGTTTTGTTTTCTCATATTTTATTTCTTTTCAACTTATGTTTTTTATTATATAAGAAATAAATTGTCAAAATCTTTTTTTGAAGTGAAATTATCAATAAGAAGTACTAGCTATTTTAAGTTTAAAAAATTTTCTATATAGATTATAATATGATGAGATATCAATTCTTTCTATTTCTCACTCACTTGCAATAAAATAAAATGATTAGAATTCTATAATCCTCAAACTTATTAAATAATATATGCAATCAACATACTTGGAGAGTTTATTATTGTACATTTCTTACAAATATGTAGCTTGATTATGAATTAATCGTTGAGTAAATTTTTTTATCTTATACCTTAATTCATATATTATTTCCTTATTTTTATCTCATTTATGTCATTGGAATCATAATTATATTCTATTTTTTAATTAAGAAATAATATAGACCATTAAATACATATCGATATAATTACAACATTCACAATAAATTTCTTATATTCTATTTTTTAAAAATTGAATTAATTTGCTTTCTATAATTATTGCAGTGAATTGTGTTACACAAGTTTTTGGTGACACTCTAAAGTAACAATAGGAAACAATCTCTCTACTAGTTAGGATTAAGGCTGCGTACTACTAGACCTCTCTAGACCCCGCATATCAATAGGATTTCTACTGAGTGTTGTTGTTGTTATTGTTGTACTCTAAAGTAGCAATTATTAATTATAATTTTAAAGTACTAGATACAATTTATTAGGAGATATTACGAGATTATATAATTCCCAAGGTCTTACAAAATATAAATTAAGATATTTAACTTACATTCGTTCCTTATTGGTTGATTTCATATACATAGGAATCATAAATTACAATATTAATTTCTTTATATTTAGAACTTATGTTTTCAATTCATAATATATCACACAAATACTAGTTTGAATATATAATGTCTAGCTTAGGTTCATTAATCTATTATGCATTTTTAGATCTTGCATATGACAACTTTAAGATAAATAAATTAACAATTTAATCTTTCTAAGGAACAATATATTTCTTTTCCTATTAAAGTCAAATTTATGATTTAAACTTATTGTTCTGGATTATTAATTAGATAATAAGTTTTAAACTTATCTCATTTATATTTATTTACAAATAATAGAGATGATTGTTAGTGTGTCTTTTATCTGTCTTATATACTCTTTACTTTACATTCAAATAGTTCATACAAAGAAAGTACACCTTAGAATCAAAGTGTTCATTATAAGTAAATCTTTTTATATGTCATAATGTTTATTACATAACAACCAGTTTCATTATGCATTATATAGATAAACATGAAAAAAATTACCTTCATTATGAGTCAAGTAATTAATGGATATTCACTTGGAACATGTATATAATTAATGCCTAAATATCTATGTAGTCCTAGTGACCAATATATTTAACTCTTAGAAATTGACTTTGTGATTGATATGCTACCATATCACTTGTAAATATATTTTATGATATTGAATAATATCTCTTCTTAAGTTTTGAATGAAGGAAAGATTCATGTACTAAAAAAATGTAGGATTAATTAGGACACATGATGCAATCTCATACATCTTTAAACTACTACATAAATATTCATGATTCTTAAGGGCATGTTTAGTTGGATATTAATTAATAGAATGGAATAAAATGAAATGGAATAGTTTATGATGGAATGGAATATATTATAGTGAAAAGTTGTTTGGGAGGGATGGAAGGGTTGATAATGTAATATAATGAAATGTTGTTTGAAAGATAGATGGAATGTGATGTATAATAAATGACTATTATACCCTTATATAACATTCCCACACAATCTAGAACCAAAAATGCATAAACACTCGAATGCTATAGTTTTAAAACAACAAAAACCTGTGACTTACTGACAAACAATTAAAGTCACGGTTGTGACTTGAACAATAATTTCTTATATTTTCTATTTTATTAATAAAAATTTTATTATTTTATTATTAATTATATAAATTTAATTATTAATTATATAAAAATATTAATATTAATTATTTAATAAATTTTATTATTTTAAATATTATTATATTATATTTGATTTATATTTAAAAATAATTTATTTATATTTTTATTTATATAGAAATATATTTATGACTTATCAAAAACATGTCACGTCACTCTAACAAACAATTAAAGATTAAGTTTTTATATAATTTTATTATTAATTATATACAATTTATTGTTAATTATATAAAAATATTATTGTGTTGTGCTGGTTGTTTTTAAGGTAGGGTAAGAAATAATTGGTATTATGAAAAATTATTGAGGTTATATTAGGTAGTATATATTTGTTAGTTTACGTTCCATCCTAAGTCCCCTGAATTGGAGGTTTCTCATTTTCACTATTTAGGATGGAATGGAACGTAACATGAAACCTTCCGCTTTTATCATATTTCATTCCATTCTATTATAAAACCTTTTTCCAAAGATGGAACTATGATATATTTCATCTCATTCCATTATAAAACCCTAAACCAAATAGACCCTAAGTGTGAGGAGAACTTTTTTCTCTCAAAGAAAAACATTATATTTCTTCTCTCTAATTTTATGACCTTAATGTATCCTTTCAGTTTGGTACTTGAATTTCAATTGTCTACTACTGTAAAAATGTCTAAACTTTGTTAATAACCAGTATCTTAAGGCTAGAACTAGTAGATGCTTTCCATTTATTACTTATGGCTTTGGCCTTACAATTTTATATTCTTTTCAATTGCTAGAAAATTTTATTAAATTTTTTTTATGATAGTTTAAATAGTGAAAAATGCTTCAATATTTGATTCTATAAGTCTTTAAAAGGAAGCCTATATATTAGACTCATATTATATCTCTAATTTTTTATAATAGACCTAGTATTGAATATTTGGATTCAAACTTGGACTCGACAGATATATGAATCATATCCATTCTTAGACACTTGAGTACAAACCTACAATTAAAGAATTCAAACCCACAAAAATTAGGCTTAATCTTAGATTACTGAGTCTAGCTATAAACGTAGGCTATATCTCTAACTCATCATAATATATCTAGTCTTAGATGTTTGAGTCCACAAATTCAAAGAATCCAAACCAATAAAAATTAGGTTTAGTCTCAGACATTTGAGCCTAGACTTAGAATCGAAGAATTTGTGACCATATAAATTAGGTCTAGCCTCAAATGTTTGAGCCTATATTCAAACTCAAAAAAATCAAGCTTATAGGAATCAAGCCAAGTCTTGGATGATATTGTCTAAATTTAAATTTAGCTTTAATTCATCACAGTAAATCCAATTTCGAACGCTTGAGTTCAAATCCAAACTTATGTTATATCTCCAACTCATCATAGCAAGTTTAGTATCAAATGATTGAACCCAATTCCAGAAAGATTATTTATAATTCATTATAGTAAGCTTAATTAAATGTTTGAATCTAAAATAGCCCCAAAAAATTCAAACTTACAAAAATCATCTTTAGTTTTAGATGCTTAAACAATAAGGATGATATCGGGTCAGTCAGGCTCAGACTCTCTTAAGCCTGAACCCGACCTAAAAATTAATTCTCAAACTAGGGCTTGGCTTGAGCTTGATTAGGCCTAGATAGCTCAAAGTCTTGTATGCAGTCTGATTATTTTTTAATTTAAATTTTGAAAAAAGACATGCATTTTTTCTTAAACTTTTAGGCTTAAGTAAGCCAAAAATGTTCAAAAAAAAAGAGAGGTTAAGCCTAGTCTAAAGCCCAGTCAAGTCAGACCAGACCAAGTTTAATTGCCAAGCCTATTAAACACAAATCTAAACTCATACTATGTTTTTAACTCATCATATTAAACTTAATACTAAATGTTTAAGTTAAGACCCAAACAAACCATATTTTCCCTTCAAGTTATGTTAATATACATATAAGTATATCTAAGCATTATTGTTTATTTTGATGATCCATATGACTAAGTTAATTGATAATTTACCATAAATAAGAAACAGTTATGAACTTGATATACAACAGGACATGCATTTTTTTATGTGACATGATAAGGTGTTGGACCCCGAATTTCGATTGGACGTTTTGAGTATTCTAAGTATGCATGTAGTGTGGGTAACATTTTTATAA
>JAOQMR010000005.1:16047682-16058398 GCA_027563865.1 Erythroxylum pelleterianum
ATGAAATATGCCTTTCTTTATTTATTCATAAAGTCTGAATAAAACGCGCTTAAGGCGATTGCCTTTAGGGCACTACTATAACAATCTTACAGTACTATACAAATATACGTCGAGTTACAAGCTATACAAGTCGACTTATCGTACTGTAAAAGCGTAAGTCGAGTTCCACAAGTCGACTTATACTAACAAGGTGATAATATTTTGCTAGGTTAAGAAATTCTTAGGAATTATCACCTTTTCAATAACCACAAGTGTTATGCTTTCAAAATAGACCTAAAAAAAGCCTATGATACGATTCATTGGGAGTTTCTCATAAATGTTTTAGTATCTGTGGGGTTTCTTGGGAAATTCATTGAGTGGATAAAAGAATGCATCTCTTCCCCTTTATACTCAATTCTCATCAATGAAACCCCATCCAATTTCTTCAGAGGGAAGTCAGGTCTTAGATAAGGAGATCCTTTATTCCCATTCCTCTTCATTTTATGTATGGAAGTTCTTTCTAGATGGTTGAATAAGAGTTTAGATGGAAACCCCTCTTTCCAATACCATTGGAGTTGGAAATCTCTTAAAATTAACCATCTCTTATTCGCTGATGATCTCATGCTGTTTTGTTATGCTGATTTGCATTCGGTTAAATCTCTGCTAGATTATCTTAGTACCTTCTCTCAATTGTCTGGCTTAGAAATGTACCCCACTAAGAGCCACTTTTTCTTATCCCTAGATTCGGTTAACTTAACACATCAATTACAAATGTTGTCGAGGCTAAAGAGTCCCCATTAAGTATTTGGAGGTTCCCCTCATTACTGGGAGGTTGTCCAGAAGGGATTGCAGTTCCCTTTTGGAACAGATTGAAGCTAAGATTAATAAGTGGACTAATAAAACCCTTTCCTATGCTGGTAGGCTTTAATTGATTATCTCTATACTTTCTTCTTTTCAAGTTTATTGGTCTACCATGTTCATTCTTCCTTCATCAACCCTAAAGGAGATAAAGGCAAAACTTATGAACTTTCTTTGGTCAGGGAAGGGTACATCCAAATCCTATACTAAGGTCAAATGGTTAGACATTTTTAGAACCAAAAAAGGAAGGGGGCTTAAGGATCAAACACTTACCTACATGGAACAATGTGTTGCTAGGAAATAGGATTTGAATTTTGTTTCATGATCATGAAGCACTGTAGGTAAAGTGGGTACACTCTATAATCTTAAGGAGGGGGAATTTTTGGAGTATCCAACCGAATAGCAATAGCTTATGGAGTTGGAGGAAAATATTATCAGTGAGGGACAAAATAGGGAACCAATTTAAATTTATGATTAAGAAATAAAGCTTCCACTTACTTTTGGCAGGACCTCTGGCATCCGAGAGGAATTCTCAAGCATTTTTCTACTCCGAGGGCCATTAATGGATTAGAACTGAAAATGACAGCTACAGTATCAGAGGTGACATGTGGTGCTGGCAAGAATTAACAGCTGAAACTTAGGTAACCTGGAACCCATACATTATCAACCGAATAGCTCTCAACAAGATCGTTGGAGTGGTTAGCTGGGTCGGCTAATCAGCATGCTTACACCAATTCTTCAGCCTATACTTTTTTAAGACCTCCACACAAACAATTCCTTGGCATACACTAGTTTGGTTCAAAGGGAACAAGCCAAGATGCTCCCTCATCTTATGGTTGGCTTTTTGTAGAAAGTTACCAACTAGAGACAAACTTCTTTTCCTTCAAACACCAAATCATTGTTCCTTATGCCTCCAAGACAATGAAACAATTGAACATTTATTCTTTGAATGCCCCTTCTCAAAAATAGTGTGGGTTCATTGCTCACCTATTTCAATCTCAACCTTCCATAGCAGATCAACCTCCACACCATCCCCTCTTGGTTGAATCATCTCCAAAATTTCAGAACCAATAATCCTAATATCTTCCCAATCATCCTTTCAATTGCTATTTACTCTCTTTGGAAAGAAAGAAATGCCAGAACTTTTAAAGATGAAGCTTTGGAGGTGGATGGATTGAAGTCCAAAGTGATCACCCAAGTCTAAGAGCAACTCAGCGCAAACACCGATGGGAGGTAAAAGTAAGAGTGCTTTTAAAGCACTAACAACATCTATGTAGTTCTGGTTCAGGTATACAAAAGAAAATATGGCTGCAAACAAATCAAAATCAATAAAGAAAATAACAGGAGGCCATCAGATCTTCATAAACCATCAAGAGCAGCTAGTCAAACCTCAACAGTCACACTCTTGGAAGGGATCAGCAGTAGCAGTAAGTTGAAGGTTGATTAGAAGAGTGCAGGAGCAACTTCAGCGGACTGGGATGAGGTTGTGTGGTCTAGAAGGGGATGCAATAAACTTACAACCAAAGCAGACAACAAAGAAGGCAGGGTCCAGACCTCTATATCATAGGTAGGCAAAGTCCAAGGAATGTAGAAAACACAAATGGAAGGTTAAGAAAAAAGGTAATTCCAGCCGGTGTGAAGTTATTGCTGGTAGGTTTCGGAAGGTAAGATAAACCAATGAAGAAATGCACAGTGGAATCATGTTGCAATTGCCGAATGCTGCAATAGATGTTTGTATCGTAGGGATATTAGGATCTCAGTGAAGCTTTTAACCAAATTCAGGTTTTCAGTGTATTGTTGCCATAAGTGAAACATTATCTCAAGGATAATCATGCCCATATAGGGGTTACCTCTTTTGATTGGTATGAGATTAGTTTATACACAATCTCTACCTATGTACATAAACTCTTTTTTTTCCTACATTTATCTTATTACTGATTTACCCCAAAAAAATTAAGGGTTTGGTTAGACTAGTCAATTAGTGTGATAATTGGTCGACCAATATCTATAACATACACCACGAGTTCATAGCCAAATTAGTTGACCAATGTTATAGTTACTTGTAGTTGCAAATGTCTAATTTTTTTGTTTCTAAAGACTATTTTAGATTGCTTTGAATATAAATAGATGATATATATATATATATAGAAATTGAAGAAATTGGTTGGGTTGTGAGTTTAGGGTTCTTCTTGACTTTGAATAAGATTTATAAGGATTTGGTTGGGTTGCAACTAGTTTGAGTTCTTCTTGACCTTGAACAATTTATCCATGCTAAAGAAAATATTTTGTAAAGTTCCTTTTTACTTATCGAAGAAAAAAGATAGTGAATTTTCAAGTAAAGTAGATCGAGGGAAGAAAATATTATAAAGTACGGGGAGTGAATTTAGATTAAAAAATTTAGTACAAATAAGTTTTTATCTGTCTTTCTCTAATTATTATCTAATTGTTATTGTGATTACTTTGTCATGACATTTATTAAACAATTCAATAATTATTTTTAAATAAAATAAATACACTTAATTGACCTCTTTATAATATTTACATCAAAATGACGAATTTATAAAAAGGAATACATATAATGAATAGATGACATGTTATAGTTTGGTGGAAAAATATTTTTATCATTGTTTTTTAATTAACAAAACCCTATATTAAAAATATTATATGTTTAATTGAAGTTTAAATTAATTATGTTTTCTTCTAATGATTAATATAATTATTCAATATTTATTAATTGATGTCTACAGATATAAATAATTAATTTACTGACTAAGAAGAACCTATATTACAAATTTGTTGTAATATTGAATATAATTTCATATTGTGTCTTTTCTTCATTCAAGCTTTAATATGATATATGTAGATGTCCGTCTCGTTTCATGCTCAAGACATAACTAGGTCTGTAGATGCGACAAGCCAAGCCCTGGTAAACCAAATTTGTATTGATATTTGAAGGAGAACTACCCTAATCTCTTTCTCGCAACCAATCAGCCATCCATGTCTCACTTCGGAAGGTCAGGTCCTCCAGATATCACCGATACCTATTCCCTCCTAGTCCTCAATATAACGTTTCGTAAGCATATCTCTTTCTTTCTCTCTCTCTCTCTCTCTGTTTCAATGTGTGTCTGTGTACGGATATGGATATGGATTATGTTTACCGCTTATGGTTTTTCGGTGTTTAGGCACGACTGCTGATGATCTCTTTCCACTTTTCGACAAGTACGGGAAGGTTGTCGATATTTTCATCCCTAGAGATCGAAGGTTCTATTACTTTCTTTATTCTCTATTCGGCCTTTCTTCTTTTCTCTATCTTCGTTAGTATTTTCTGTCCTCTTTGTTGTTTATGCATGATATTTATTGGGTATTTTCAGTGTATTCTAAAATTTTACCACTTTTGGGCCTGCCCATTTGCTTAAAGTTCAATTTGCAGATTCCAGCGGGATGTATTTTATTTTTAATTGAATTGTGTGATTACAATACCATGTCTCCGTGTAAAGATAGGCTTGTGTAAGTACTGATGTAAGCGGTTACTGTGTTTAATGATGGTCTGATCTTAGAGTTGTTTCGTGAATGCTCCTATATTCGTTTTTATACTATCTAGATTCCAGTAGGGGAGGTTGTCAATGTGGTGCTGTTAGCTTCAAAGTTGTTAATCTGTATGATTGTTGGATCCTGAATAGGTGGTATTATGAATGGTGATAGTGGGTGAAGGTCTGCATTCCAAGGTGCAAATTGATAATCCATTCAATAAATAAACAGGAGACATCCATTTACGGGGATATGCTATACCCATTTTTTGGGATTAAGCATACAAATGCCTTAAACTTGTAGCATATAACTTGTTCTAGGGCCTCCTAAGTTGCAAAATCTGCTATTCATTTAATTTTACTTATCTTTATGCATCTATCCGATATACTAATCCCTTTTAATTTTACTTCTAATTGATCTCTGGTTAACTTTGCCTAATTTCTTTCTATTGATACTTCTTGCTAAACTGATTACATGCTGTTCTTTGTTATTTAGGACTGGTGACTCTCGTGGTTTCGCTTTTGTGCGCTACAAATATGCAGATGAGGCACAAAAGGCCGTTGATAGGCTAGATGGTGTGCATTTCTTCCTGTCTTTGTATTGTTCTCTATATTCCTCAGGGTGCAGTTGTTAATTATGTGAATATTTTCTTCAGGCCGTGTAGTTGATGGCCGTGAAATAACAGTGCAATTTGCCAAATATGGACCAAATGCTGAGAAGATGTAAGTTCCATGATTGTGCTCAAATACTAATAACTTGTGTATGCCCTTGTTCAATGCAGATGTTTTATATTTCAAGAGATATGGCTCGTGTTAGTAAGTTTTGATATATTGTATCTTTCTTTCAGACAAAAAGGTAGAATCATTGAGCCGGTTCCAAGGTCAAGGAACAGGTCAAGAAGTCGCAGCCCTAGACGGAGGCATGTATTATTTTCCTATATTTTCGGTTCTTCCAGCTTTTGTATTCGGGATTGGAAGGGCAAGTAGCCAACTTGTTGGCTGGAGTAAGATTGGAACTTCGACAATGGGAGAATAGAGTTCCTTAATGCAACTTTAACCATTATATCAATCGGTTATAATAATAATTATTATTATTGAAGTTTGGTGTGGATTGTAAGTGTTTTATTATATGATACATAAATGATGAAATGGAAACAATATGCATGGAAAATTACTGAGAGTGTTAGATTTTTAGTGTGATAATATTGTGTCCTATCATTTATTGGTTTTTTGTTTTCTTTCTATCTTTTGTCAGATGAATTTGCTCTCTATCCTGACCATCTAATTTACTTTCTTCCCATTCAAGATATCAAAATTCTTAGTGTGTTATAGTTGCATTTCTTAATTTGCTATTAGATTTCTTTGAGAAAGCACTGCTGCTTTTAATTTGCTTTGACACAAATAGTAACTGATTGGTTGTTTGTTATGATCTTGGTACTTTTTGTACTTCATAATTACATTTTATAATCCTAGGTATCGAGATGATCACTACAGAGATAGGGACCATAGGAGGCGAAGTCGTAGCAGAAGTGGCGAAAGGTATGAACGTGAGAGACATCGTGGGAAGGATAGGTACTCAAGTCGGCGTAGCAGGAGTCACAATGCAAGTCCTGATTATTCCAAAGGTCGGGGCAGAAGTCGCTATGATGATGAGAGGCAAAGTAACAGTCGATCATTTGATAGGTATGTGAGTTTCTGAAGAACGCGTATTACATCAATTGGCTTTCCATTATGATTTTCAAAGAAGTATTATCAGTATATTCCCTTCCGTTTTGTTCTTGCTTTTATAACTATGTTTTGTCTGGCTTTTTTATTGAAAAGCGCCTCTCCTGTTTGATATAGCCCAAGTTCACAGAGAAGTCTGTCCCCGCATAAGGTTTCTCCTGCAAGGGGTGAAAGTCCCAATAGACGCAGTCATGATGGACGGTCTCCAACTCCTCGAAGTGCTTCTCCACTAGGTCGGCCTGCAACACATAGTCGATCCCCACGCAAATCAGATGTTGATGTAAGTAGTTCGCCTGGTGTCTTCAGTAGTTACATTGGAACTTGCTCACCTATCTGCATGCTTGCTAATTGTGTAGGAATAAAAATCATGGTTCCATTGGGTAGTTGGAGGCATTACCAGCTCGTTGTTAATGGTGAATTTGGTCACCATAGGCATGTCCTTCCTCAGAGTTTAAGCACTAGTTTGGTAGAATTGGACTTGGTTGGTGACAAATTCCATAAAATTTGAACCTTGCTTATGTTGATTTTACTGGTCGTATTTTTCATTTAAGATTGTGAGATTGTAACCTAACTATGTTGTGGCTAGTTTTACTTTTTCATTCCATTTTCTCTGGATTTCTGTTTCTTAGCACGCATTGTTTAATGATGTTTATGATATGCTCCTCCTGATGATAGGGCAATGATTTATTGGGTTTTATAGCTGTGTTCCGGTAAAGATTGACATGGGGCAGATGGTCAAGGTGTTGATATTGTTACTATTGTAGCCGTCAATGCTGTTTGTAAATGTAGATGGATGGTCGTGATTGTGATTTATCTAAATTTTCTGATTGGTAAGAAAAAGGTCAACTCTTGGTTTCTGCAACACTTTGTGATTCAGGTGTCTGATCTTTGACTTGATTATCTGCTGGTCTTTGCTTGCTTTGGAAATTTTGATCCTCAAATGGGATGATACTTGCAAGTATGTTATTGAGGTGGACACGAGGTGAATCTGTTTAGCTGTAGCTGATGCTGTGCATGAGGTTGACCTCTTAGTCAATGGTTGTCATGCTGATAGTTAAAATGATACGTAATATGCTGTTCTGAATATGGCACCTGCAATATTTAAGTGGTAAAATATCCCTTTTAATTATTCATTTAGGCCATTGATTAGACTTTGCTATGTTCAAGCTCGACATATGAGGTTTGATTTATGTTGCTTGATGTAGTGAGTAGCACTGTGAGTCCGTGATTGTAGCTGTGAAGTGGTAGCTGACACCTGTTGTTTATACAATACATGGCTTCGTGAGTAAGTTGTGCAAATTCTTGTGAATAATGACCTGCAGCGGGCTGTTGCTGCCTTCTTGATGGGGGAAGGTTGGTAATAGTACTTACAACCTTGACACCAATGGTATCTGCCAAGCAGTTTTGCTGGCTTGCAGTCAATTTCCAAGAGGTCTACTTTAAATCGTACGGTTGGTATATAGAGTGATGTATAAGCTTTCATTTTTTTGCCGTATAAATTGAGGGTTCTGCTTAACAATTTGTGGCTGATCTCCTGTAGGCCTTTAACCTTTAATAATTATTCTTCCTTGCATTAGACTGACAGTTATAACTCTTTTTTGTTTGTCCAGTGTGTACCATTTTCTGGGTATTGTTTCTCCAAAGTCAACAGGAGTTGACAAGGACTACCCTTTCTTTGAAGACTGTATAGAAATTATATTTAGTTTTGTCTTAAGGTGGCAGAACATAGTTTGATGTGTCTAACCTTGAGATGAATAAGTTTAAAAGTTTTGTGGCATAAGTCAACAGTGATTGGTAGCTGTTGTTTGGCAAGGGCAGAAAGCACAGGTGAATTTTTTGCTAATGCACTTGTTATATGCAATAGCTGTTTTACTAGTTTGCTTGTCACAAGGTTGCTGTGCATGTTTTGGGTCTCTTTTTGTTTTATGCAAGTTTCTAATTTTTATTCTATACAAAACCTTTAAAAGTTTGACTTCATTGCAAATACTGACTCCTTGAATGGAGCTTCTTCTGGGACATGGCGTGGCCATCATTTGACATTTTTGCATTGGTCCATATTTGCACTAGTTTTAGGAATTGGGAACTTTGTTTATCAGTTGATAAAATGCGTCTGATTTTAGTAGTATTTGTAGTATAATATACATGTATGATACGATAGTATTTATGTGGATTTTCAGAAGTATAATATACATGTATGATATGCTAGTATTTATGTGGATTTTAGGTGTCTTGATAACTAGTAATCAATAATATGTTATAAATACTGCTACTTGTATATATAGAGATCCCAGCATACCTGAGATTACGTCATACATATGGATTCTATGACATAAAACAAGATTTCAATTTAGAACCGTTAAGCATATTTATGTTTTTAAATGGTGTTATGGTAAAAAAAAATCTTCATTTAGACTTGGAACTATAGCATGATAGCATTTCAATCCTTTAGTTATTTAAGTTTTCGTGATTAATTATTATGTATAATTGCGGGGAAAAGATGATGTTTGAGTTTAGTGCAACACCACGATAATTTAATAAACCTCAAGCCTTTAAATATATTCAGAAGGGAAGAGTATTTGTTTCTTGTCTATAAGAATGTTACAAATTAAGCTAGAATCTCGGGAAATGTATTGAAATCGACAGAGTCAAATATTCAAACGCAGAGCGATTGAATGAACAGTCACGGAGCTGTTTGATAATGATGCAGTATTGAGAACCAATATTACGGAGAAAAGGAGACTTGGAATGGAATTTTATGCTTGGCAAAACTACCAGCTGAGTTGGGGTGCCCTTACGTGTTTTGGCGAAGGCACAGCTAAATTCCGAAATTAGGAAGCTTCGGGAAATTCTGTTAGTTCTCCGTAAAGAAAATCACTGACATGAGAGGATGGAAATTAGGAAATTTGTGCAGTAGATCATAGGAAAATTCCCAATTACATTCATCTAATGGTCTTCCCTTCCATTTTACCAACACCGTTGTGGCTGTCTGCTTTCCCCTCTTCACTAGCTGTTTGTCAATAATAGCCTTAGGTTCTACAACATAGAATCTTTCATGAATGCAGGTAGCTTTGCTGCAGTTCTACGTGGATCGTGACACTTCGTTCACTGAGATGAATGAAATATATGGTGAATTTTGGCCTCTGAAGGGAGCTTGAATTTATAAGCAATAACTCCAACCTTCTCAAGCACATCATAGGACTCATAATATTTTGGTGCCAGTTTTTCATTCACCCTTGCTAAAGAACTTTGCCTACATGGCTGTAGCTTCAAGTACACCCAATCGCCAATATTGACTTGTTTGTTCAGACCTATACTTATTTGCTTGTTTCGTCCTATTTTGAGCTCTTTGCAAATGTTACTGCAATAGTCTGGTCATCTCCTCCCTCCTTTGCACGAATAGTGAGGGCGAGATTGCGAATTACTTTATACTTCTGCAATAAGCTTAGATAAGATAGAATCTTATTACCAACCTTCCTTAATTTTAACAAACAAATCAGTTGAGATGATTTGTAAAGCTATATATAGAATCTCTGAGTTGGTGAATCTAAACAAGGCATTTGTAGCAATGTTCTCTTCCCCCTTTTTATACTTAATTTCATAATCATATGCCATAAGCTTGGTTAACCAGGCTTGTTGTATGGGGGTACTCACAAACTGCTCCAATAATTGCGTCATGCTTTTCTAGTCAACTTTGATGATAAAACACTTTCCCATCAGGTATCGTTCCCATCTTTTGACAACAAACAAGATGGCCAGTAGCTCCATCTCATAAACAAATAAGGCTTGATGTATGAGACTCTTAAGTTCTTTCTAATGTAAGTAATTGGATGGTGTTCTTGCATGATCACTTCACCAATTCTGGTCTCTGATGCATCAGTTTCACAATAAAGTTATTTTAGAAGTTCGGCAAAGCTAAAATAGGTGCTGAAGTAAGAGCTTGTTTAAGCTTAGTATAAGCCGAAGTGGCAGCTTTAGCCCACTTAAAGTTGTCCTTCCTGAGTAAATCAATTAAGGGCTAGTAATTTAGCTATAGTTTTTCACAAAGCATCTAAAGCCCTTAACTGCTTTAGGCATAGGCCACTTTTCTACTGCTCCTATATTGGATGGATCAGTGGACACCCCCTGGATATGTAATGCTGTATATATTCCACCTTATTAGCATAAAAGTACACATGCACCTTTTCAAGCACAAAGAGTTAAGCTTTAACATCTCAAAAACCTGCTTCAGATGTTGCATATGTTGCTATATGCTTGAGTTGTAAACAAGAATGTCATCAAAGACCACCAACATAAATTGACTGAGGAAGGGCTCGAGTGCTTTCACTATCTTCAACCAAATAAGATAGTTCTCCTTTCAATAGAGTGTTTTCACTTTTTAAGGCACAAAGAGTTTGATAAAGATATGATTTTCGAGAATATTAATGCAATTGAAGTATTTCAAAAGTCTGACATATTTGCAAATGTAGTGATTCTTCCTTAAATAGATATTTTCTTCACGTAGCTATTGCTTCATTTCTATTCTGAATTGACTTTATATCTAACGAATCTTAATATTATTTTTGCTGGAATCTTCCAATATTCAAAAGTTTGATTGTTGAATTATATGATTAGTAAGATCCTTCCAAAT
>JAOQMR010000005.1:16082871-16094728 GCA_027563865.1 Erythroxylum pelleterianum
AAATCATGAATGCATGTACAATCAAATAATTGTGCAAAATGTGCATGTCACAAATAATAATGCAAAATATGCAAAAAATCCTAATTTCTCATCAAAATTTTCACGATAATTTCACAATTTACAATTCTATCCCTAACACGGGTAACGGGATGCTACAAGATCCTTTTGGCATATTCGGGTTTCGTCGAGGTCTTCCTGGGTAAGGCGGAAGATTCTGTTGAGCCGAGAGTGGTGCAGAGGCCTTATTGTAGCTTGTATTGGTGATGGAAGAGATACTTCCCTCTGACAGGATTATTGGTTACCCGACCAGGGCCCCTATGTGACCGCTTCTCCTTCCGTGATCTATCTTCTACTGGGCTCTCTTGGGATGCTCGGGTTTCAGAGATCATTCGTGCTGGGGAGTGGGTTTTTCCGGAGGGGAGTGATGAGCTTCAGCAGATTTAGGACTCAGTCCGTTTTCGACCGCAGCTTCAGTCAGATAGTTGGGTTTGGAGAGGTCACTCATCAGGAGTCTTCTCTGTGGACTCTGCCTGGCACCTTCTTCGAGCTCGACGTCCAGTGGATCCGATTCACCATTTATTGTGGTTCCCATGGCATATTCCTCGACATTCTTTTATCCTCTGGTTGGCATCACAGGAGCAACTCCGGACCATGGATAGGCTCCAGTTCTTCGGCGTCCTGACCTCTTCGACTTGTGTACTTTGTGGTACTTCTACGGAGACACATGATCACTTATTCTTTCAGTGTCGATTCTCTGCCGCCGTTTGGGGTTCCCTCTCGACGAAGACCCACACTGCTTGGCCTTCGACCTCCTGGGTTCCCCTTCTTCAGTGGGCTTGCACTCATCTCTGCCGGCTGTCTGCTTTCACGGTTAGTCCTCTCAGCCACTGTCTACTTCCTTTGGTATGAGAGGAATAACTGCATCTTCAGTAGACGACACCGATCTACCCACGACATCACTGAGCTTATCCGTTCTCGGCTTCTCGGCCTTGAGACTCGTCTTTAGATACCAGTTCTTCAGCGACATATCTGGAGGCTTGCTACCTAGTTATTTCGCTTTGTTTTGTGAGCCGTCTGTGGCTTTTGTTTTGTTTTGAGAGCCGCTTGTGGCTTCTTTCTATTTTGAAAGACGTCTGTGACTTTTTTGTTCTATTTTAAGAGCCGACTGTGGCTTTTACTTTTTTGTACATAGCTTCTCTTATATGAACCCTTCTTTTATTTAATATATATGTTACTTTCTATTAAAAAAAATTTATGGAATAGTATTGTCCATGGAAGGCAGGGAATTTAATAGAACATGACAGGGTAAGTCAAGAGTACTCAGCATCCTTTTATATATATCATCCGGAGACAAAAAGATCCGGGATAGCAGCAAAAGTGCAAATATACTATTACTCCGTTGACTGCTGTGCCCTATTTTGTTTTCCAAGCTGTTATTTTTAATTTGTATACTTCCTACCTTGGAATGGATTGTTAGACTTGTATTGGAATAGATACCACCCTCTTTATTTACAGCGCCTACAACACCAAAACCCTTCTCATTCGAGAAACTCGACTCAAAATTCGCTTGCCAATATAGAAGAAGATCATCCAACTTCCATATTCCACCTAACATCCAAAACCCCTACACAGATACCTCCTCTCTTTTGGCTTTTCAATGGTGGATGATGTTTACTCAAACAATCCCAGTTGCAATTCCACCACTAGCACCAACCCTAAAAAGGGCAAGGATAAGAAGAAGAAGAAGACAAAGAAGCGAGGTGGAAGTAAGAAGAAGATGACAGTAGAACAGTTTATGGCTTTCAAGGCTGTCACTGATTGGGTTTATTTGGATCAGCCTTCTCCACTGGCTTCCTCTGCTGCTGCTGCTGCTTGTATTATTGATGATTTTGGAGTGCAAAAGGGTCTGGGTAGGAGTGGACAGAAAATTATCTTTGAATTGCATTCTCATTCCAAATGCAGTGATGGGTTCTTGTCTCCTTCCAAGCTTGTGGAGAGAGCTCATGGAAATGGGGTGAGTGACCGAGATTGGAGCTCCTTTCTTTTCTTTTCCATTAATTTATGATTTTGTGTTCTTGAAATTGAAAGCTGAGATGGGGGTGGGGTTGTTTTTGTTTCGTAAACATTTCTTTGTTTGCCCTTTTCTCTCCCTGAGATATACCAGACAATAAAACACGTACATAGTCTGGCTTGTCCATTCACTTATTTGGTAACAAGCAAAACGAATGTCCAAACCCAAAGAAATGATACTTCCAAAGTAGCTTCTTTTCCGTTGCCTCTCTCTTTATGTATAGATCTTTAGTCTCTCAGTCTCAGTGTCTACCCATAAAAGTGCTATGGACAAATGCATTTAATCTTAAGTGTTAGAAGCATGGTAGCGAAAAAAAAAAGCTTTTATTTTAGAACTTCAAATTTACTTGAATTTTTAACTCACAGTGGTTGCAGTTATTTCCTGACTATTACATCCCGATTTGTCTTGTTCCATATGCTAATTTTCACTTTTCCACTGTGACATATTCTTGTATTGTGCTGGATGTTTAACGTCCAGGCTCCAGACAGATAAAATTTTTTATCTTATGGATGCCTTGGATGAAGAACAACTTTCATTTCATTCACTTCCTTGCTATTCGTAAGTGTGATTGATTAGTGCATTTCTATGTTCCACTTCCTCTGCTGGATTCAAAATAAATTGTCTAAGATGTTCACACTTACTGAACTATTTATTCGTAAGTTTTAGATTCTAGGAATTAATTCATAAATTGTGTTCAGAACAGGTGAAGGTTTTAGCCCTAACTGATCATGATACAATGGATGGGATCCCTGAAGCCATAGAAGCAGCTCGAAAGTTTGGAATGAAGATAATCCCTGGTGTTGAAATCAGCACAATTTTCTCGACAAGGTTATTATCACCCCACCCTTATGCTCAGTTGTTTGCTCGATATGGATTCTATTATATGATTTCTTCTATTCAGCTTTTCTTTTTCAATTTTTTTTATTTTGTCCAATAACATATCATGAACTGATATCCTCGAGAAAATGGTTGACAAAAGTGATAAACAGGAAATTTCTATGGAAGATTTTGCAGTTTCCTTCTTGAAAGTCTGCCTATTCATCTATCTTTTTGTTTCCTTAATTTCTCTCGTTTCTTTTTTCATAAATCAGAAATGGTGAAGCCGATGAACCAGTGCACGTTCTTGCATATTACAGTGGTTGTGGGCCATCAAGATTTGAGAAACTTGAGAGTTTCTTGGCTAACATAAGAGATGGTCGTTTTCTTCGTGCAAAAGACATGATCTTAAAACTTAATAAGCTTAAGTTACCTCTTAAGTGGGAGCAGGTTGCCAGAATTGCAGGCAAGGGGGTTGCCCCTGGAAGATTGCATGTGGCTCGAGCTATGGTTGAAGCAGGCTATGTTGAAAATCTGAAACAAGCTTTTTCCAAGTACCTATATGATGGTGGTCCTGCTTATTCCACGTAAGAACCCAGTGCTTGTATTATTAACAGATTTACTTGTGCAAGTTCTTACGTATAATCGTTATGGCTTGTTATATTTGCCTGTTATGGATCAGGGGAAAAGAGCCTGATGCTGAGGAAGCAATACAACTGGTTTGTGAAACTGGGGGTCTGGCAGTTGTGGCTCATCCATGGGCATTGAAAAATCCTGTTGCAGTTGTCAGCCGGTTGAAAAATGCTGGTCTTCATGGCATGGAGGTTTACAGAAGTGATGGGAAACTGACAGGTAAGCTGTTCATAAAACAAATTTTTTCTCGTCCTCTTATACTCTCCATTTCTAAAATCCTTTTAGTAAACTTTTGTATCTCTTATAGCTTAAAGCTACTGATGCTGATATACTTTCGCCACCAAATTCATTTCTTGGGCGCTAATAATTGGGGGTGGTATGAAATAGATGGGTGTTTTATTTGGTTTTACTCGTATTTTCTTCACATCTTATTAGTCAATGCTAGAGTTAATATATGAATCATTCGCTAAAAACTTGAACGTTTGGGTTGGATTGTTTTTCTGACATCATATTAAACTGTTAAGACCAAGATTGTTTCATTTGATTGGTTGATATATGATTACTCCTCAATTTGGCCAGCAGGCTTCATTTGAGAGGGCACCTTAAAATTAATAAATGAACCATATTTGAACAACTTTTAACAGCTTAACAATTTAGTTTAGATGGTTTATTGACAGTCAAGATGCAGCTAGAGGTAATGATTTGGAATGAGAACTTTGACCTCCATGACAAAATTGGTTTAGGAAAAAGAAAGAGTCAAATAATGTCCCATTTGATTCCAGTCTAATTATATTCATTAAAATGCCTTTTCTTTCAATCTGTAAGGAGGAAATGAAACAATAATAAAAGAAATGCTCTGTGATGCTTTCTGTTAAGGGAAAAATATCAAATTGTAGCATTCACATTTTGTATAGCAGAGATAGAAATTAAGACACAGGAAATCAAAGTTTGATATGCCTTCTTTTACTTTTGTTATTGACCGCCATTTTTTTCTCTCTTTATAAGGGTATCCATGCACTGTTTACTTTTTGCTATGCTACTAAATTCCAATTTCAGGCTCTCTCGCATTGTTAATGAGGTTGGTGGGTTCGGAAACAGTTCGTGTGTCCATTTGCTTTGACTGACTAAACTATGTGTCTGTTTACATTTTATTTACCTATGTTGTCACTAAGAAGTTCATGTGTTGGAACTCCTTCTATTCTGAACAGTGTACAACGACCTAGCAGATGCATACGGTCTTTTGAAGCTCGGAGGATCAGATTATCATGGAAGAGGGGGTAATAGTGAATCTGAACTGGGAAGTGTCAACCTCCCAGTATTAGTAATTCATGAATTCCTCAAGGTGGCTCGTCCAATTTGGTGTGGTGCCATCAAGGATATTCTCCAGAATTTTGCCGAGGAGCCCTCTGATTCCAATCTAGGGAGGATAACAAGGTTTGGGAGAACAAGGATTTTAAAAGGAAATTCTCCTACCTTTTGTGGCGAGGATTTGATTGATCATTGCCTTTCTTTATGGTTAACTAATGAGGAATGTCAGAATACTGAGTTTGAGGCCATCCGGATTAAACTTTCACATGTTTCAATTAATCAATGCGGGATTAAGTTTCCTGTAGGTAGTAAATAGGGCTTAGTACTGCTTCCTCACATTAAAGTTTCTGTGATGTGACGGTGAAATGTCCATCTTTCGTATTATATTGTTGTCTTGTTCTTGTCATTCTAGGGAAACTCTTTATCATTGTATGTTTCTGGCTTTTGATTTCACTTTTGTCATCTCTTTGGCAATTATTGAATATTGACTATGTGACGGAAGGACCCAGAGTTGCAAAATAGAGAAGGTGATATTTGCTCCAGTTTATGATTTGAGCTAGCCCTTATACATGTCAAGTTGCCCATATTGATCTTTAGTTCCTTTCTTTATTGCAGAGAACTAGTGGCCATCTCTTATGAATTTTGTGTTCAGTTTCACCTCTTTGGGGGGAAAACTGTGTTTATCTTTGTCCCCTGTGAACATTTCTTGCATCTTTCAAGAAGGTATTGACTCTGTAAGTTTCTTTTCTAGTGACAAATCAGTGGCTTTTACTCTTAACTGTTGTATGGGCCGTTTGATAGGAATTAAATCCTCTCTTCCCATTATTCTATTATAACTCTTATTCTGCGTCTAATATGCCGTAAGGTACGAAAATTTTCCAGACATTTTAATAAATAAAAATCAATCTTTCTTGTATTTTTTATTTAGTCATCTTAATGTTTTAAGGGTTTGTTATGCATAAATATGTCAAGTTTGACATAATTACATGTCTTAATTTTCAAGAAGACATGTCTTCATTTTCAAGAGTTAAAATTTTGCTGTTCAATTTTTTTTTTTGGATAATGGGTAAAATATAAATCGTATTCTGTACTTAATTTTTCTTTATCGCAATATGTTACTCGTAATTTAAGGTAAAAAGAAGATTGGGTAAGTGTAATCCCTAATTACAAAAAACAATCCAAAAGGGGAATAAGTCTAATACATTCCAGGAGTCACAAGGTTATGTAAATTCGAAGAAATAGCATTTTGGTTATGAAGTTACATAAAGTGGATTCCACATTGGTGGCCTCGTTAAAGAATATGTTCTTGTTTCTTTTTTTTTGGTTACATGTTCTTGTTTCTTTCACACCTTATGAAATACACTAATGCTCCAAAAGTCATCCTAAACAATCTTAGAACTTTGTTGTAAAGCTAAATGTAAGAAGCCCAATATAGTATCCCTTTCCATTATGTAACATTACAATGAGTCTCGAAAAGATTTTGAATGTGTTTCCAAATGATTGAAGTGTAGTGACATCTAAAATATAGATGATCTAGATCTTGTTGAGCATTTGAGTGTAAGACACATTACAAGTCAGATAAGGGTAATTTAATAGTATCCTTTGTACTAGTCTTCCACCCGTTGCTAACCACAAAATGAATTAATTGGAGGGGGCATACAGTCCCATTTTGCACAAGATTTGTCCATGTTTTCTTTTCTTGAGGGCCTAGTATAAGTCTCTTTAAAGACTTGGAAGCCAAATTTTAGTGATTTATCTTCAGTCTAAAGATGGAATCCTTTCTAGTAAAGTTAAAGGGACGTCTAGGTAGCTTATTAAGAATTCATTAGATCCCTTGTAGAGTAGAAAGGCCAAGACCAAGATTATTTTGAATAGGGATAATAGCTTTAAGGGATTGAAACTCGTTCAATTTAGATAGAGGACCAAGGTCATACTAATTATCAAACTTGAAATAAGTGTTTTTGCCATCTCTAATTTTATGTTTAATAGAAAATTGAATTGTATCTCTTGTAAATAGAATTTACCTCAAAGTCTCGGAGATATGGGGCTACTTTAACAGTCCAAATGCTATAATTTTTTTAAAAGTACAAATGAATCCACTTTACCCATAATTCTTCCTTATTAGTAAAAAAAAAATCTAAAGTCTTTTAACTAATAAGACTTTGCTCATCATTAGAGCAAATGTGCTACCCAATCCACCATCCTATTTAAGTAAGTAGACACTACACCATTTTAACTTAGGATGTCTAGCTTTGTTTCTTGTTCCACTCTATTAGAAGGCTTTTATTATCATATTAATAGATTTCAAGATCCCTTTTGGTAGAGCAGTATGAAAGCACCAATATATAGAGAGATTGTTCAGAACTGAAATCATTAATTGTAGTCTTCCATTAAAAGATCATTGTTTGTCCCACCAATTATCCAATCTTATTTTTATAAATTCCAAAAGATGGAAGCAATACGAAATTATGAGTTTTCTTGTAGTTATGGGGACTCTAAGATACTTAAAAAGAAGTTGTTGTTGCTTTAATCTTTTAGAAGTAGTTACGAGACCTACATTAGGATTGACACTTGAAAAAAAATTGAAGGAGCTCTTAGAGGTTAAAACCCAAGCCTTAGATGATTTTTAGTGTCTCTAATGAGTTAAACAAAAGTTCCATGAAAAGAGAATTAGCTTTACATAATAAAAGCAGATCATCTGTAAATGAAAGGTGGAAAATGTCTAGCTTATTGCACTTGTAATGAAAATTAAAGCCTGACTCTATTAAGATATAAATTTGGTGAGTATGGAAAAAATTTCCATGCAAATAATAAATAAGGTAAAAAGAGGTCACCTTGGTTAGACCACAAGCAACCTTGAATGGCTTAGTAGGTTAACCATTCACAAGGATTAAATAAGAAGCAATAGTGATGAACTTATGTATCCAAGTAATGAATCTACTTGGAAAACTCATAGCTTATAGGGAGTTGAGGATGAAGCTAAAGAATTCATTGAATTTCTTGATATTTCTTGATTGAATCTTGATGGAATCTTGAACTTTTCTCTAAGATTGCTTCGTTCTTGTTTTTGGCTCTTAAGTGGCCTTCCTCTCATCCTCTTAAATTGCTCCCATGCTTCATACAAAATCTCCCCTTCATTTTGCTGAAAATTTGTAACTTCCTTTTTAAGCCTCATTGTCTTTTTCAAAGCAAGTACTTAGCCAAGAAGGCTTGCACTAGCTGCTCCCATGTTATAATGTTCGCAGGGTTGAGTGAAAAAAACCACGACTTGGCTCTATCCTTGAATGTAAAGTGGAAGTGTCCCATCTTGACTGCATCTTATGACAACCCATTACATCGAAATATATATCACAAATCTCTAAGAAATTGGCGATATGAGCATTGGGAACCTCATTGGCCAAACCACAAAATTGCATGTTGGTTTATAGCATGTTCAACAGTCCTGGTTTGGTTTTGAATGTATTTGCTTGCATTGGTGGTTGTGTAATTCCATGATAATTGGCATTGAACCTTGGCCTTATGAAGTCCATAAGGATATTTTGCTACTCTCTTTGAATTCTTTCTTCTGCCATCATTCTTTCTAGTGCTTCTTGGCGTTTAGCTATTTGAATCTCTCTTTGTCACCTTCTTATATCTAGAATTGATGTGTCTTCTATTTCTCTTGTAATTTTTTTATTTTTTTTTATCTGGGCACCTGCACTCATAAAAAAATTATTACATCCTTAAATCAAATGAATTCAAATTGTATGTGATGCTAAATCAATCCTTGATAACGACATCAAAAACTTGTTGATAATTTTTATAATACATAAGGACTATTAGACACCTAACAGCTTGAATAAAAATTTGTTTTAAGGTATTAAAAATTGATTTGATTAAAATAAATAATTCAAATTAAAACAAATAATAAAAAATAAGTAAACAATTAAAAAATGAGATGCCAATAAAATTAAGGTTGATCAAGTTTAAAGACTTAGGAATTATTCTATCCTTATTTTGTTTTTTTTCTTGATCTTGTTGATCTAATTATGTTTGATCCTAGATATCCTAAAGTTTTGATTACCCTCTTTAGAGATCTAATCAAGTAACACTAATTGAATTCGATAATCATAGAGTTGTAATCTTTCGATTCACTAAATTATTCCTAATTTATTCAATTAGATTTGAAGCAATCCTATAGATAATTAATTTCACAATTAATATCTCTTTTTAATTGTTTATCAATATGATAATTATAGGTCTATTAAGTTACCAACTCTCGTTGTGTAACTTAACACATGTAATTTGATTCACTTTCTCAATTTATTATTAAGTATAAGCATAATAATTATCACAAATATTGATAGATGCATTTAATTCATCAAAAATAAAGTTCACCAAAAAAATTCGAGAAAATTCCTAATATGGATTTAGAAACCCCATAATCATGTTATACATCATAGTAATCCAAATAATCATCGAATACAATGAAAAAAATAAAGGGAAAAGAAAGAAAAGCTTGATTTGGAAATTTAGAATTCTCTAAAGCCCTCTTAAGGTCTCCTCTTGATCTTCTTTTGTTTGGTGATTGTTGCTCATTTTTCATGTTTTTCTTGTTCTTTTATAGTGCATAAGGCTTATAGGGTTGTTTCTAGAGTTTCCCTGCTTAATTTAGTTCCAAAAGTAGTTCGGAAATGTAGGAAGTTGAAAAATCCCTTGAGCTAAAAAGATAGCTTGTCACGATCGTGCATGTTGCATGATAGTCACGATCTTGAGAGTTTCCTAACCTCTATCACAACCGTGCATGGGTCACGATCATGATAGAATCTCTATGCACATAGATTGTTCTTCACCTTTAACGATCATGCCATGCTTGCATGTATCCAAAATCTCCTCTTTTCTTCACATTCTCATTTCCATACACTCACAAATATATCAAACACCTCTTGAAACATAAAATTAAGTTCAAAATCTTTCTCTAAACCAATCAAATACTTAGAACACATGAAAATACTACAAAATTCTAAGCCTATACACATGATAACCATCTAAGGAATACTTAAAAACACACTCAAACTCCTAGAAAACATATGATAATCTAGACCTATCAGTGGGGTTCACTATAAATGCGTATGTTTACAATTTCTAAAATAACTAACATACACAGTCATTTAGACGCCCGTGTAACTAACTGTGTATTGTTATGTAACAATAATTTTAAGATGCTAAAATGGGAATGAAGAGATTAAAGACTAAAAAGGAGGTAAATTCCATTCCCTTTAGACAACATAAGGGGTTAAAATTCATCTTAGTTCAAAGGGTATATTGAGGCTGATGAATATGATTGGGCATTGATTAAGCTAGTAATGTTGTTCTTAACTCGCTTTTAGGATTTATTATGTTATTTTATAATTAATGTTAGATAGGCCTACTAGACTATTCATGCATGGATTCATTACCAAAATATAGATTACAATACATAATCATGGTAACTCTAATTCACTCGTGGTAAAATAATGGTCTAGCATTATTAGGGATAACATAACATAGGTTAAATGACCCAAGATTATGTGGTTGTTGATGTGGTTGTTGTTTAAATTAACATGTTTTCATATTATGTAATATGGTTGTCACACTAAATCTAGAGAGCTTATTCTTGGTTGTCTAATAGTTAGACCTGATTAAAGAGCTTATTTTAAATAGATACAAATAAAGGGAAAACTAGGATTAAAAGAGCTTGTTGTTAATCTATGGTTAATAGTTTCAAAGAAAGGTACGAGAACAATATGACCGTTGACTATGCACATTCGTGTGAAGGTCAATGTTGAACTGGATTTGAAACCCATTGATTAATTTAGCAATTTTATACTACTTAATTTGATTTGTCTTCAATAGTTTAGTTTTTCTTTATTTTATTAATTAAATCTAACCAAAGCTCCCCTCCCAGTCTTATAGATTGATTGTTTCATTACAAAACCTAAACATACATACTCTATGGATACTATCCTTTCTTACCACTCTACAACTTTAATTATGTAGAGTTAGGCTTTACTTTCTAGTGTGTTTGACATGCATCAAGAATTTTGGCATCATTTCCAAGGAGTGAAGTGACATAGTTTTTATTTTTGATATTAATTGATGGTTTTGTATATATATTTGTTTATAATTGGTTTTTATAGTTATTTCTTGTTGGACCCCAAACTTGTTTGATTATTTTGATGCATAATTTAATTTTGTGATTTGGTAAGATTAGTGAATTGGAGCTGAATTCTGCTAAGGTTTAGAATTTAATTTAAGTATGGACTAGGTATTAAATTGTTAAGGAAATAAGAAAAGAAAGAAAAATAAGAAGAAGAAGAATAGAAGAGGGTGTCGTGGGAGAGAAGAAGAAAGAAGAGAAAAATTAGGGTTTTGCTATTTCTTGAAGATTGAAGCATTCCAAGTAAGTTTAATCCGTTTCTTTGCTCTTATCTTGGTTGTTTGCACCTATTTAGAGGGATTTAGAACTAAAATGATGGATTGTTTGTGAATGGGGAGCAATCGGAGAACGTTGATGGGCGACAATGTCGATTTTTCTAGGGTTGTGATTTTTGTTGTGTTTGTTGATGTTTTGAGGTTGATTTGAGGCTATAACTGGTATATGAGTGTTGGTTTAGTGTTTAGGCAAGCTTTTGAACCGATTTGGGAAGGTTTCTGTCAAGAAATTTCAGAAAAATCTGGGTTCGGGGTCGTTCGTCGCGACGTGCTCAAGAACACGTTGAACTCGTTGCGACGTGTTATTTTAATTTAAATTAGTTCTTCGCCGTGTCGTGCGTCGTGACCTCGTCGCGACGAGCGCCTACGTTGCGACGTGCGCTGTTTTCCTCGTCTCGGCGAGGGACCAGTTTCCAGCGAAGATGAGTTTTAGTTTTATTCTCTTGGGCATAGCTTTTGTTGTAGATGTCCAAATGAGATGAGGGTTGAGTCGTTGAGGTCTAGAGTCATAGAGCTATGAGTTCCGATTATTGATTGTGCTTGGTTTGTTATAGGAAACCAAGAGGATCCGATCCA
>JAOQMR010000005.1:16094828-16111173 GCA_027563865.1 Erythroxylum pelleterianum
GCATGCATTATTCGACTAGGCTAGTTTAGGACCAATTGCATAACGGTTCCTTTGAGAGACGACCCGAGGTTCAGCTTTGCTGCAATTCTTGGTATAAATTTATTTTGACCGGTTTCTAAGGTCGATTTTCTAATCGAACGACAAATCCGCGATCAATAGGCCTACTAGACTATTCATGTATGGAATCATTTCCAAAATCTAGATTGCAATACATAATAATTGTAACTCTGATTCATTTATGGTAAACTAATGATAGAGAATCATTAGGAATAACATAACATAGGTTAAATGAGTCGAGCTTATGTGGTTTTTAATTAGATTAACCTATTCTCCTATTATATAATGTCACTAAATCTAAAGCGCTTATTCTTGGTTGTCTAATAATTAGACCTAATTACAGAGTTTGTTTTAAATAGATACAACTTAAGGGATAATTGACATTAACTAAGCTTATTGTTAATCTACAGTTAATAGTTTCAAAGAGAGGCCTGAGAACAACATGACCACTTATTGTTCACATTTAGATGACGGTCAAGATTGAATCGTGAACTAGACGTAACAACTCGAAGACATCTCACATATGCATTTCATACAGACGACGTTGTGCGTGAACGCAAACGTTTTTAGTGGAAGCAGTGGAGGTTTTAATAAGTGAACAGTATGCATGGCCAAGCTTATTAAATTGTCACATCAAGAGAGAATAGAATAGTAGCAGTGACAGAAAAGAGGAGGAGACACTACAAGGGTTTCGATTGGGATAATTTTCATGGGGGCTGAGGCATTTTCTTGGGAGAGACCAATGAAGGGCTAGATGTCCCGACACCGATTCGGAGGTGACATCAGCGCCGACGGCCCGAGTTAAGTGTATTTCTTTGTTTTTGTTGTTTCTTTCTCTCATTAGGAATTGATTATGTTATCTTGTGTTAATTGAATTGGGTATTGTGAAAAGATTATTTTAATGCGTTCATTGAATCATTTATTTGCAAACCCATTGTTAGAATTTCGATATAATTCGTAATTGTTATATTGAAATTCATGTGTAGCGACTAATGATTCGTAATCATTATAAATAACATCGCCTAGGTTAAATGATGCATCATATGTAGTTATTGCCTTGATTAATCGGTTTTTCTAATTCATAATGCTACTGTCTAATTAAATCTAGAGATCGTATCTTAAATTATTCGGTGGTTAGGTTTAATTAACGATCGTATCTTGATTAAACACTACCTAAAGGAAAACTAGGGTTAATTATTAACCCATGATTAATAGTTGCTAGGAGAGGTTTGAGAACAACGAATCAATGAAATATGTTTAATTAGGGGGTAGGTCGAGATTGAACCAAAGAACCGGGTCCTTATCAAATTCCTCACTTTTATCATTTTTCGCATGTTTTCTTTAATTTGTTTTTATTAGCCTAGTTTCATTTTTATTTTCTTATTTCCAAAATCTAAAAACCCCCTTAACCTAAACACCGATTAATTCCATTTTAACAATTTTACTCACACTCTCTGTGGGATCGGCCTAGACTTACCACTACTATAGTAGTAGTCTAGTTATTTTATTTTGACTAGCGTTTCAACGCGTTGTCAATTTTGGCTGTTGTCGGGGAGTGTGGTGTTTTAGTTTTTGTTTGTGATTTTACTTGGTTTTTAGTATATAATTGTTCGTAATTGATTTCTTTTCAGTTATTTCGTTATCCTTTCATTTTTCTGTTTCATGTTTGGGAATTTTTTTAAAAAAAATTTGGTGGATGGAAGTAATTTTTTCTTTAACTCTTACTTCAATCCTATAACCAAGGTTGGACTGATCAACCTAACTTTGGTTATGGATAGGATAGCCATCAGAATTACTTATATGATAGTTTACAGGACATATAGCAATTTCCATATGGATCAAAATCTTCTTGTCAAAACTCAGGTACATCTCTAAAAGAATTGATGAATGATGTGATTGCTAACAATCTTCAATTTCAACAGGGAATGCAACAACTTCAGGAGAGTATGCAACAACTATAATAGAATACCTAATAATTCTAGCAGGAAATGAGGCATATAACGTCTAGAAACTAGAACTTGGCAAGCTAAATGGGTGAGATGGCAGCGAGGATCAACTACTTAGAATCACAAATGGAAGAGGAGCAGCTATATCAACCTGAGGTATACCCAATGAAAGTTAGTGCAGAAGCCTTACAAACTGATAAGAAGCTTGAGAATTTTGAGAGCATTACTCAAGGAGTTAGTTGTGTAGAAGAAGCAGAGGAGGAGCTCGAAGTAGAAAAAGACATATCTTTTAGCTCGAGGTAAGTACTGAGTTCCATTTTATTGTTGAGAATAACTCTTCACCTTTACACAGCAGATTGGAGGAATTAAATGAGGAAGAAAAAGGAGAAGAGACATTTGAGATCTTTCAGGAGTATATGAACTCAATCGAGATTGAGAATTTAAGGATAGGGAAGACGCTGAATGAGAATGATGATCAACTAAGGTCTTATCTGGAACAACCCTACGTGGAAGTGGCACTAACTGTAGTACTAGAAAATCACAATTTTGTCATGTGAGGAGAAGAAGGAGTCGAGCTAACAACTTTAAACAAAGGCACTTCTTGGGAGGCAACCTAAGGGAAGTGAATTTCTTTTCTTTACATTTCCATATTACTTTTTATATGCATATGTATTTTTGAATTTGTTTGTTTTACTTGTTTTAAGTTTTCAATTAAAATGAGAGAAAGAATAAAACAAATAAACAAACAAACATTTTCTTGTTTTTTATTGCTTCTGGGATTATATAGTCATGATTATAGTGTGAATTGACTAGAGAATTTCATAGCAACTTTAGCATGTATTTTTACTCTTGTGATTAGTCAATATGCATTATTTTTAGAAGAGTAGTGATTAGTGGTAAACAAAGCTAGTGAGATTTTGAGCCTTATTAGACTGACATTTTCATTTTAGTCTCATTGTCTTTTGATAATGTGTGATCTTCATGACTTGTACATCCTGATTTTGCTTTGAATTTCTATTCGAGACTATATTTTTATCACATGCATTAACATAGAAATGACTAGGCATTCTTTGTTTTCCGAACTACATTAGCCAAATAGCCTAGCCTATTGACATTGTTTTTTCCTTGTTAACCCCCTTTGAGCTTTATACCTTTCCTTTTGTATAAACCACATTTTATGCTTTTAAACTTAATCAAATGTCTTACCCAAGTCATAAAGCTAGTGAAGCATTTGTGATTGGTGAGTTTATGGATGTTCAAAAGTGTAAGTGTGTGGGTGTACATATGTGTGGGTTGGTTAATGTTGAGATATTTTGTTATGTCTTATCATTGAAATTCACATGTTAATGTAGTTTCTTTTAATGTTAAAAAAGACAAGAAAGAAAGAAAGAAAAGAGAAAAGTACAAGAAAAGAAAAGAAAAGAAAAGAGAAAATGAAAAAAAGAAAATGAAAAAAAATTGTTTAAATAAATTTATCAAGGAGGAAGTGCATATGAGTTTGCAAAGTTATTCATAATTATTGCATCTTCCTAGAGTTATAATGAATGTATTATTTGAGTATGTTGAATATGAGGTACATTTTGGCTTGGAAGGTTCACTCTTGTGGTTTCAATGTATTGTTGGCATAAATTGTATAAGTGATTCTTTCGGATTGGTATATGCTTCATGTGGTTTGTATGTGAGAGCTGAAATAAGTTATGAAATATATGTGTTGCATTCGTCATAGCTGACGATACCCAGTTTTGTATGATTGTTAACTTGTGCACTTGATGTCACATTGAGTGTTGTTTTGATTCACTAGCGTAATGGCTTTCAAGTTACTTGACCCAAATACATCTCACCTTACCTTTACCCACATTACAACCTTGAAAAATCTTTTGATTCATGATTTTGCATGTGAATTTTAGTGGTGGAAAAATGAAACGATATGCAAAGTTGTGGATTGTTATGATTAAGAATGGTGTTGACTGTACCCGTGGATATATTTTAGTTAAGCACATTTTCTGAGTCTACCATTAGATTGCTCAGTTTTTGAAGATGATGAATGTTGATTGATCATGAGTAAAAGCTTGGAATGTTGACTTCTTACTATGATTTTTGAAAGTCATTAATCTTTGCTTATGATTATATATTTTTGGAACATATGGAATTGAGTAAATGTTTGTTGTTTGGTCTTTGAGCTTAATTTTAATGTCTTGCCCGAGGACGGCCAAAAGCTAAGTGTGGGGAAAATTGATAGGTGCTTAATTGATTATGAATTTATTCCTTAACATTTAGTGATTATTAACATGAAATTGCAATTTTTAAAGATTAATTTTCACTTGCCTTTGTGGAGCAAGAAGAAAAAAAAATTATAAGACAAGAAAAATAGAAACAAAAATTAATCAAAGTTGTTGTTGTGCATAGACTATGCAAGCCCATGCAACATGCTTTATGGAATTAAATGAAGGCAAAAGGTTGCTGGAAGAATGAAGCAAAACGACAACAGATGAAGAAGCAAAATGCAAAGCAGAAGCAAGGAGCAACTAGCAGAAACAACAAGCAACTAGAAGAAACGTGAGATGTCTCCCAGCTGCTGGGTCGTTTATCCTAGTTGCTTCTTGCTTTTGCACTACATTTTGCTTCTTCATGTACGAAATACAGACGTTTTTAGTGGAAGCAGCGAAGGTTTTAATAAGTGAACAGTATGCGTGGCCACGCTTATTAAATTGTCACATCAAGATAGAATAGAACAATAGCATCGTAGAAAAGAGGAGGAGGTGCTACAGGGGTTTCGACTGGGAAAATTTTCATAGGGGTTGAGACATTTTCTTGGGAGAGACCAGTGATAGGCTACACGTCCCGACGCCAGTTCGAAGGTAACATTGACGCCTACAACCTGGGTTAAGTGTATTTCTTTGTTTTTGTTGTTTCTTTCTCTCATTAGGATTTGATTATGTTATCTTGTGTTGATTGAATTAGGTATTGTGAAAAGATGATTTTAATGCGTTCATTAAATCATTTATTTGTAAATCCATTGCTAGAATTTTGACATAATCCGTAATTGTTATGTTGAAATTCATGTGTAGTGACTAATGATTCGTAATCATTAAGGATAACATGACCTAGGTTAAATGACGTATCTTATGTGGTTATTGCCTTGATTAATCAATTTTTGTAATTCGTAATGCTACTGCCTAATTAAATCTAGAGATCGTATCCTAGGTTATTCGGTGGTTAGGTTTAATTAACAATCATATCTTGATTAAACCCTACCTAAGGCAAAACTCAGGTTAATTATTAACCCATGATTAATAGTTGCTAGGAGAGGTTTGAGAACAACAAATCAATGAAATATGTTTAATTAGGGGGTAGGCTGAGATTGAACCAAAAAACTAAGTCCCTACCAAATTCTCCATTTTTATCATTTTTGCATGTTTTCTTTATTTTGTTTTTATTAGTCTATTTTTATTTTTATTTTCTTATTTCCAAAATCCAAAAACCCCCTTAACCTAAACACCGATTAATTTCATTTCAACAACTTTATACACACTCTCTGTGGGATCGGCCTAGACTCACCATTGTTATAGTAGTTGTCTAGTTATTTTATTTTGACTAGCGTTACGACCTACTATCAATCATGAAGACTAAAAAGGATTTTATCATGTTTCTTTTGATTTCTGTTTTTCCTTTAGTTTTGATGTTATCTCTGCTACGATTAGGAGCTTAACCTTTGTTGATGCTTAGATTAGATGAACATCAGGATAAACCTTAAAATGATTTTATTTTAATTTAATTTATTCTTTAGTTTCACTAAGATTCAATTATTTATTATTAATTATTCTCGAAATATTATTACCACCATGTTGATTCATTTGTGATTTCATGTAATTCATATCAATTATGAATTAGGTCTAGCATAATTGAAAGGAGTTACAAGCAAATATAGAGATAGGTGGATATAATTCTCCCGAATTGGGGTCGAACCTAATAGTGAAAGTATCTTAATACAATTCTAAGGTTTTAATTAGAAAAAGATTTCAATCAATCAACCTTGGTTTAGATGTTAATAGCCTTAAGAAAGATGTTAACATAATTACGAAATTTCTATGGTATAGTGAACTATGGATTAAATTGATTTGTGAAATTAGGATTTCATACGAAGTTTTAGGGGATACAAATTCCAAGTATCGTTGTATTCCTTGATTGTTTCTTAGTTTAATCTTTGTTCTAGTTAATCAATTATGTTGGTTTATTATATTTTATTGTTTTAATTTTGAATATGATTAATCATAAGCACCATAATTTGTTATACTAAATAATAGAAAGACAGTAAGTATTACTAATTCTAGTCTTCGTAGGATCGACCCAAACTCGTTAGTACTAGCTACAACTCCACCTTATGCTTGCAGGTAAAAATAAAAAATCATCATCAACAATTTATAAAAAGGATAAATTATAAACTAATGTAGACCCTATAAACATGAAAAAATGTAAACTTATCCTTATTATCTATGTTCTTTAAATTATTATTTAATTATATGATTAATTTAAATATAGATATTTCTTTATTTCATCATATATTGATCTTTATTTAATTTTATTTATTAGATAAAAGTAATTGCTCAAAGTTAACAATAATTAATTCAATCCCTTCCTAGGTGCCATTAGAGATCATCACTAGCTACTCATCATCTTTACACCAAAAAATATGAACAAAATAACAAAAGAATAAAAAATTGAAAGAGTTCTAAAAGTGATCTCTATATTCCAATGTAATATTCTCGATTAGGATTATTTTTAATCCTCCTCCTCTTAGAAAATGGCTGCCAAATGTCTTTTTAAGGTGTTTTTTTTCTCCTAATATCTAATCTTAAGTCTAAAAATAAAAAAAAATGAAAAGTGTCCTCTTATATGATTTTCACGTGTATTTGTATAGAATAGAATGGAAAATACGAGGTGGGATATAATCTTGTCTTAGGCCATGTTATCATTCTTATTTAAAATTTATGAAGGAATTGACATGCACATGTTCTTAGTTGTGTTCTTCATAGTTTTTATCTAAAAATAGATATGAAAACGGAAATGCTTGTCTTTAATTATGTTTCTCATTATTTCTCTAATTTGATTTCTATAGAATGAAACAAGCATAAACACAGCCATTTCTATGATTGTGTAGTTCTATACTTCTCTAGCTCCATATAATATGACCTCTCCCTTACTCGTGTCTATAGTCATATCTTTAATATTGAGTTTTTTAAAAGAACATATTTTGGAACACAAACTAAGCTTTAGCCAAAATTGATATTTCTTTTTTATTATCCTTGTAAAACTCTTCAATTCTTGACAAAACTAATCCCCTAAGTAACATCTTCTTAGTTACCTAAAACCATCACATAAAATAATTAGATAAAAAGTATTTATACACAAAAACATAATAAAGCATACGTAAAATATATGTAGGTTTTACATACAACATTCTGCTTATGAAATCAAAAGACATTCTCCATTTCTTGCTTACCTTTTTTACCATAACCATGTTAACGAGCCACTCTAGATTCATTTTGGTGAAGCCTACTTCTAATAACTTGGCCACCTCCTATTTTATATCTTGTTGTATCAATTGCAATATTTTAATTCTTTTTTTATTAGCTTGAAGAGAGGATCCATATTTTACTCATAGGAAACTAATTCCCTGCGTAATCTAGTTATATTAGTTAGAATCCCAAAATGTCTAATTATTGAATTAAAAATATTTGTAGGACTACCTTCAAATTTCCTTCGATTTGCACCCCAATATTGTTATAAGGTATTTATTTTCCTTTCATGACTTGTTTAATTTCTTAACCAAGCTATCCCTAATCTCCTTTTTCAAATCCCTAACATCTAATTCTTTCATATTAATAATATATGCAATATTCTTTTCTTTTAGGGTGGTGTTGTAACATTGTTTCACCATCTTTTGGTCCTTAAGTACCTCTGCTGCTTCATTAAAGGCTGAAAACTTCATTAAAAGGGAGAAAATTTGTTTGATCAATACAATTACAAGGCTTGCCAATTGTAACATTATATACATTTGGTGTTTTTACTACATAAAACTTTGTTATACTTTTTACTTGTCTAATACATGTTCCTTATGTGATAGGTAGAGATATCTTTCTTTTCATGTCGATTTTATCCCCCTAAAATTGAGCAAGTGTGATTTCAAAAATTTTAGCTTATCTATTAATATGCTCATCTTTATTAAGATGTCATAAAATAAATATTCATAACATTGTTTATATATACTAATATTCTTTTCACTAAAGAGTTAGCTATTGAAAGAGTTACTTCTACGACATATTTATCATAATGTCATATACTTAATTTTCAATTTCTTAAAAGGTGATCTCAAATACATTTAATTCATTTTGTAGTTATAATTAGTTTTAATTATAGTTCATGACTTCTTCCACTTTGTGCTCTTCTTAATGAGATCTTGAATGCTTATAATCTCTCTCACGATTATATGTATCACCTTTTTGTGAGATGTAGCTTTTTACTAGTTCCCAAGTTATAAAAGTTCATGGGGCACATTTCCTTCAATCTTCCTTAATATGATTATTCATAGTGTTTTATTTTAAGAAATAGTTCAACGTTCATTGTTTGATTAACTTATTGGCCTTGTTTGAAATCCATACATTCATTAACCTTATGTCTAGTATCATAGTGAAAATGATAGTATACGTTCTTATCCCTTTTGTCAAGGATGGTTGCTATTCTATTTGGTTTTGATGCTTAGTCATTATTCACGACATAGTTAACCACCCAATTAATCGTGTTCAATTTAGAGGTCGTTCTTTGTCTTTTCTTTGCTCTCAACTTTAGCTTAATTTGCCTGCAACTTTTTCTTATTAGCCTCATTAATCAAAGATGCAACGTCTTCCTATTCTCATTAGTTTTATTTATTTTCGTTCTCATTGTCTGCTTAGCATTTTCTAAAACTTGATAGTTTTGTACTCTAACAAATACCTACCCAACTATTTTGAATTTTTTCTTTTGTATAGAAGTTTACAAAGGTTAACAAGTTCTTAGCCCATTTACACCCTTATGTTAAGGTTAGGGATGTTTCAGGATGCATTAAAGCTAAAATATTGTAAGTAATCCCTTAGTTTTTTTTTTCTCTTTGAAGTCTCTTAGCCTAAATATGTACTAGAAAATTTTGATATTAACCTAGAAGTTAGTTATTGGAAAATGGCAATTAATGTAGGAGTTAATACTAGGAATCATAAGTGGTTACACCCATTAAAGTGAAGGAGAAGGCCTTGTATTTAGTGATGTTAGACATATTATGTACATCCAAAAATTTCCAATATTTTTTTAATGTAATCAACTAGATTGTGCATATTATAAAAATGTCAAATATTGAAATCTTAATCTTAATTTGTGATGTTTCACCAGGCAATTTAGGATAACAACGTTGTCCACTATCAGTCTTATGCCCCATATGTCCTGTTTTAATGGTATCAATTATAAGGTTGTTGACGAGGCGTTTTATAATGATGAAAGTATAATTTGAATCTTTTACTATTCTAAAATTCTACAGTTTGAACTTGTTACAATTATAAAACTTTTACGTCTATTTTTGACTTATTATTGCAATATATAATTACAATATTTTGGTCCTTAAATTATTTATTAGCTCAAATAGTTTTAGGCGTGTTGGCTATTATAGCAAGGTTGATAGAAGGGTCAATTGTATGGGTATATATTATTCTTTTTCTAATGAAGATATCTTAACTACTTTCAAGTTTTCTCAAGTTGAATATTCAAATTTTTTGCAAGTTTCCATTGATGACACCAAAAGATGTAGAGTGAACTTAAGTTAGGACTATTACATGGCTTCTTAGGTTAGCAACCATGTATAAATAAATAGTTAGAATATTAGGGTTACATTTTACAAGGGTATTAGACACGTAAATTAGCAAAAACAAATGGTCTTAGTATGCAGAGAGAATTCTCAAGTCAATTTGTGATAATAGTAATAATATGTACTACCTTGAAATATCTCCCTTCTATACGAGATCTTCCAAGAATTAGAGTTTTATTCTAACTATCTAAATAGAGTTTTAAATTGATCTCAAATAAAAAGCTTGATTAGTCTTTGGTTGGGACTATATTTCCTTATTCAGATGAGCCACATCTTGATTGATCTTATCCATTAATCAATTAAATTGATCTCAAATAGACTATTTAGGAAATGAATGTAAGCAAGATTTATTTCTTGAACGACTATAACAATTAATTTTCAATGTCTATTCATAACTCCTCTTACTCTTTATGTTTGTGTAATTGCTTTATTCCAACTAAGATTGCTTTTTTCATATGCAAGATGCAATCATCCCTTTTTATAAAACAAGTTTTAATTTGCAAAAAAAATAGAATTCTCAAATAGCTAATTCACCTTGTTCTTAAGTGTTATTTCAAATTAACAAATATATATTAAAGGTATTATCTCATATTTCCATTTTTACTAGCAATTTTATTTTTATTTTTAATGAGTTAAGGTTAAGATAGAATATAAGCAAATAATTGTAACTAGTAGGAATGTCTAAGATTTAACTAAACTAAATTTGAAAGGTTGGTTCAAGACGAGTCAAATTAAATATAATTTTTTAACTGAGTTAGGTCTAATTGAACAACTCATCAGACCAACCTAGTACTTCAAAAATACTCTACATGAGTAATGGTAGATCATGGCATATTGGAGAAATGCACTTGCTCCACTATTATGATATGAATTAGTATTTATGTACAACTTTGGTTTGTTGATCTGTTTTTCTAGTAGTATATGCTATTATTAGACCTTTCTGTTGTAGGTGATAATGAAGATGAATGTGGGCATTAGGAAAAGTTGTGGAAAGGAAATTAATCATCTTTTGTTTTGTATATAAAAAATAAGTCATTTTTAGTATAACTAATAGAGAATGAAAAAAGAACGTGAGTTGAATTCATTTTGTATTAATAAAAAAGAAAGTATGTAAATTTTTTGATGGAAATGAGCAATTGGATTTGTTTAATGCTAGTTGTATAGTATTTGTTTTCTAAGCTTTATTTGAATCTTAGATTGTTAATGGTGTAAGGACGTGGCTTGTCAATAAATAACAATTATTGTGACTTTTAGAGAGTTAGTAGAAGATTTGGTATAATTAATGTTTGATTTATTATTTTTATACTATTAACAAAAATAAAAATTATCAAATTAATATTCAAATAAAATAAATTGTTAATACAAAAATTTAAAGTATAATATAACTATCACTTTAATCTGATTGCATTCATTCTATAGAGTATGTAAATATAAAATCATGTTCAGAGGTAATTATATCTAAAGAGTTTAGAAAACCGACTAAACTTTTATTGAATGATAAACTAAATGTTAAATACAATAATGATCTTAAAGAGACTCCTTAACTCTAGGAGCAATATTAACAAACTAGTAATAACCCCTAATTAAAGCACAACTATAAAGAATAAATCAAACAAAGGAATTAGTCAAATGAAAACTGAAGTCAGCTAAAAGATAGCACATGTGATGCTAATACACCCCCCTCAAGTTAGACGAAGAGGGACGGACTAACTTGGGACGGTCTAACTTGGAAAGATGACGATCAAAGGCGAGCTTGGATAAAGCTTTGGTAAGTGAGTCTACAAGTTGATCAACAGCATAGATGTTTGCAACAGTAACAAGCTTGGAACTTGATCTCGGACATTATGTAAATCAACAACGCTGTGCTTCATGCGACTATGAAAATTCACAGAGGTATGTAACTCTGATGTTATCACAGTAGATGATAGGGGATGTTGGAATAATAACACCAAGCTCAAAGAGAAGGTCTTTTACCCAAGTTGTTTCAGCTAGTGCACTTGCTACAGCCCGATACTCTGCCTCAATGGATGATCGTGCAATTGTTTTTTGTTTCTTTAACGGCCACCTTATAGGATTTAGGACGAGATATGAAAAAAAAAACCAGTAGTAGAGATGCAATCATTTACATCGCCTGCCCAATTTGTATTAGAGTACATGACTAGATTCATGGCGCTACTCTTCCTTAAACAGAGACCATGAGTTATAGTGCCCTTGAGATACCTAAGAACCCGTTTAACTACTTTCCAATGTAGTTGAGAAGAAGAATGCTTAAACTGTGTTTGTTCACAGAATATGAAATATTCGGCCTTATGAAACTCAAGTGTTGAAGTTTGCCTACAACTTGTCTATACTTTGTAGCATCTGCAAGTGGATAACCATCAAGAACATGATACATTTCTGAGTTCATGGGTATCTTGTCTTATTTACAATTACACATATTTTTTGCTTGAAGAATATCAACAATATATTGAGTTTGAGATAGGAAGAGGCAATTTGAATGCCTTAACACTTTAACACCAAGAAAGTAATGTAAGTGACCAAGTATCTTTAATAGAGAAACGAGTGGCAAGGGACAAAATGACTTGTTGGACCACTATGGTATGGCTACCAGTTACGATGATGTGATCAACATAAACTAGAAGGTAAATGCTGATAACAGAATCCTTCATGATGAATAAAGAGTTATCAGGCTCAGATGTAAAAAATCCCATGAAGAGAAGATGTGCTTTGAGTTCATTGTACCAGGCACGAAGGGCCTGCTTTAAACCATAAATGACCTTTTTGAACACCAAAAATGAGAAGGATATGATGGATCTTCAAAACCCGGTGGTTGAGTCATGTATACCTCTTTGTCAAGACTGCCTTAAAGGAAAGCGTTGTTGACATCAAGCTGCCAGATTGGCCATTGTAATTGAACAACAAGAGATAGAACCACTCTAATCATTGTTGGCTTAACAACAGGACTAAATGTTTAATGATAATCAATCCTTCAACGTTGTGTAAATCCTTCTGCGACAAACCGAGCCTTGTAGCGGTCAATAGAGCCATTTGGTTTTCTTTTAATCCTGTACAACCACCAATAAGAGACAACATTTTTAGAGGGGTCAGAAGGAACAAGTACCCACTATTGGTTTTTCATCAATGCATCAAACTCTGTTTTCATAGCTTATTTCCACTCTGGTAATTTGTTAGCTTGGATGAAGGTTTATGGAGTATTGGCAAATTGAACTTTAGCAATCAAAAATGGGTTCTGGTTTGAAGATGTTATTTTGAGAACAGGTAACAATGCATAGGGTTGGTGAGTTGGGAAAATAGAAGTAGTGGATTCTGATGTAGCAAGTGGACTAGTAGTGGAAGGAGGTGAGGGTTGTGCAAAATCTACGGGTATACGACATAAGTGGTTGTTGGTTGAACGAGTGACCAAATCTATATCGAAAATTGTGTTACCTACAGGAATGAGATTGGGCAACTCTGAAATTGGGTTGGGTGGTGTAGGTGATGGTTGGTGGGTCGGAGGTGAGCTAAGTTGAGACAACTAATCCCATCCTAGTTGTTTAAAAGAAGCAGAAATATTAGTATATATTATTTTGAAAGGAAATTCGTTTTCCACAAAAATCACATCACGAGACAAATAAATTTTAGATTTAATTGGATCAAAACATTGATGACAGTGGTGAGTTGGAGAAAAGTCTAAGTAAATACATGGTGTGGATATTGGTTGAAGTTTGTATTGAGAATACGGTTTGAGCCATGGATAGCATATATAGCCAAAGATTTTTAATGATCTTTAATCTAGTTTTGCTTGGAATAACATTTCATAAGGTGAATGATTGTTTAAGGTGAATGTGGGTAGGCAGTTAATGAGGTATACAACATGGTGACAAACAAAAGTCCAAAGATTAGATGGCAAAGAGGCTTGATAAAATAATGTGTGTGTGGTTTCGATTATATGATGGTAGCGTCATTCAGCAAGAGCAACTCATTGTGGAGTGTATGGAGGAGTAATGAGGTGTTCAATGCCATTGGAACTAAGGTATGAACTAAGACTTTGAAACTCACCACCCCCATCAGTGTAGAAAGACAATATTTTGAAATTAAAATGTTTTTCCATGAGAGGAAGAAAATTTTGAGTTGTTTTGACTTCACTCTTGTTTTGTAAAGTGTAGATCTATGTGTATTTTGTGTATTGATCAACCAATATGAAGTAGTATATTTTTTTCTCAACCGAAATAACTGGGGATGGTCCCCATAAATCACTAAAAATGGTTTGAAGAGGTTTGGAACTTGACAAATTAAGGCGAACAAATGGTTACCAATGAGATTTATTGGATAAACAAGAATTACAAAATGTTAAATTGTCTAGTACTGAAATAGGAACAGTAAAATTTTGCAAAACAAATTTTAAAATTCTAGCATGAAGATGGTCGACCCTATAGTGCCAGGTTTCAACAGAGTTCGTTGTGGAGACTATATGAGTTTGAGGAGAAGGTGATGAAAGGATAGTTGGCCACTCGTACAACCTATTTCTATTCCCGCAGTGCACCAGGGGTATCTGTGTTGTGAGATCCTTGATAAGAAAATCAAAGGGGAAAAAATTCCAAAAAAGTTAGATTATCTTTACAAAAGTTGAAAATTGAAATTAAATTGTGTTTGATTTGAGGAGCACACAGAGTATTAGACAAATGAAAAACATAGTTAGATGCATCTAGTGAAGTTGAACCATTGTGAGTAATTGGTATTTTGTTAACATCTCCCATTGTCACTTCCTTCATGTCGTGGTACGTAGGCATATTATGCAGCTAAGTGATAATGTGATGTGTGGCACCCATGTCTAGAACCCATAGATTTGCAGATGACTGAAGTCCAGTGACAAAGTTTGCTTTGGGCTTAAGGTGATTATGAGATTTGGAGCGGCATACCAAGGCAATATGACCAAGACAATTGCATAACTGGCATTGAACATCATTGTTGTAGGTGTTATTGTTTTGTTGGTGTCATTGTGGTTGTTGATTGTACCTATTGTTGGGACGCCATGCTGGAGAGTTACTGTTGTTATTGTTGTTAGAGCGTCAAGTATTCCAATTGTTGTTGGTTCTGTTTGCTACAGCAGCCGTTATTGGAGATGAACGTTGTCGTTCTAGGTGTTTAAGAAAAATTTCATGGTCAAAGAGATTTTTGTAGAGTTCAGGATATTCAATCAGAATGCTACGGTTGTGAATTACTACGGATACTTCACAAAAATCAGGACCAAGTCCATTGAGAATTTTGACTATGAGTTTAGCTTCAGCAACAGGAGAAACTGCAATAGCAAGTTCATCAGCAATGGTGTGGATTTGATGAAGATATTCAGAAATACTCTTGTCGTCCTTTATGATGCAGCTGAGTTGATCTCGCAAGCTGTAAATTTGGGTGTGACTTTTATTTGCATAAGTGGTATGAAGAAGGTCCCTGCTCTCTTGGCATTAGATGCACCAGCTATGGTGGATGCAATGGTGCTGTCAACAGAGGCCATCATTGCTTGATGAATAAGGTAGTCTTGACAAACCCAAAGGTGATATGCTAGGTTGATTTTAGTTGTGTTGGCATGAGTGATTGTCCTCTTGGGGCAAAGTGTAGAACCATCAAGATGCCCAATCAATTCATGACCTTTGAGAAGGAATGTTAATTGAGTCTTCCATGTAAAGAAATTGGAACTGCCTTGCAATTTGATAGGCATTTGTAAGGATGGGTTAAACTACACAATATGATTGTTGGTGTTTAGATTATCAGCATTGATAAGAGTAGGCCAAGTAGAGGAAGCCATTGAAGGTGGTGAGGGCTGCTTGTGCATTGGAAGAAAGGAAAGAATCAAACTCGTAAAAGCTGTATTAGCTCTAATACCATAAAGAGTTTAGAAAACCAGCTGAACTTTTATTGAATGATAAACCAAATGTTAAATACAATAATGATCCTACAGAGACTCCTTCACTCTTAGAGCAATATTAACAAACTAGTAACAACCCTTAATTAAAGAAACAGCTATAAAGAATAAATCAAACAAAGGAATTAGTCAAATGAAAACTAAGAGGCTGTTTGGAAAGCCATGATTTGATTTCAGATTGAATTCAAATCAATGGTTTGGAATCAAAAAAAGGCAAAGAATTCAATTCTAGTGTGGGTTCAATTCCCACTGGCTTTGTAAATTGAATTCACGCCCTAATGTGCGTGAATTCAACTACAAAAGAGCCAGTCCTTTCACGTTCATGTTTTGTGTCTTTTGGTTTTATGTTTTATAATACAAAATTTGTTTCTTTTGGTTTTGTGTCTTGTGATTTTCCTTTTTTGTTTTATAATATAATTTCTGTTAACTAAATATATATTATTAAATATTATTATTTTTATTATTATTATTATTAAGGACAAATAATAATAATCATACTAATAATATAAATAATTTTAATAATATTTATGAATA
>JAOQMR010000005.1:16111273-16126831 GCA_027563865.1 Erythroxylum pelleterianum
CAATTCTAATATTACTGGATTTGTTCCAAACAGTGTAATTGAATTCAATTCTAATATTACTGGATTTGTTCCAAACAATGTAAATTGAATTCAATTCTAATTTCATTAATGTAATTGAATTCAATTCGTTCATGAATTCAATTCATTGTGTTCCAAACAGCCTGTAAAGGAATTAGGATGCTAATAACATCTACTTACTCACATAAGGTCGCTACTTTAATAACAAGTAAATAACTATATTACTTTGATATCATGATAAATATATCCTTTATCAATTTCTGATGTTAAATCACATAGATCAAAGTAATGTAAGATTTTAAAGAATTTTAATAAAAATATTAGTCTATATATTTGATTTGTGAAACAAAATATGCACACATATATTGAATGTTATACTAATATTAACATTAGTATTCCCCCAAAAAAGAACACAAAATAAATTTAACATGGACTTTGTAGCGTAATATACTAACACAAAGGTGGGGATACAGGTAAAGGAACAAAAAAGGAAAGTCACATAAGGATGGTCAAGCCAAATGACAAGTAAAAGAACAATCAGCTTTGAAACAGATGCTTCATTTTGGAGGTCCTCCCAATTGCTAAAAGAGGGAAGTATTTGAGCCATCGTAGCGGAACTCGAGTAACAACATCTATGAAGGAAAGATGTTGACACTCCAACAAGGATGTAAGTTAGACAATATTAGTAAGGATGGTGACGGATGATACAAGATTGACAAACTTCATCAAGGTAGAGAGGCTGAACAGCTTAGCACTATATAAGCTAAGGAATTCGGTGTGTTTTTCTCTCAGTTCAATGCTACTAGTGATGGAAAGAACGGATAAGCATTCGCTAACACCAAGTGCATTTGCATCTCCACCCACTGTTGTAATGTGCTTATGGTGCCTCGTAAACTTGAGGATATTAGAAGGCAAGTACATCAATTCAACCATAAAAGCATCATATGAGCACCCCGTACTTTTACAGCGAGTATAACAAAGTGAAATTACATATTATACATGTCTTCTTTCAATTTCCAACCTCAACTTATAACTAAGATAACGAAAGGAAATTTCTGAAACCAAATTTAAACCTCAAGATCATTTTCTCGACACAAAATTTAACGAACATACCTTTGACCAGGAAAAAAAATAAAAAGGAACAAAAACCTGCCTCATCTACCGTAATTAACCGTCCATAACACTACTTTTGCCTATACTTCGATTTCACTAGGCCACAAAGTAAAAAAAAAAGCATCTTTGTAAGGAGCTTTGAGAGGTTCACAACCGTTGTATTCCTATAGATCAGTCAATGCCCAAGCTGGAGTAGGGTTCAAAGCCACCCTGACAATTAGAAAAAGTAAAGAAGCATTGAGAATGAATCTAGTGTGTTTTGCCTTCCAAATTGATGCTAAAAAATAATGAAAGAAGTCCCATGTACAGATTGTCTTGATTTTCAACAACAATGATTCGTTTTGACACAACTGTACTGAAAGGGGAAAAAAATTACAGAAGGCTCTTTCTATTCTTTTTCCTTTCGTCCATCATTCATATTCACGAGCAAACATGCATATGAAAACTATGTATTTGAACAGGTATTCATTTTGACATTTGTTGTTCAGTCATTCAAATTCTTAAATTTTAACTAAGCTCATACAATGTCATCAGTCTATAAGAAGAATGTGAATAACTGCATCACGAGGAATCCAGTGCCTGCAGTACAAATCAGTTGAGATCTTTTTCTCAACTTAGATAACCGTATCAATTTTTTCAATCAGTATTTCATTTCAGATTCACTGAGAGATGCTACTCACGGAACAGTCATCATGCACTCGCCAAATGGTCTCGCCGAGGAGGTTTGCTACAGACAAGACTGTGAGTTGGGGAAAATAGTTCTGCTCTAACACAGGAATTGTATTTGTTATTATGACCTCTTGGAAAAGTCCACTAGATAACCTCTCTATAGCAGGTGGACTGCAAAAAGATTTAAAAGAGCAAATGAAAATATGCATAGACAACAATGATAAACATTGCTAAAATTAGCAGCAGATCTCTTCAATCATCCTCCAAGAGATAAATGTTTCATAAAATTTTCCATAACCACCAACACTATTATTATCTACCATTGATGTTAACAAATCATCGTTTGGTGAAGACCATTACTGTTGACTTTTAATTGTAGAGTAGTTAAAGACAGTGAAGAAGGTACTCTGGTATTACCATGAATTGCTATCTAGACACAGCTGAAATTTTCAAAGTAACCAAGGCTGAAGCAATGATTCATTACTTCGACATAATACTTGACAGAAAAAACTTGTTCTCATTGGTCAGCATTCTGCATTACAGTTTTCAACATCAAACTGATTCCAACAGAAGTAGTTGATAACGGATCCACTTACCTAAAAACAGCATGCGTACTGCATGCATAAACCTCCCTAGCCCCCTCTTGATGTAGTAAAGCTGCGCCTTTGGAAATAGTCCCTGCAAGAAGCCAATCAAAAAGTGAAACATAATGGATAAATATCCAATAATCTTGGAGTTCCAATTCTAGCTAATTTGAATAATAGATAGAAAAACAAAATGCGACCAAATCTTTTTATCAGATCATTTCCACGATAAGACTTTTTTCTCTTCAGTATATTGCCTAAGAGTACAAGGAATTGAAAAAAGAAAAATGACCATTAAGGTAAAAATAAAGGCCTTGATCAGAATAAGAATCCACCTGAGACAATCTAACCAACACATAGAAATGTTTATATAAGTGAAAACGTTATGTGATAAAACTTAAAATGGAAAAAATCCTCACAAATACAACACTGCTTCAACTAAGTAAAGATCCTCTGCACATAATTCCTACTATGCTCACAAATTTCATAAACAGGCAACCAACATTGGCAATCATGTCATGGAGAGATGAACAAACAAGTAACCAGAGTTCAAGCAAAACCCACCAGCTGTATCAATCATGTCATCCACCATGACCGCAACTTTTCCATTAACATCACCAATCAAATTCATTACCTGGAAGACAACATCAGTTGCAATAATTAATTTCATCTTGTAAATATAATATACACGTGATGCTCCAAAATAGGAAAAGGATAAGGAGGAAACAATAGAGAGAGAGTGTATGTGTGTGTGCTTGTGTATGTGTATGTGTATGTGTGCATCTACCAGGAGTGTAGCTCTATGCAAGTCACTCACACAGACACATACACTCACACCACCACCACCACCACCAAAGAACGATTAGAAAATAAAACCTATACAATAAAGTAATTCGTCAATAGAAGAAAATATCAAATGTCTAGGAAGACCATAATGAATCATGGGAAAAAGAAGCATTTGCTACTTTACCTCTGCAAGATTGTGACCATGACGCCTTTTGTCCACAATGGCCAAAGGTGCATCAGACAATTTCTTGGCAAAAGCACGTGCTCTCGCTACACCACCCACATCAGGAGAGACCACTACCAAGTCATCAGAACATATGGTCTTGCTTGCAAGGTAATCAAGAATCACAGGCTGGGGATGCATAAGGAGAGGATATCAATAACCAGTCACAAATCATGAGTGAGCTTTTACCTGTTTAAATGGTCCATACAACTGAATGTCTGATAAGATGTATAACAAGCTCAGGTTGGAACCAAAACGAAAACTGTGTTGATAATCAATTTAAAAAGAAAAGTTCAAAGTTAAAATTGATTGTGGAAGTTAAATATTCATCCATTCATCTAGGCTGCTGCAAACTGATTCTTGTTCCATGGAAAAAGAAGAAATGAACTTTTAGCAGAAAGGACAGACTACATACCTGACCATATACATGGTCCACAGGTATGTCAAAATACCCCATGGACTGCCCAGAATGAAGATCACAAGCAAGAACACGATTTGCCCCTGCTTCAGTGAGCAGATTTGCCACAAGTTTAGCAGCAATGGATTCTCGGCCCTGTGTCTGAAACAGTAATTAATCAACACTCATTAGAAGCAGAAGGGAGAAATGTGGACCTAATTTGTTAAAAAATGCAAAATCACCTTTCTATCAGCCCTGGCATACCCAAAATAAGGAATAACAGCAGTGATGTTTTTGGCAGAAGCACGTCGACAAGCATCAATCATAATGAGAAGCTCCATAAGATTCTCATTGGCAGGAGGGCAAGTGGGTTGGACAAGAAAAACATCACAACCTCTGACACTCTCTTCCAATTGGACATAAATCTCTCCGTCAGCAAACCTTTTAATTTTGATCCTGCCAAGCTCCAAACCCATGTAGCAAGCAATTTCCTATAGATAGACATATGGATAAGTAAGTTATGATCAATTAATTGTTGAAAAAAAATAGGATAGAAGAATACCTGAGAAAGAGCATAATTAGCTGTGCCAGAGAAAATGCGAAGCCTGGTGTCAGATGTACTGGGGAAAGAGGGATGAAAGAGGGTTTTGGAAGAAGAAGAAGAGTAAGTAGCAATGTAATTAGGGAAGGATGGTTCGTTAGCGACAGGAATGGAGTGTCTCCCATTATCAAACTCCAAAACATTGCATCTCTGTCAGAAGCACTTATAACACCCATAAATAAATACAAACATAGAGCTTCCATCATAATCAAAAGTGAATTATATTCAAGTATAGAAAGATATAAAACCAAAGGGAGGGGGGATTAGACTTACAACAGAAAGGCAAGAGAAAGTGGGAGAATCGAAGCGCTTTCCATTTCTGCTTCTATTTCTATTTGAGACCCCAAATGATGAAGAAGAAATGGAGTGCGGTGGTGGTGGTTGTGAGGAAGTGATGCTGTTGTTGTTGTTGTAACAGAGTGGTTTAAGCAGCGATAACGAAGACGGAGAAACCGCCATTGTCATTTATTCTTTTCTCCACAGAAAGAAAGTTTAACCGAGAGAGACAGACAGAGAGAGAGAGACCACAGGAATATCTTCTTCTTCACGAATGAAATTGGGATGCATTTTATCAATTTCAAAAAGCACAAATTCGTTTCTTTTAAAAAAGGGGTCCTACTCCTACATTTTATTTTTTTACAAGTCAAGTGAAGTGATTTGAGAGAAAGCAATTGCCAGTTACAGAATCACACAAAAGAAAGCTTAACACATTTCAGGCAAGTGCCGTGCTAGGAATGAACTAATGGTGTAAACCTATTTATAAGTACTGCTTAATACATATTTCTGGAGTCATTTGACTAGGCAGGTTCCATTGGTTTTACTGTTGGCTTTTAGGCTCCATAAGATTGACTCTATATTGGTGGCTTTACCGCAGAAGATCCTCCACTTATTTTTCCTTCCATGTAAAGTTATCAAAGCTCCAAAGCTATGTTAAATATACTTGGGTTTCCTTTCCTTTGCATGGAACCAGAAGCTTGCAGCCTAAGAGAGTGTTCCAGCCTTTATTTTAACATAGTGGTACATCTCAAAGAGGTTTTGAGTATGATTCTATAGAGGTGACCTGTAACAACACTTGAAGTATAGGTGATCTAAATCCTCCCCTTTCATCTAAGCAAAGAGTGTTAATATGTAGTGAGAGCCTTATTACGTATCTCGGATCTACATGAAAGGATTAAAAACGAAAGTAATGTGGAATATCTAGATTTCGGTTCCATCTTTAATTCCGATGTCAATTCCGAGCTCCAAACGTCTTCGAATCTCCCGAGACCTTTAGTGAAAAGTGATCACCGACTCACGGGCTAGGCCTTTCTCCAATTTCCTCAAATCACGAGCTTCTCTAACGGGTCAAAAATCCTTATGCTCGTGAATGTTTTCTTTCTTGAGTAACTGCAGGAGACCTTAACTTTTATATAGCTTTCATATCAAGCTTCCCCATCACAAGACCGATATAGACCTGGTCCATACTAATCGGGACCTATTTTTCATCCGGACTTCGACCCATTAATCTAGATCATTTATTGGGCCATTTTATTATCTTTATCTGGATCAAATGGCACAACTTAACTGATTATTTATTTAAAAACCAAAATTGCAATTAATATTAGTCTAACTTTATGAGACATGGACAAAATTGTCCATAAAGACAAAATGTCTTACAATCTCCCTTTTGGACAAGCATTAATTGAAGTAGACTCTATTTAAAAACAATTTTAAAACTTGATTAAGTCACGCTACTGTATTAGTCGACTAAGTTTTGAAAACAAAACATTTGATCCAAAGATAACGAAAGTCCATCATTCTGTCCCACAAGGCTTTCGGTACCGAAAAGCAATTGGGATTAAATAATTAGGCCTTGAGAGAGAATAATTAAACTCTTCAGAAATCTAGAATTGACACTCAATTGAATCAATAGTGTTTAAGGGAGCAAAATAACGGTAGAACAAATCCTAGGCTTTCATTCTTGATCATCCTTGTTTTATTGTGGTAGCTCAATTGTTAAGTGGTTAAGTGCTCAATTTTATTTGATTGTTTTAATTTTTGATATTTTATTTTAACCTAAATCAAATTTCACAACCTTAGACAAAGTTAGGTTCACTTAGTTTTAGATATTTCCTCCTAGGATTAACACCTTTAATACTACAAGTTATGATTCGTATACTTGCAAATATTGAGGTTTTTATATAGGTCAAACTTACTCAATAAGTTTTTGATTCCGTTGTTGAGGAAATTAGTTTAAAACTAGTTGAATTCCTTTATTCTACAGAATTTTCACCATTTCTTGTGATTGTGGTGCCCAATCACAAGAAATTTAATTTAATAAAGACAAAAAAAAGGAAGTTTTTATATGCAAAGTAGAAGACGCTCAATTTGGACATCATAAGGCAAGGATGAGGAATCCGAAAAGTTAAATGTCAAGAAAAGATGGAAAGAATGATGATGGACGAAATATATCACAGAGAGCAAAGGAACCTTTTGGACTTTATGAGGCTAAGGTTTAACGCCTATCATTAAGGAATTACAAGACTAATAGTGCAACCGACATACAACTTGTTAGGAGGGATGGAAAATAATAGTTGTCCTTGGATATCGAAATGAAGTAGACAGCAATCACCTTCCTTTTGAGCAAGCCTTACGTAATGCAAAACCCTCAATATTCCATAAGTATATGGATCATAAACTTGTAGTAATTGAGGTGTTGATCCCACGAGGAATTAACTTAAACTAAATGAACTTAGCTTTGTCTAAGGTTATGAAATATGATTTGAGAGAAAATAAAATTAAGAAATTAAACAATCAAATAAAATTAAGCACTAAACCACTTAACAATTGAGTTGTCATAATAAAACAAGGATGATCAAGTATAAAAGTATAGAATTCGTTCTATCATCATTTTGCTCCCTTAATTATTTTTTATTCAATTTGGTGTCAATCCTAGATTTTCGAAGGGTTGATTATTGTCTCTCAAGACCTAATCATTTAACCCCAATTAATAATCTCTAATTGATAACGAAATTATAGATTTGCAATCTCTTAATTAACAAAAAAAAACTTAACTTTTTCAACTGGTTCTTAAGCAATCTATTGGATAATCGAGTTCTCACACAAGATCTCTCTTCGTATGATCATCAATTTGATATTTGTGTAACTTATTAGGTTGTTAACTATCATTATCCAACCTAATCAGATTACTATCAACTCATTCTCTCGATTTGTTGTCAAAATATAAGCAACACAAATATCACCACACCTAAAACATCAAAAGTTTTCAAGTCACAAAATAAGTCAAGAACAAATCCTAATATGAAATTAAAACATCATTAACGTGTATAACATTTTCCAATCCAGTTCACACATTAAGTTTAATGAAAATAACAAAATGAAAGAAAGAAAAACTTAGATTTGGAGCTGAATCTACAAATTTGGAAAATAATGGACAACTGATGCTCCTCTTGATATTCTTTGGATAAATCTCAATTTGGTATGATGAAGGGTGCTCTTTTTTATTGTTTTATATTCTTAAATACTTCTTGAGGCTTCTAAGATTCTTTCTAGGGTTTACCCACTTAATTTGGTTCCAAAAATAGCCTTAAAATGTTAAAATTACAAAAAAAAAAGTCGCATGTTGGATTCGCTAGAATTGCTGTCTGCACTCTCTATCACGATTGTGACAAGCAGGTCATGATCGTGACCTACTTTCATGCTTCCAATTCTTTTCTTTTCTTCAATTTCCTATTTCCATACACTCAAATACATATCACACAGCTCTTGAAACATAAAACTAAGATTCAAATCATGCTCAAAACCATACAAACACTTATAATGTAAACAAACACTAATAATAACATATATAATTCTAAACCTATATACATGATAATCACCTAAGAGATACTCAAAAGTACACTTAAACATCTATCAAAATATAGTATAATTTACACTTATCAACATCCTCACACTTAAACTTTTGTTTATAACATTTGGTGTCATAATTCATTACAAGTTAAAAATAAATCAAGGTATATAAGAAAGACACTAAGGTTACAAACTATTCCTCCAAAGAGGCAATGTGTACCTCAAACATTACCATTATCAATGTCACTAGTTTAATAATATCAAGTACTTAAGTTATATTTGTTTTTATGCTTGCATTTAATCCTATTAATTTGTCTTAAACTTTTAAGACACTAAAGCCACCACTTTTTATGGGTCCCTTTAGAGCAGTACAACATGTCTATAAAAAAGACATTTTCTTTCAAATATTTATTGAAAATAAAACATTAATATAAGTGAAATTTCATCAAATTGGTAAGGATTTCATTCCTACTTCTTTATAGTAATTCTTATTTTCTTTAATTATAGTTTTTAAAGAAATCGGATTATTTACAATATTAAAAGGTAAAAAGGACAAATTGATCATGGAGTTTGCTTATTTTAGTTTATTTCTATAGATTGATTTCTTAAACCTCATTTTCAAACCCTACTCTAATCCATTAAAAAATTCTAAAACTTACCCAGATTGTAAAAAAATAGTTTTTCTTAACATATCGTGTAAGCATAGGTCTCTATCACCACTACTTAGGCCGGTTTTCTATATTATTCACTCATATCATTTCAAGGAGAAATATGTACATGTAAGGTCACTATTAGAAGAACCACCCCTCTAATTATACTCTTATTTGAGAATCATGTTTGATATGATAATTTTTTTTGGAAATTAAAACTGAATTATATTACGAAAGTTGAAACTTATACACTATCCTTTACAAGGATCCTACAAGAATCTTACAGGAAGAAATGAGATTGACCAAATCAATCTAAGTTCATAATTGATGTAGTTTTGCTTTCCTTTGGCTATCAACGTCTCTCTAATCAAATTTACTATTGTCTCAGTTAGTTCATATTTATGAAGTTCCTCATTCTTGTAAATTCTTCTATTCCTCTCCCTCTATATATAATAGACTACCATCTGAAAGGATGTCTTAATAATAAGACTATCCCGTTGGCCAAGTTTGGAGTACCTACTGATGTCATTCAATGTTTCAACCCATTCAAATGAGAACCTTGGAATTCTAATCATGTGCAATATCCTGCTCCACACCGATTTACTGAACTCACATTCAAAGAAGAGATGGTGTCTACTCTCATTTGCTAGTTTACATAAAACGTAAAGGGGATCAAAACTTCCAAACCAATAGTCTTTTGTTCTCAACCTGTTTTTAATCGCTATCTATAAGAAGATTGTAGATTTTGGGCACATACCTGCTTCCAAACTACATCTGCCCACGGGACTGGAACTACTAGAGCCTTCTCTATACTATAAGCTGATTTGTTAGCGAAATCACCACTAGCATGAGCGGTCCATATCATTTTATTTATTTTAGTGTTAGTAGACAGTCAGAAAAATAGCTTTCTAGCAAATAAAAAACCTGATGTTGTTCATCCTATCCCTCTCCTGGATGAACCTTGCAACTTTTGCCTCCTTAGGAATCCTACTTCTTAGAAATTGTAATTCATTTCGTAACCATAGGGGACTAAAATTGGTCCAGTACTTATAAAAAAAACTTATCTCTTCGCCATTCCCTACCCTATACTTCATATAGGGATAAATCTTCTCCCTAAGATTCAATAAACTATTAAAGATCCAAGAATAGTCTCTGCTTAGTTGAAGTTGCCAAAAGCTTTGGACAGAGACATGGTAGATTTGCACCTAATTAACTCACAACGCTTCCTTATCAACAAATAATCTCCAAATCCTCTTCATTAGCAAGACACGTTGTAATTGAGTATTTGACAAAACTACTAATCCCCCCTGCTTTTTTTGGCAAAATATTTTCATTCCATTTTACCTTGTCCCCTTTGTACTTTTCGGTATTACCATTCCACAGAAAAGATTTTAGTAGCCTTTCCATTTCCTTAATCACTCTTTTAGGAATAACCACATGAGATGCCCAGTGAACATGCATGCTATTCAAAACAGGCATAATGAGTATGGCTCTAGCAGCTAATGATAAAAACTTGTTCTACCAAGCAAAAACTCTAGCTCTCAACTTCTCTAAAAACGGCAAGAAATCTGAGAATTTTGGCTTACCGGATATGATTGACACTCCCAAGTAACAAAAGGGAGTTGCCTGCAAGGAAAAACCCACCATGTTGCATATCCACTCTGGATTTAAAACATCAGAGGAAACATAAACTCCGCTCTTTTGTTTAGCCCCATATATTTAGTCACCAAGTTTAATATATTAGCTCTCTTAGACAACCCTACATTCCTCCTAAGCAAGTGAAAATTATTCTTAAAATCTTAAGATGTCTAGGACTCATTCTATTGGATTATAAATCCCTCTCTAACACCCTAAAATTTTACCATCACTTTGTATCTTCCAACTTAGTAATTAGGATTGGCTATAAGAAAAACTTTATAGATGTTGATACCTAATTCTTGTCTACAATCATAGATATTAAGAATAAACATTGAATTTTTCTTCTAATTTAATGGATCACTTCCAATATATGAAACAATTGAATGCCTATATTCCTTATAACATGCTTTTAACTCCTACTCTCTAACATTTTTGTATCCAATATGACTGCTAAGTCTACAACATCTTTACCTTTTTCAATTTTCTTTTTTTTTTTGCCAATATGAGTATCAAATTTTTGAAAAAAACTTTGTATGAGATCTTACAAAGAGCTTAGTACATCTAGAGGAGCTTGAGGCCAATGATGAGGAGTTTGATCATGATGATTACAATGAAGAGACACCCACTAGATATGTGTCTAGCTCTAGATAGGTGTCTAGCTCCTTAGAGCCCATAGATGCATATTTGGATCAAATGGAGACATAGATTAGTCGTATTAATGATAATGCTACCACTCCCAATACTACTTCAATGATTTTCAAAAGAACATCATTAAGGAGATACATTGCACCAAGGAAATTATTGGAGAATCAATTTCTTCTTCTACCACTACTATGGTGAAATTAATGATGCTAAAAAATAGGAGAAGTATACATGTGATAAGACGAAAGATAGAATATGAGAAATATGAGCAGATTTAAGATAAATGTCGACATTTTAACATTTGATGACTTTTGATGATGATAACTTGATGTACTTATTTGAGATTTGACACTAATGTACTTACATTAGATATTAACTTATTTTAGATATTTTAAAGTATTAATTTTATATTTTGTGCTATCTTACAGAGATTAAATTTGAAATTCATGATTGATCATTTCATTTATATTATGAACAATTAATAAAAACACTTTATCGACTATGTATCTTAAATATTCTATTAGACACATTTTATTTATTATATATCTTAAAACCTTTTCATAAAAAACTCATCCTACTCTAATATTTGATATATATGGATAAAAATTGGAATAGTTCTTATATGACATACACACGCTTAGGGGAAACGTTTTACTCAAAATATGTTACTATCATATCGCATATCACATAGTTTTCTTGTCAAAACAAGAGAAAAATCATCAAATCAAGGAGGTTTATGCCCTCTTTATATATAATAAAATATTTGTAAACAATATTTTAGTATATGTGAAAAATAAACCAAATATTAAATGTATCAAAATTTTATTTAACCTCAAATTATCATTATCGCATATTAAAGAGAAGGTAGCTTAATGAAGATATTAAAGTATTCAATTTGAAGTTTCAAAAGCATTGAGGCATGTTTGGATGATAAATAAGGAAGTGTATTTAGTTAGGATACAAGATTAGAAAAGGAATGTGAAAATGTATAGAGTTTAGAGGAGTTGTCTGCTAATTAGGTGACTAAAACCAAAGGGAAAGACACAACCCTTTGACAACTAAAGAGGCAAGGAATAATTATTGTTATTGCTATTGGTTTAATTTTACCACATAAATGGCATTTCTTTTTAGTCTTGCATTTATTCATTTTATAGTTTTTCTTAAACTTTTAAAAAATTTCAATCCCTCCCCTTCTTTAGAACAACAATTCACATTTAGATTAAAAAGGATATTAGTGACATTATTTAAATTGTATAACCTTAAAATAAATATCATATTTGAATTCATATTATCTTAAATCCCAATAGATTCAAAAGTCATGAGTTGCATAACAAAGCAAAAGACGTGCTTAAACATTAATAGTGCTACTAGAATTATCTAAGATTGCAAAGGTGACTAAGATTATTATCGAGTGAAGGCTTAAAATGTGTATATCCGTTACTTCACATATGATTCATATGAAATTAAAATCAAATCCATTAGTTAAATTATCAAAGTAAATCATCATAACAATATTGTATTTTTTATATTTAATAATGTCAATTGCTAACGTATTACTATAAATCAATCTGCATTAAATTGTTCTGCAATGAATATTCAAAGGTTGTAACCCCTTCATATCATATAGCATATCTTTTAATTTATGACTAAAACCACAAACATATTCATAAAATTCTATAAAATTCTATAGATTATAAATATTTATAATATTATATATTAAATGATTATTGAAATTTCAGTTAGTAATGGGTTGTTCTCTTTATTTAGTGTAACTCTTTTTTACACAATTATTACATAGAACTTCTTTGAGAATTTTTTTTTAACATCTTTAAAAACTTATTTCAAAAATTTTTCATTCTTTCAAGCGTTGTTTTGAGTTTACTACAGATTTTACAAAACAAGAAATTGAATTAAAGGTTTTAAATAGCAAAATAATGCTCTAAAATTAAATTAATTTAATATAATTTAAATATGAATTAAAAATCATGCTCACTTTAAAACTTAAGCTTTGGGGATCTTTTTATAAATTTTTTAAAAATATATTCTTATGTTTCAATACCCAAACTTAACTTCCTAATCCATTCTTTTCTTTTTGCTTGTATTATTATTGAAATACTATAAATTTGTTAAAAATCAAAAGAAAATAAATTAAAACTCTGCAAAACTTAGAAAGTAAACAAAACTGTAATAATATTTAATTCCTAACGAGCATATAAAATATATTAGTAAATTCTTTACTACAAGAGAACAGATCATTTGTTACACTCATTCAATTTTAACCCTATTTAAATGTATGGTTAGGATTGGATCGAACAAAATTGAAATTGGGTAAGAGAAATAGAGTATCTCATGTTGTAGTAGAAGTAAAAGCGACTTGGACGAAATACGGTATCTATCTTTAAGGTCAGACTCCACGTTAATAACGGAACAGCAGATGCCCGAAGGAAAATAATTGCAACAGCTTCACAAGCACCAATTCTGTACGCACGGACACAACGGAAAACGACAATAATTGTCAACAACAATGGCGACGACGACCAACTCGACGATGAGAAGGATAAGTATTTTCCTCGGGTATATATTTAATCAACGTCAACAAACTATAATGAACAGCAGCAAGTATTAGGGGACTCGAAGTGCTATCCAGCTGCGACTAAATTTATCTTGGAAGTGGAGAGAAACACACATTGTTGCCACTTAGGTTACAGTTAAGAAACTCAAGTATTGAATTCTAGCTTGTTTCCATGTTTTATTTTCTGTCTATAAGTTTCTTTGAACAAAGATAAGATTGATAGATACCAAATTTTCACCTCATCAGAACTATCTGAGTAATCTAGATGCGCGAGAAGAGAGGAGGACTGACGTCGTTAGATAGCAGTTCTGAATCGGAAATCACTAATGCAAGCGCAAAAATAGGAAATCTCCTTTCTGTGATCATCAAGAACTGTTAAAATAAAATTTAAAAGGAATAGATCGACGGAGTGTGCTTTGAATGTTGGTTGATTTGCCGTTCGTGTTGGTGCATGAGCTCCTTTTTTATATATAAATTTTGAATATTAGTGGATCTCCATTTGATTTAATGTTTAATGCTTTCTGGGTTTTATTAAGCTGATCTTTTGCTTATGATATTGTTAGATTTACGTCAAGATTGAATTTTTATGCTTAATGATTTTATAGTTTCAGACATTTTGTGTTTTTACATTTTCGTGTTTTGTATGATTCACAGTCGAATTCTTTAATGTTTTATTGCTCTCTTATCGTCTAAGAATTGGTGCTTTTTAAAGATAAAGAGACGGTACATTTCGTTATATTTTAGTTTAAAAATATTTTTTGAAAGTTGAATTATATTTCATTTTTTATTTAGTTATGTATTTACTGTGATTTTATTTACTTAATGATTTAGCGTGCTAGTTTTACTTATTTACTCTTTAACTTGCATCACTCTTTTATTGTCACATCTACATATGGGTCTATTTAAAACAACCTCTCTATTATGTAGGGATAAGATTGCGTACTATCTAACCTCTTCAGACTCTATTTTATTATAAGACTTCGGACTGAATGTGATGATAATGACCGGATCACGGTGAGGATGTTAACTAAAAACGAACTTATACTGAAAGTTAAAAAGAAGCTTGATCACAAGATGTTTAGGTGTTCATATCTTTTCTTTCTTCTACTCTTCTCCGCCTATTTTCTTTCAATACATTACATACACGCCAATATCAGTGATGATGACTATAAAAATATTTCAATACAAGTTAAAATATAAAAAATAAATATTATCTTAAAACTCTTAATTTTTAAATTATAAAATTGTTGATATTAAATAATTTTTATTTTGAATCTACAATTGTGATTTATAAAAATTCAATTTACAAACTTGATAGGAATAACATATTACAGTATGAACCAAAATAATATTTATCTTTTTAAGTTATGGCATAGTAGCATCTATATTTGTTATGCGTTACCATATTTTAAAATTTTGATTAAATGTCAAATTTCTGTCATATTAAATTGCAATATTCTGACTTTTTAAATGAATATACTGAAAATTAAAAAGAAAAGGTTACTTTATTCTTTATATTTTACTAATTACATCACCAGATTAGCAAAAAAAAGTACCATTATATGACGTCATTGAAATAATAAAAAATAATAGAAAATTAAATAAAGAAAAAAACAAAACAAAAAGAAAGGGAAATTTCTTCCTCGTCCGCGAGTGATTCCGACAAGACAATGACAAATGAGGACAGAGAAAGACCAAGCATTGGTCTGCTTGGGTCGTTGATTGAGTTCCACCCGACTGTACCTGTACGTGCTCGCCACCAGGCCTCTTACGAAGAGAATCAGAATCTTTACTTTAAACTTTTTACTGGGTGAGG
>JAOQMR010000005.1:16126931-16155756 GCA_027563865.1 Erythroxylum pelleterianum
GTACCTGTACGTGCTCGCCACCAGGCCTCTTACGAAGAGAATCAGAATCTTTACTTTAAACTTTTTACTGGGTGAGGGGGTGATTCTTGTTTCAACAGATATATTCAATTTAAATGGAACTGCAGGGTGGTTGGAACTCTCAATCTCTGTAGGCCCAACCTGCAGATTCTAGCAAGTTCTCTCTTGATGCACATCCACATATTAATTGATATATCAAAAGGAGCTATTGCACATTTGGAATTGTGTGTAGATTCCAGCAAGTTCTCTCTTGAGGCATATCCACATATTAATTGATATATCAAAAGGAGCTATTCCACGTTTGGAATTGTGTGTCAACCGGAAAATTTGCAATCCTATCAACCAAGTTTACGTGGAGCAACTATTTTAGAGGAGGATGTTGAAATATAAAGAGTAGGAGTTGCCTCATATTAAAAAAAGAGAAGAAAGTAAACTAATATATAAATTTAGTGGACTACTTCACTTATCACCAATTAGTTTTATAATGGAACCTCACTTAAATTTATATGTAGTATATTTTTCCTTTTCGTGTGGGGTTATAGGCCCGTTATAAATTCTAACAAAGAAAAATATCAAAATTTCACTAAACATTGATATTAATTATTTGCCATCTTATTAACATACAAGGTATATACTCTCGTGTTAATTAGCGCATTATTGATGGGATAAGTAAGCCATCATCAATAAATAGTTGCTGATTCATAGTTAATTAAAAGTAAGTTAAATTTAATATCACTTGGTTTTTTTTGGTCTAACACGACTTTAATTCCTATGTAGTTGCTATCAATGAAACTCTTTTGTTCCGGTGGAGAACTGGAGATGAGAAGATTGGTTGGTGTAGAAACCATTAATACAGCTTGAGTGCTCAGGAGAAAGGATGGAATATGGGGACATGATTATCTCTTGAGCTAGACAAATTCAGTGTAAGCTTGATGTAACATTGACATATAGATACATGAAGAAGTAGAGGAGATGATAGTTGAGAATGGTAGATTATTATGGTCCTCAAAACTAAAAGGCATGCGAGGCCAAATTTTGAGAGCCCCACAATGTCTGTTAGATTTATTTTTTCTTTTAAGATTTTATCACAAAAGCATCAATCTGTCAATCAATCAATGCAGGTGTGCTACGTCCTCATTCCATTGTTGAGTTGACAAGCAAAGAGGGCACTCTACTACTGATTTGACTGCATTTCTGAAAGGACCACCATACCTACCATCACACCCACAAATTAATTTCACGAAGCAGACTCGTTTCTTCTTAACTTCATTTAGTATACCGACTTCGCTACACTCATCTACAATTTCTCTATCTTTGCTCACAGCATATCATCTCTGTAAAACTGTTTCTTGGAGTTGAATAGAATGACATTACTGAAGTTCTCACCTTATGGTTGGGAAAGCCAACGACAAAGAGGGACAGAAACTTCACAACATCCCGAGGAACCTAACGAGGCTTTGTCTCTATCTCGCCTGTCCAAGATCATTCTGCCACCTCTTGGCGTTTCGGACTACAACCACAATTTTATCAACTCTAAAGGATGGATCATTTCTCCCATGGATTCAAGATACAGGTATTTGACTATTTCTATACATATTTGGAATACCATGCTTCTGCTAGTGCTATTGCAACTTGGTAGGAACTAAAATGATTTATGAAAAGCTCTTTATCCAGATACCTTTTCCCTCTTTCCGTTATTTTGGGGTCAAAAAAAAAAACCACTGATAGTTGATCATAAATCTGAAAGATCTCACATGTATATATACATATATATAATATGTATGTATGTAGCTTTTGTTCTGCTACATTCAAAAGTTGCTAGCAAACAGGTCAAAACTTCAAAAAAAAAAATTTTGGGGGAAAAAAAATTACATGAAATTTTTTTTTAAAATTTTTTTTACATGAATTAAAAAAAAAAAGTTTTGGGCAGTGTGGGCAGCTGCCCATAGTGCCCACACTGTCACTTCACCCCTTATTATTATTAATCAAATTACATTGGGATGCCTAGAATAGAAGAGCTCACGGCAGTAGTTTATTTGACATTGACTTGCATAAGTCCGAGTTAATGTGTACATAAATAGTTGGTAATGCAATGCAATGCAGGTGGTGGGAGACATTAATGGTGCTTTTGGTCATCTACTCTGCGTGGGTTTATCCATTTGAGATGGCATTTCTTCATGGGAATGGGATTCTACAAAAATCAGGACTATATATTGCAGACAACGTGGTTGACCTATTTTTCGCCATTGATATCGTCTTAACCTTCTTTGTTGCGTACATTGACACGCAAACTCAGCTACTAGTTACTGACAGAAAAAGGATTGCCACAAGGTTAGTTGATTGGGGTATTAATACAAAGCATAGGCCAAGTAAATTGACTATTTAACTAATATAAAACAGATATCTTTCCACCTGGTTCTTAATGGATGTGGCCTCCACTATCCCATTCGAGGCATTGGGCTACTTGTTCACTGGAAGGAAGACGATTGGCCTCTCCTACTCTCTCTTGGGCATGCTTAGATTTTGGCGTCTCCGCAGAGTTAAGCAGTTCTTCACTAGGTAGTGGAAATGGAACTGAGTCCATTGGGTTACTCACAATTTTAGTGTTTCAACTGACACCACCAATGTTATTTTGGCAGGCTTGAAAAGGATATCAGATTTAGCTATTTCTGGGTTCGCTGCGCTAGGCTGCTATGTGTGAGTCATCATTACACGATACATTCATATATGTACCTGTAATTAATTAAAATAAAAAATAATGTTTAATCTTGCAGGTGACACTATTTACAGTGCATTGTGCTGGATGCCTGTATTATTTGCTAGCCGACAGATTACCACATAAAGGAAAGACATGGGTAACAACAAAGTTCCCAAATGTAGAAGACACAAGCGTTTGGATCATATACATTTCGGCTATGTACTGGTCGATCACCACCATGACTACCGTCGGATACGGTGACCTCCACGCCGAGAACACCACGGAAATGATCTTTATCATTTTCTACATGCTTTTTAACCTCGGGCTTACTGCTTATATTATTGGTAACATGACTAATCTTGTTGTTGAAGGAACTCGGCGCACTATGGATTTTGTAAGTACCAGTACCTGTACCACCACTCTCAGCTTTTCTTCCTTTTTTTTTGGCAATTAGCATTGCCTAATATGTTTATATTAATATAGATATGAGGAGTTTAATTGGAATTTGCTTATGTTTTGCTAACGCCGGGGCTCAGAGGAATAGCATAGAAGCAGCATCAAGTTTTGTAAGTAGGAACCGGTTGCCTCCAAGACTTAAAGACCAGATATTGGCTTATATGTGCTTGAGATACAAGGCTGAGAGCTTGAACCAGAATCATCTGATCCAACAACTCCCAAAATCCATTTGCAAAAGTATCGGTCAGCATTTGTTCCTGCCAACTGTTGAAAGGGTCTACCTTTTTGACGGTCTCTCAAGGGACACACTGCTACTTCTGGTATCAAATGTGTACTTGATGTTACAATAGATACTAGATTTGGATTCTAATACACAAAAAGTACGCATGCAGGTGACCAAGATGAAGGCCGAATACATTCCTCCAAGAGAAGATGTTGTTATAGTAAATGAAGCACCAGATGATGTTTACGTAATTGTTTCAGGAGAAATCGAGATTATGGATCATGACATGGAAAAAGAGTTCGTTGTTGGAACACTCCAATCTGGAGACATGTTTGGAGAAGTTGGTGCAATTTGTTGCAGACCTCAAAGCTATACATATCGAGCTAGGGCGCTATCACAACTCCTCAGCATTAAAACCAGTGCTCTCATGGAAGTTAAGGCCAAACATGAAGATTATGTTGCTCTCATTAAGAACTTCCTTCAGGTTGCTTTCTAATTTTTTAATTGAGGGTATTTCAACGCTCTTTTCTCCCACATATATAAAAATATGTTGCAATAATTATACAGCATCACAGAAACATCAAGAATTTGAAAATTGGAGATTTTCTTTTTGAGGAGGATGGAGAAGAAAATGATCCAAACATGTCAATCAACTTGCTTAATGTAGCAAGCACAGGAAATGCCTCTTTTCTTGAAGCCCTACTCAATGCAAAGTTGGATCCTGACATTGGTGACACCAATGGACGAACCCCTCTGGTATTTGAAACTCTTTGTCTGAACTACGCAAGACATTATCTTTGTTCAAGATTTGATTAGCTAAAACTCGATAGAATGTAATAAGATGAGTTCTCTTTAAGTTAATTGCGTCCTTCATCAGCACGTAGCAGCGTCCAAAGGGCATGAAGAGTGTGTAGCAGTTCTACTTAAGCATGGATGCAACATCCATTCAAGAGGTTGCGGAGACACAAATTTACATCCATAATTTCCTTCTCTTACAGTTGTTTCTGGTCACTACTTAATTACTGTAGATATATATTCTTTTCAGATGTTAATGGTAACACAGCCTTATGGGAGGCCATGGCTTCAAATCACCATTCTGTTTTCAGGGTTCTTTATCAATTCGCCACCGCTTCTGACCCAAACGTTGCTGGTGATCTATTGTGTACGGCTGCGAAACGTAATGATTTAGTTATGATGGAGGAGCTCTTGAAACATGGTTTAAATGTGGATTCCAAGGATCGACATGGGAAAACAGCAATCCAAATATCAATGACAGAGAACTATACAGACATGGTCAATTTACTGGTGATGAATGGCGCAGAAGTCAGTGATCAAACAAACAACTACGGGTTTTCTTCGACAGCATTAAATGAAATGTTGCAGAAGAGAGAAATTGGACATCGGATTACAATTCCTGGAGTCATATCAGCTAATGAAATGCTGTTAAAAATACATGAAGCAGAACAAGAAGGTATCTCCGTGGTTAAAACCAACAATCAAAGCTATCCCATACGAGTGAGCATATACAGAGGCCATCCTGAGGTTCGTAGACAATCTTGTTGCATGGAACCCGGAAGATTAATAAGGTTGCCTAGCTCGCTAGAAGAAGTAAAGATAACAGCAGGTATTTTTTGTGGGAATATATATACTTCTTGCATGGATTTGTCTTTTATTTTTTCTCAAATAACATTTTGGTGCTTTTTCTAGGAGAAAAATTCGGGATGGATACAACAAACCTCATGGTAACAGATGAAGGAGGTGCAGAAATAGACTCTATAGAGGTGATTAGAGACAATGACAAGCTATTCTTGGTTGAATATCCAAATTCCTTACAGGAACGATTGGTTTAGTTCATGTGGATTTGGAGCTAAGAAGCACGGACACGGCAAAATGGAGCCGTGTCCGAGTGTCGAACACGTGCGTGTCTGTGTCGGACACATGTTTGACACGGACACTCACAAAAAGTGCATAGATATGTTCCATGTTTTTGGATAAGGACTTATAAAGTATAAAATATGTATGAACTATCAAGATATTAAAAGTCTTGAAATACATCAATCAATATATATCATATTATGAATTCTGAATTTTTTTTCTTAATTCTAAGTTTTATATATGTCGTGTCTGTGTCCACCAAATTTTAGAAGTTAGTGTGTGTCCGTGTCCGTGTTGTGTCGCGTGTCGCTTGTCCATGTCGTGTCGCGTGCTTCTTAGGTTTGGAGCGCTTCACGAGAGTAAAATCCTTGATGCATGATGTCATACAGTACTATAAACTCCTTTCTGCTCAGGCTTAGAGAAGTGGCCAAAATTTTAGGGGTTACTTCCTTGTCCTTTTCTTTTTCCTCCTTCTGTAGTTGACCATTGTATGCTCCAAAATAACGATTATATATTATGTGCGTTGAAAAATGTTAGAAGGAAATTCAAGTGACTTGTCGTAATTCTGAAAGCACATCACACGCGACTGGCATGCTGGCTTGGATTACATTATCTTGGTTCAATTTTGCAAGTGTTAGCCATCTTATAAAAGTTTTTCCAGTTAAAGTGGTGTTTTTGTTTGAATTACAAGGAAAAGAAAACAACCTATCTACGTTAGATCATAAGCCTGCGGTATAACGCGTCGTGAGCGTTCCGGAGGAGATAGTCCAAAACAGTCAACGGGGGAGTCCGGAGGATGTGCAGGGCGGGGCCGGAGATGGAGGCGAGGGAAGCGAGAAGGTCCGCGCATTGATTCCCCTCCCTAGGAATGTGGTGGAACTGGACCTCCCAATGACGTTGGAGGAGACTGCGGAGACCTGTCACCAAAAGAGAAACATCAGTCAAAACAGGATCAGAAGAGGAAAGAAGATTAATAACTTCGAGGGAGTCCACTTCCACAATAACTTGACGGTAGCCCAAATCCCAGGCGAGGGTAAGGCCTGAGTGGACTCCCCAAAGTTCGGAAGAGAGAGGGGACCCCCGGGGGAGACGCTGGGTAAAACTACCACACCACTGGCCTTGCCAATCACGAAGGAGTCCCCCAGCAGTACAGAGGCACCCGCCATGTTTGACGGCCCCATCAGTGTTAACCTTCACCCAGCCAACGAGCGACTTGCGCCACCCAACGAGGCTGCCCACAGGCACACCCGGAGTCAGAAAAATGCAGCTTTCCACGACGCGGGCCCTTTCCATCCAACCTAAGTAGTCCAGGATGACGCTGGTACCCGCGTCCGACCAAACGAAAGCTGGTTAAAAAATGCTTTAATTTCACCAATAACATAGAAACCAGCAAGTGACTCCAAAGACGGACGACCAGAGGAAATGACGCACAGTCTGGTGCTGCGTGAGGTTGGAGATGAGCCAGTCCCAATCCCCCTAAAGAAAAAAGGTCGGGTCCCCAATGGCCTGGGAAAGTGCGTCCAGATGGCATGGGCTCGCGGGCAATCCCGAAGGGCATGTAAGATAGACTCTTCATGGCCACAGGAATGACACCCAGCATCTGTGGCAAGGTGACGATGCACACGGATTTGGTTAGTTAACAGTTTGCCGTTGGCCAAAAGCCAAAGGAAGGCCCTAATCCGCTGAGGGCCGGCCCATTTCCAGATAACGTCCCAGAGGTGATTGTGATCGTTAGGGGAGTGCCCCGCGAGAAGCTCGTAAGCCGATGCAACAGTGAACCGCCCATTGGACGTAAGGCTCCATTGAAGTGAATCCTCCTCGGCGCTATCAGCAAGGGAAAAAATGTCGACAATGGCCAAGCAAACGGTAGAAGGAAGATACTGCTGGAACCAACTCCACTGCCAAGTGCCATCAGCGTTGCAGTAATCCCCTACCAAGGCTGAGAGGTCGTGATCAGGGACAGGGGAGGTCGCAACAGAGAGGAGGGGGGCCCAGTCCCCAACCCACTTGTCCGTCCAGAAGAGGACTCGCCTGCCATTGCCGAGCGTCCATTGCAAGCCTTGTCGAACGACGTGCCAAGTCACAGACAAACCGTGCCAGAGACTCGATGCCCCCACCCTTGTTAAGGTAGGAGGGAGGTGTTGCACATCAACTCTATACTTGGCACAGAGAACCTGAACCCAAAGTGTCTGGGGTTGGGTTAAAAGGGCCCAACCCAACCCAGCTTGGCCAGAAGGGCATTGTTGGAGGAACGGATGCACTTGATGCCTAGGCCGCCCGCTTTTTTGGGTTGACAAACAGTATCCCAATTAGTAAGGTGGACTTTGCGATTGTCATCTGTAGATCCCCAAAGAAAGTCCCGCATGAGGCGTTCTAAATCGTCACACAGCTGCCGAGGAAGACGAACAGTTTGCATGGTATAGGTGGGAAGTGCTGCGATCACAGACTGAGTCAGGGTAACTCTGCCTGCTAAAGATAAAACTCGTGCCCGCCACCCAACAAGCTTTTGACGAGCAGTATCGAGAATATGTTGATACGTGTGTCGCGAAGAGCGCTCGTGGATCGAAGGGACACCCAGATATTTCCCCAAATTTTGCGTCCGGGAAATAGCCAAGTCCTGACTGATGTAGTGCGCTAGAGCAGGGGAAACATTTTCGGAAAAAAAGACCCGGGTTTTGGCCATATTAACCTTTTGACCTGAAGCCTGGCAAAACTCGTCCAGGGTTTGGGCAATGACTCGGGATTGCGAGGGCGTGGCTTCAGCAAAAAGGACAAGGTCGTCAGCAAAAAAGAGGTGCGAGAGAGGGGGCCCAGTTGGACCAAGTTTGATCGGGCGCCAAGAGCCCAGGGCCACCTGATGTGAAATGAGGTGTCCTAAGCGTTCCATGCAGAGGACAAATAGGTAGGGAGAGAGAGGGTCGCCTTGGCGGAGCCCCCGAGAAGGGCAAAACGGGGTTGTCAGAGAGCCTTGCCACGCCACTTGGAAGGTGACCGCCGTCACACAGTTCATGATAAGGGCGATAGTAGGGTTCGGGAGCCCTATATCCATTAAAGTGTCCTGGAGAAAGTCCCACCGAAGACGATCATAGGCCTTTTCTAGATCCACCTTGATAGCCATCAGAGCCGACCTTTCCTTCTTTTTGCGCATCGTGTGAATGACTTCTTGGGCTATGATAATGTTGTCCATAGGTTGGCGACCCGGGATAAAACTGGTCTGGGGAGCCCGGATAAGCCGATCCAAATGAGATTTCAGACGGTTGACAAGCACTTTAGAGATAATTTTGTAGAGTACATTACAGAGGCTAATCGGCCTGAATTGGGTGATAGTCTGCGGGGAAGGAATTTTTGGGATCAGAACAATGGTAGTTTGGTTGAGAGGAGCCTCCCAATGCTCCAGTCGAAAAACGTCTCGAACATAAGCTATCACGGAAGGCCCAACCTGCCCCCATTGGCGTTGAAAAAAGAGCGCATTAAAGCCATCTACACCAGGGGCTTTATTAGGATTCTTAGCAAAAACTACAGGCCGGACTTCGGTGTTAAGGACAGGGTGGGTCAAGGCGTGCAAATTGTCCGGAGAGAGGGAAGGGAAGGCGCCTGATATAGGGAAGCTAAGGGGAGGCCCAGCTTCCTGAGTGTACAAGTCAGCAAAATAATCCCGAGCTAACCTACTCAAGGAGTCGAGGTCGGTGATGCGGACCCCGGTGGAGCCGTGAAGGCTCTCGATGCGGAGCTTCTTGCGTTTAGATAGCGTGAGCATGTGATAATATTTCGTGTTGCGATCTCCTTTCGAGAGCCAGTCGCATCTCGCTTTCTGATGCCAGTAAACTTCCTCTTCATAGAGGACGTGGACCAGCTCCGTACTGAAGTGGTCCTCCAGGTTCTACAAAGCGTCCAGTGTCGTCGGGGTTACGGTCCGTTGAATGCCTCTGAGCCGAGCGAGCAGGCGGTGTTTCCGATGGAAAATATTGCCAAAAACAGAAGAGTTCCAGTGTCAGAGGTGACGGTAGAAACGGTGAAGAGATTGGCACAGAGTCTCAGCGGTCGGAGCCCAGTGTTGGGCGACGACATCATTAAACTCGGGGTGGGTGAGCCAGGCATTCTGGAAATGGAACGGAGGGGGGTGCATGGCATGCGGAGAAGGGCGGTGTAGGTGAATCAAACAAGGGTGGTGATTCAACCCAAGAAAAGGGAGGGGATGATTCTCTGTTTGGGGATACGTCTGGAGCCAATCCGACGAACCAAACACTCTGTCGAGGCGCGCCTGAACCCGACCTCGGCGCCAGGTAAAAGGAGAGAGGAAGTGAATGTGAAGATAAAGAGATTCTCCCCATTGATAACTTCTGGTTGAAGTGCAAATTTTCTCCAGGTGGTTAGTACTTAGTGATTCAAAGTGGGGAGCACTGGTTCTTGTCAATTCTAACAGTGAGCACTAACTTTCAATAGTTCAACAACGTATCTTGGACTGTCATTAACACTAATAAATTCATTAGAAAGATGATAATCGGACCTCAGTAACTTTCTAGTATTGGTAAGAAACTTGTCAGAGGAGCTAAGAGGAAAAGTTCACGGTCGAGATGCTTAATAAAAGAAGTTTAAAAGTTGAGATCAGAGCTTTGCCTCTCGTAAGGGACCTACCCGACTTAAGCGAGGATTAGTTTAGGTGTGGATAGCTTAAAGGTGTCTTCCCATAGTTAGGACCCGCCTAAGACACCTCGTGAGCAAAAAAAAAGTAACGACAATTTGAAATTGAAGCACAAAAGAGAGAGAGAGAGAGAGCATAAGAGAACAAGCTAGCAAGCAGCTTTAATATTAGTGTGCAACGGGTAAAAGGAACCAGGTGGAGTAATCAGACGTTAAGAGAATAACAAAAGATCAAAATAAAACCAAAGGGACCAAGAGATCGGAGACGATGGATCACTATATATAGGCCTAGAGTAAGGTTTTGAGGGGCAGATATAGTGGAGACAAGGGCTGGCTATAGAGAGGAGCAACTGAATTAGACCCTAAAGCAACCATTAGAACCTAACAATGAGATTTCCAGGAACCTCCAAGTACTAAAATATTGGGAGAGCATTAGTTCTTTTTGATTTAGTGTATTGGTTCCTCCTTAAGAATGCATGTTTGTATAGTGCACATAGATTATTAATTAGTCTTTACATCTAAAATAAATAATATAGTTTTGAATAAATCAATACGTTCATTTGATTTAATTCAAACTTTATTTATTAATTCTTAAGTGGATATACAAGTTATTCATGCCCTTGGGCATTATGTTATCTCTCACTTGTCTTATCATTCGCTTTTCTCATTACTGCAATACATTTACTGTGTTATGAAAGTATAAAAATAGAAATCCTCTTCAAATCATTTGTAATGAAGGAAGTAATTTGAAGAGGATTTTATTATGGACTTTTATCTTTTTAACTTATTGAGGGATAAGAAATTAATAGAATATAAAAATAAAGTGACTCTTTATTGGGTCAATTTTTATTAGTTTGATAATAAGAAAAATGAAAGATGTCTAATTTGGATCCAATGAAATTAAAAAGTTCAAAAAAAAATAAAAATAGACTTTTTTTTATACTTCTTGAATTAGATTAGATGTGATTGAAATTTACACTCCTTTAAAGATTCTTATAAATAAATAAATATATTTATATTTATATTTATTTGTCCATTACTATATAGAGACATTTCCTCTACTAGTAGAGGTGAAACTTATATTAATCTTGGTCATTGATCTTGACCAATATTGATTATAAATATTGCCCATATAAAGCACACCATGGTAAAAATTTAATCCATTTCATCATTTTCTAAAGTTTTAGCTTATTTCTTAAGAGTAAACTATCTACGCTCCTTTTTTTTAACATACTTTTGAGAGAAGGAAAAGTGTTAAAGTGCTTTGAAATTCCTATTAGATTCCTAAAGGTAAGATCAAATTCTCTTCCTTTTTTATAATTTGGAATAGTAGGGATGATATAATTTTTCTATTGTAGTTCTTGAATTGTTCTTGACCCAATAAGATGTTATCCTCAATCAATCTTCCTTACATAAAGCATTTTGTGACTCGTTAATCAAAGTCTTAAGAGTAATCTTCAATTTGGAAGCCAACAACTTAGCAATGATCTAGTATAAGGTGCTACAACATGATATAATCTTGTAATCTTGAAGGGGATGAGGATAATGAATTTTAGGAATAAGGCTTATAAAGGTTTTGTTTATCTATCTAAGCATTTTCTTCTTCGCAAAGAATTCCAGGACTGCATCTATCACCATTTTTCTAATCAAAGACCAAGAATTTTGAAAAAATAGATCATTTACTCCATATGGTCCTAGAGATTTACCTAGATTAAGATCAAATATTGCCCTCTCTACTTCTTCCTCAGTGAAAAATTTACACAAATTCACAAATTCCTCATTAGTAAAATGTTTGTGATGAAGGATTGGAGGATCTACACATAAGAGTCACAAACAATTTAAGTACCAAGAGTGTTTTTAAAGTAACTAAAGACCTATTACTTGATTTTATCTTGAGAGTGAGCAGTTCCTCCATTCTACTTAGTCAAGGAGGATATTCTGTCGAAGTTTTTCCTGATTTTGATGGATTGGTGGAAGAATTTAGTGTTTTTATGTTTCTCTTTAAGCCATCAGACTCTGGATCCTTTCTTTAGTAAAGAATTATAGAACTCTACAACTTTTATGTTGGTATTCAAGGCTTTTCTCTCATCCATTAGCAAGGTAGCGTCACCTAGTTTAGAGTAAAGTTCCTCATAAATAAATTTAAGCTTCGTTAATGCTACCTAATTTAAAACTTTATGCTCCTTTTTCACATACTCAGCTTCCACATACAAATGAAAGCTTTGTGACCATGAAAAAATAAAGATAAGCCCCTTATAACAACTTCCTCAAATCCCTCAACCTTAGTTAAGCAGTTGTTGAAACAAAAAAGGCCTTTCATGGGCTAATGATGAGACAAACTTTAGATGATTAAAAGATTGAGAAGAAAAAAGGATTCCTAAATATTTCTTTACTCTTTGGGAACTCTCACAACAAATTTTGATTAACCAAGAGTCTATTTAGTTTCTTCCTAACGTGTCAATTCCCACTTTGCATATTTCTCTAAGCACCAAACCCAACAAGCCATACTACAGTTCCTTAAAAACATTAAGAGATAATTCAACACCCAAATATTGAAAATACAGACTAATAATGGGAGGGAATTTATTAACCAAGAATGCATCAAAATATTTAAAAAAATGGGAATCCAACATCAAAAGAGCAGCCTATACACACCACAACAGAATGGGGTAGTAGAAATCAAGCATAAACATCTTCTCCAAATTACTAGAGCCCTACTCTTCAAAGCTAAGTTACCTAAAGGGTATTGGGGAGAAGCATTGCTTATAACTACATACCTTATCAACCGAATCCCAACAAAGGTCCTGGGGTGGCTAAGTCCTTTTGAAAAACTGCATAAAAGAAGGCCTAGTTATGAGCATTTGAAAACATTTGGCTGCCTATGCTTTGCCCTAGACAAAACATCAAACAAGACTAAATTGGATCCTAGGTCAAAAAGATGTATTTTTCTTGGGTACATGCCAGATTATAAGGCCTATAGAGTTATGGACTTGGACACTAAAGCAGTGTTTGTGTCAAGAGAAGTGGTGTTTTATGAAAACAACTTCCCTTATGCAGACCAAAACCTAACCACTATACGGTCAGCTTATTCCCAAGATCCTAACCAGTGAAGAAGCAGACTACCCCACACAAACACCAATTATAATTGCCACACCACAAACTGAACCTATTTCTCAGCCATCTGATCATTCCCCACCCGACAATCCACGAGACCAAAGCACCATACCAAATGCACCCACACAAAGAAGAAGCAGTAGAACACACATACCTCCCAAATACCTGCAAGAATATGTCCTCCAATCCACAGCACAACAATCCACTCACTCCCTTGTTGATTATAATGTTGCATTGCAATTCTGTTGTCCTGTAGGAACAAATGAAGAGGGGTTAAAGCTACTCAACATTAAACACAGCAGCAATTACAACACTTTTATAGGTAATGTATCCAGAACTTTTGAGCCATTATCTTATGAGATTGCTAGCAAAGATGAAGGGTGGGTACGCTCTATGAATGAGCAATTGTCTACATTGGAGAAGAATGGGACTTGGAGACTCACTGAATTACCTAAAGGGAAGAAGGCCATAGCCTAAAAATTGGTATACAAAGTGAAGAGCAATTCGGATAGAACAGTGGCAAAATTGAAGTATAGACTTGTATCCAAGGGATTTTGTCAAAGAAAGGGGGCTGACTATTCGGAGGTCTTTTCTCCAGTAGCAAAGATGGTAACCATAAGAATATTCCTAGCTATAGCTGCCTCTAAACAGTGGCCAATACATCAATGTGATATTAATGATGCATTCCTTTATGGTCACCTAAAGGAGGAGCTATACAAGCTACCACCGCAAGGCTACACTAGAGCTAAGAACGGACAGGTATGCAGACTTATTAAATCAATCTATGGTTTAAAACAGGCTAGGAGACAGTGGAACAAAGAATTGTCCTCCAAACTATCCTCAATGCAATTCATTAAATTAGAAGCAAATCATTGTTTATACACTAGAGGCACAGGAAATGATTTTATGGCAATAGTTATATATGTGGATGACATTCTGATAATAGGGACAAATGAAGAACAGATTGTCTCAGTTAAGAAAACACTAAACTCATAATTCACTATGAAGGATCTTGGATATGTGAAATTTTCCTGGGAATTGAAATAGCAAGATCAGAAGATGGAATGATACTTACCCAAGGAAAATACATCCGAGACCTCCTCCAAGAGACTGGGTTATTAGATTGTTCCCCTTGTGCAACACCTATAGTTCCTGGGACAAAGTTGACCATCGAAATAGGTGAACAACTTGACAAACCAGAAGAGTACAGAGGACTAGTAGGAAAATTACAATACTTAGGGTTTACAAGACCCGACATCACATATATTACTCAACAACTCAGTCAGTTCATGAGCAACCCTTGACTACCACACTAGGAAGCTGCCAAAAGAGTACTGAAATATCTAAAGGGAACTCAGAACCTACCTTGTAGCCTTCTCTAACTCGGACTGGGGAAGTTGAGTCTTCTCCCGATGCTCCTTAATCGGCTTATGTGTCTTCCTCGGAAAGTCACCGATCTCCTGGAAAACAAAGAAACAATCAATGGTGAGTCGCTCTTCTGCTGAATCGGAGTACAGAAGCCTAGCCTCGACTACTTGCGAACTAAAGTGGATAACCCAAATCTTACACACTTTTTAGCTTCAGATTCTGAAACCCATAACTTTGTACTGTGACAACCAGGCTGCGATTTATATCTCTAGAAACCAAGTCTTCCACGAGAGAATGAAGTACCTTGAGATAGACCTCCATCTAGTTCGCGACTGCGTCAACTTAGGGTTCCTGGAGCTCAGACACGTGAATACAACTTGATAACTCGTAGATCTGTTTAAAAAGCCTTTGACCACATGAACATTCTCAACTCTCCTTTGCAAGCTCGGAGTTGTCATTTTTCAACCATAACTTCGACTTGACCGGGCCGTGTTAGAGAGTCCGAAATAAATTGTTGTTATGGGCTTCACATTATAGGCCCAATTTTCTTTTGTCCTTTACCTACCTTTGTCTTTACCTTCTGTCCTTGCTCTTACCTGTCTCTACATATTGTGCATATGCATTTGTATAGCCAACAATTCGTTAGTGTTAGGACAATTAGCCAATAGCATAGAAGAACAATCAACCAATAGCAATAGAGAAGCATCTGTATATATTCTACCCAAATGATCAATACAAATATGAAAGAACTATCCTTCTTCATCTTTACCTCTTTTCATACAGTTGTATAAGTTGTTTTACTTGGTGTCAATATTGATTAACTTTTTATGTTACATGTTAGACCTAAAGCTAGCGTTAATTAGTTTTTTTTATGTCTTATCAGTTTGATGCATTTAATACTAGTGTTATTTAATATTTTTTGGCATATCGATCCACTGTACTCAATGCGTGCGATATCTCATAGGAGAGGTGATATCACAATTCTATATTAAAAAAAAGACGATAGGTGAAAGTCTATATAAGCTATGTTATTAATCAGTTTCTAACTAACTATTAAGTATGTAACTATTTCAGGTCAAATTGGAATTATTATTATAAATGGTATCAAAACAAGCCTTTGCTGGTACGATGCTGAGATCAGATGACGAAGGCAACGAGTGGCATTGGTGGGATGATTGTAAGCAATGAGTGACTCTTAGCAAACTTTTAGTTTAATTATATTTCAAAAAAGGAGAACATATTCTAAATTGTATATTGAGCCTTGATGAAAACATCAAGAGTTTAAGGATTGGCGATGAAGAAATCTCAAACATATGGGTGGGTATCATAATCTCACATTTGGAAAGAAAAGGGAAGGTTAAGCATATGAAAAAATTGATAATTATTTTGTAACTAAACTTGGCATGTAAGCTCATGCCCAACCCAACTCAGATAGAAGTCGAGTCTTTTTAAGAAGAAATGTAACATCATTTTACACTAGGTATATTCTCCTTAAAAAACAGTTGTCTCAGAGTCATTTCCTTCTCCCTCCTACTCCTAGTCATCAAGCCTCTAGCCCTACCTCCTACTCCTAGTCATCGTTCCTTCTCCCTCTTGCTCCTAGTCCTTGTTCCTCTTCCTTCCTTCACTTTAGGATAAATTTTTAAAGGTTAACGGTGTCTCTTAGGGAAAATATGCATCTAGTGGTTTGGTTCTACTAGTAAAAGGAGACAGATAGAAGCTAGCTGGTGAGTTTTCTATAATTAACTCAATTAAATTGAAATTAAAATATTGCTTGTTCAATTGTATATATTAGATTAGATTAGATATAGGATTTGGTTATTTAATATCTATCTTACTTTAATTCAATGCAAAAACAATATTCACACCTCTCCTCCTTTTATATTTATAAGCATAAATTATCGTAGGTGTTTTTTTTGTAATCTCGATTTTTCATTTTCATATTAGTAGACTAAAATTCTTAAATATAAATAAGATTGAATATGTCTATTATAAGCTAAATCGAGTTGTTCCTAGTGTTTATTACTAAGTATGGAGCATCAAATGCTGAGGAAAACCAAGTTAGCTATTTTCAATAACTCATTTTTCTTTTGCAATTGTTGTAACTGTCCAATTAGAATCTGATTTTAGATAGTAATCTAAAACTTATTTTTTCTTTATCTAGCTCACTACACCTATTAAATATGCTACACTTTCTTGATTAACCTCTGCTTAACTTGAATAATTGCATTAAGATTTAAGACCAAAAATTGAGTTTTACATTCGAGAAAATAGTTAGGCTAATTAGGTGTCTAAAATTCAATTTAGAAACACTCTAAGTTAGTTTTACAAGCTAAAACCCGAATCTATCTAATTTTAAATCAGTATAGGATTACCTATGATTTGAACTGTCATTGAAATCGCTTATGTTGTGAACTATCTAATGAAATTGGATTGAGTTTAGAAGTAATTTAGAAGCTGAAAATCCTGCCTCGTTGGACAGCTCAATATAAAAGCTAAAATTTTTACAGTTTTCATGTTCTTTTCTTATTAACCATGAAATAATATGCTACCATTTGGATGATGAAATGATAATTTGAGTGGTAGTTTCATGTGAGAAATGTGTATGAAAGTGAGCTAAATTATGTATTGTTCGTTGCTATTTTTGAAACTTTATCTTTATATTTCCATTACATATTTGTACATATTTTTATGCATTTCTTGTATTCTATTTTATTTATTTTATATTGTTTCTTTCTTGTTTAATAAAGGCTAATAATAAAGAATATCATAATTAATTGGAGTTCTAATACTATTTTTTAGTTGAGGATATTATACTCAATTAGATTGATCACTAAATAAATTTATTTAGTAAATGGAACTTTCTTTGTGGGAATTACTTATAATAATTTGGTTAATAACTTTAATAATTAAAGAAGGTTTTAATTTATATGCATCGAACGACACCTATCAAAATTTTAGCAGGGGTAAAGTTGTATTTTCCTACTTTATTTTTTAATGACAATTAATCCTTCTTTTATATTTGAAAATATGTTCAAGCAAAGAAAGAAGTAAGTGAATTGTATGAAATTAAGAGAGAAAAGTTTCACTCTCGAGCACCTTCAGCCTATTGAGTTTAAAGGATCTTCAATTTCATTCTTTCAATCATATTTAGACGAATAGATGGAGATTGTAACACCCCACTTTCGCAGGACCCGAACCCGACATCGATGGCGAATCCAAATTTGTGCCCCATGAGGGTGGCGTGCTAGAGCACTGAAACAGTCAAAAGTTGGTATAAATTAATTTTTTTTAAACCACAAACATAATGTACGAAGATCCATAATCAAAGTGGACACAATTTCATTCATAAACAATTTCAGTTACACATAACAACCAGTACACAACTCATCAGAAATTCACTAATCACTTAGGGCCCATTACAAATACAAAACACTATAGTCATAATGACTTTACATTACAGCATAACTCTATTTGTATACACATGGTACAAACATTTCGGAATCCATTGAGTAAGAATCTATAAGTTATGTTACACATGTTTTAAAGATGAATTAGTTGTGAAATGGATGTTTTTATGAGAATTAGAAGTTAATGAGTATAGAAATGTGTCTATAACCTATTTGTGTTGAGGGTTGAGTGTATAAATTAGTTGAATTGGAGTTGGGAATGAGAAGTGATGAAGTGGAAAAGGGTGATTTTGTTGTAAAATATTGGAAGTTTGAAAATCTTGAATTTTTGTAACAACGTAATAATTGAAAAAGTGTCTCATGAGCATTTCATATGCATCTTGTTAAGTATGTTTGATTGAGTGAAATGCAAAATTGTTTGTGCTTAAGTGAAAATGTGGTATTAATGTAAAATGCAAAAATAATTGTTTGTGAATTGATGTGTTGCATGAATTGAGTGAACCATCGATGATGGTTACCTCATTAAGTTCGCAAAACTCATCAAAATTGCAACATTGATTTTCAGGACCGAGAGACGACTCTAGCTACTGAGAGGATCTACTGCCGTGTAGATTGTGTTTTGGGCAAGTGAAGTCATGGCTCAAAGGTCGGTCAGCTGGGATTTTTGGATAGATTAGATAGATTTTATATATTTTCCTCTTTCATGTAGTACTTTTGTATTAGGGTTTGATGATGTACATATAGAAAATATTGAAGGACACAATGTAGATATTCAGGTTTTATGAAATGAAATGAGGAAAAAGTTGGTTTCAAAAATATTGTGTTTTTCTTACGATGCTTTATAAGTGAATAATGATATGATGCCAGATGAAGTGATTGTAGTGATCGAACGTAGCTCGCCCTTATCGTAGGATATGTACCGGAATGACCTCCGGGTATCCCGGTGTGTACCCTACGGTAAGGGGGTGCTACATTTAGGTGGTAACATATACAACATCAATCATTCATAAACAACTCCTAACCCATTATCTAGCATTTATATGAAACAAAACATCAATATATACATATATATGTGTTCATTTATTCACTAACATTATAGCATATACAAAACTCCTTATCATTATCATTCAACCTCTATACCATTTCTATAAACCATCACTCATCAATAAAGCAAGAAATTTTACACACCCTTCACCATTCACGACACCCATATGCCCAAAACATCATTTCATGAAATTAACCTCTAAATAACATCACAAATGCTTCATTTAACCAAAACTCATGCTATTTGACAAGATACTTACTTAATTTAGCTTCCAAATCTTCATAATCACCATTAAACCGTAACTCTTTCATCTCCACCATCATCAACTTTCATGGAGGAATAGGTTGGGTCTTTTAGAAAAAATGAAGGAGAGAGCAAGGTGGAAGAGTAGCATGAAATATGAGATTGAAAGGTTAAAACTCAAGAAGAAGAGAGGGAGAAGAGAGCTACGAAAATGGAGAGAAGAACCCAAAATAAAATCCAATAGCTTTGTAAGAAATAAGCATCGTGGGGGAGCAACAAAAGGGGGGCTTTTAATTAAAAGAGTAGTGGGCTTAAGGCATTGTTTGGCAAGTGAGTGTGTCCAAGTTCTAAAAACATTTGATTGGTTCTTTCATTTAACACATTCCATCAACTTCAATTTCTACTCTACTTGTTCCCCAATTTTCAATGGCACTAGTCAATAAATCCTAAAGTCATTTATCAAAATTTTCATTTCCATTTGACAGTAAAATCTACTACCATTTAACAATTGTATTGCTACTTGGCAATTTTTCTAGTTCAAAAATGCCCAACAATTTCTAGAAATTTCTCCATAAATTCCAGAAATTCTAAATCAACAAATACACTTTCCAAATCAATTTTTTTTTTCAACACATATAACCACATTTCTCAATATTCACACATTTAGAAACAATTATATCGGGAAATGTCATGAATGCATGTACAGTCATTTTCATGTGCAAAAATTCACTATTCACATGTACGAGTATGCTATATTATGCATGAACATGCAAAGGCATTTCTAAGCACTCATTGATCACTCAGATTTACTATTCTAACCTTCCAGTAGGCAATGGGATATTACAGAGATGGCCGCAGCTACTTTGAAGCAACTTTCTGAAATGAGCCTTTATGTACCCTAAAGCGTAACTCAAGTTTTTTAAATTTGTTGCCTAAATTTTGACAACTATATAAAATTATAATGAAAAAAATTAATTTGCTATTATTTTAGAATAGTTAATAAAATTTATATTACATATTAAATATTATTATATTTTCGTATAGAAATATGATAAATTAATCTTTTTACTAATTAAGTAATGTTTTTTATCCTATAATTTTATATTATTATAGCTCAGTAAAGGCCGTTATTTCACAATGGGCCGAGTTGAGAACAAAAAAAGGGCTTTTATTAAATGAGCCCTTATTTGATAATCCTTTTATGGAAATTCTAAAATCCTTTGTTTCATTCATCCCAGTAATGCTAATTACTATGCCAACTGCCAAGAATTTCAATTTACCGGAGTCTCTTATTATATATATAATTGATCAGAGAAATACGGGTGTGAAATTGAGGCAAGAGGAAGAAGGGTGTTGGGTGATCTGTGGTTTCGTGAATTGAATCTCAATGAAATGATGTGGAGAAACTCCCAATCTCTATGGAGGAGTTTCTCATCTAAATCTGTTAATCGCTCGCCTTCTTCTCATTATTACTATGTTAGCAATTACTCCACCACCAATGCAATTCCACCACTCTCCTCCTTATCCTCTCCTCCTCCTTCCTCCGCCGTCCGCCTACCATCCATCTTGGCTTCTGCTGTCCACTACGGTCGCTGCTATTGGGAGCTTTCCAAAGCCCGCCTCAGGTCCTTCATCTTTCTTCTCCTCTCCATCTTCTCTTATCTGATTCCTGAATTGAAATATGTATTCTGTTTCTGTTTCAGTATGCTAGTGGTTGCAACATCTGGAACAGGGTATGTTATTGGGAGTGGAAATGGGGTTGATATAGCAGGGCTTTGTTACACTTGTGCTGGTACTATGTTGGTTGCTGCTTCTGCTAACTCCTTCAATCAGGTACCCCACCCTCTCACCCCTTTTCTTTTGCAATTTCTCAGATTTCATATCCATTTCGATATATTTCGATGCGCTGGACTTCAAAACCCAAGGTATATTTTTGGTGAATGACTTTTGAAAAATTAGAGCAAGTGAGACTTTAATCCCTCGAAACAAGGTTTAAGGATCGTAGGAGCAATCTTTTATGCAGACGATGTTCGCTTAGTGTCATGATCCATAGCAATTTTCTTAGTCATTTTGAGATTCAAGGACTTTTTGCTGGAGACTGTCTGTTTGCATTTGAAAGATGTTTAACTCTACCAATGGAAGCTTGTGGTTCCTTTATCTGAAAAATGCTTTTAACCTCTGATCACACGACTTCCTTTCTTCTGCTTTACTTAAAAAGGAAGCTTGAGAAAACAGAAATCTAAACTAAAGACCTTTGGACATCTGGTTTTATTGTCACTGCTGTATAGATGAAGAGATGCATTATTCTAATTCAAGTGCTCATTTTTAGAATATCTAGCTTGCTCTTTCAAGTAGTTGGTGCAGATTAATACATCGGTTTTCCTTGAAACCATGGATTCGTAGATTTGACTTATCAACTCATCCATTGCTTGTTCCATGTTATTAGGTGTTTGAGATCAAGAATGATGCCAAAATGAAACGTACGAGAAACAGACCACTGCCTTCAGGGCGACTTACAGTACCTCATGCAGTTTACTGGGCATCATTTGCTGGTTTGACTGGCACCACTATACTTGCTAGCAAGGTGATGATAACTATTGTTCCTTTATGCTTAATCAGATTCGAGCATAACGATTTATGTTGGTCTCATAGATTAGATTGTTGCAGGCTAATATGTTGGCAGCTGGGCTTGCTGCTTCAAATCTTATTCTCTATGCCTTTGTTTATACACCACTGAAGCAGATCCATCCAGTCAACACATGGGTTGGGGCTGTGGTTGGTGCAGTTCCACCCTTACTTGGGTAATTCGGTCCACTAGTTTTAATTTTGCTCAGTATTCTCTCAGTTTTCTCAGATAGGCAGTTATAAAACTGGTTTCTATCTATTTGTCATCCTAAGTCCCTCGTTTAAGTAATTTCATCCCAAATTCCAAGAGAGTGTTCACATAGACTGCTATTATGAACATTACCTTTATGAAACAATTTAATTGTCACAAGCTCTATGTCAAAGGCTTACCGAAGTCTTTAAAGAGAGCCCGGGGCCTAGTTGATCAACTAACTCTGTAATATTACCAGTCTTGTCATTTGTTACATTATGATCTTTCTTTCTTAAAGATCGAATTTAGTCATTTGTGAGTTTAGAGATATAAGAAGTGATATGAGCATGCTTTCCTCTTAAAAAAGGATTATAAATTTCATTGAGTGGAAAGATGTTGATGTTATATTTAGTCACTGGTCCAAGTATTTGTCAAATATGCTTTCTTGACGTACAATTACTCATCTTGAACAACTAGTTTAAATAAAGAGTTTACATACTGTTCTATTGTATTGGCTCAATGGTTTATAATTTCTGTTCTTGATTTTCAGCTGGGCTGCAGCTTCTGGCCAGGTTTCACTTAATGCAATGCTTCTTCCTGCTGCTCTCTACTTTTGGCAAATACCCCATTTTATGGCCCTTGCATATATTTGTCGCAATGATTATGCCGCTGGAGGGTATGTGGATACGCATCTAATGAAAGGAATCATGTCTGAAATTAATAAGTTTTTTTTCTTTTCTATTTGTCATTTAGTTTTCATCTAGTTGTCTCAGTTAATAGACAGAATTAACATTGCTAGAATGTTGGAACAAACTTTCCTAATTAAATAAATGAAAACAAAAGTGTATAATGATGGTGATATGGGGATCAAGGCAATTTGATGTTGAAAATTTGCTGGGAAGTGGGATATTTGTGTGCGTGAATGATTATCCAAGATCTCTGAAGTCATTTACTCAGCGTTTCTTCTTATTTACAATGCTTCTATTATTTGTTATAAGTTCAGGTTTAAGATGTTCTCTCTTACTGATGCTTCTGGTCAGAGGACTGCTGCTGTGGCTTTGAGGAACTGTTTGTATCTGGTTCCATTAGGTTTTTTAGCCTATGACTGTAAGTTTTTTTCCTGGAAAAGCCCCTCTTTCTTATCTCTGTACATTGTTTCTTTACTTGGCCTTTTTCTGTTAGTTTTTCCTATTCTCATAACTTATAAAACATTCATTTTATTACACAGTTGCATCAATTTTAAAAACCTCATGCTCGAACATATATAATTCACTGATATGGTAACTGTTGTTTCCAAAGTTATCTAGTTTGCTCCATATTCTGATTGAATGAATACTTCATTTTATGATCCTGCTTGGTTTAATTTCTGAGCTCATTAACTATTAAATATGATATTATTTCATTGAACTGATATTTTCAAAATAATATTAAATATTTTATAATGCTATTTCTTATAAAATTTATATTAAAATATATTGAAAAGAAATATTATATAAATATATTTAATTTAAAATATCAGAATATTATTAAAATATTTTCAACTAAACTTTAATATACAAAAGGAAAGATTAAGTAAATAGAAGTAAATATCTTAAGATAAAAGAGATATAAACAGAAATTAATAGCAAAATGCTTAAGAGAGTTATGTACTATAACAAATAAAAGAAATTTCACAATAAAAAACACAAATTAATAATGTTAACAAACACGTGACTAGAAGATAAGCATTGTATTAAACAATGTTCAATAATTAGAAGATAAATAAGATTGTGTAGCTATTTCAATATCTCAAGGCTTGATTATAGGAGAATTTGATGACATATAATGATGAAAGGTTCATCTTCTTACTATATACATATAAAAGAAAGGAATGTGAAAAGATAACTTTAATATTATAGGATTTTAATAATTATAATTACCTACTAATTTAGAGTAGCAATTAATGATTAACACTTACCAATAAGTAATTGATAATGGTAAATTAAACAATTGATTGGCGAAGTATGAAGAGGCTTGAGGTATAAGAATAAAGTAATGGCAAGAGTTGGTATAAATAATTAACTTAGCAGCTAATTCTTTTAAATTTAATTGAATTTGAGAATTTATGCCAACATGAGTTCGTTAGCATGGAATAGGAAAATGTGGCAACTCGGAGGAGGGGTCTTTCTCTGTGTTCAACTTTGATACATGTATGCATACAGGTGTGTGTTTGTGATGAACTTAAGTACAACTTGTAGGGCATTAGATGTCAAGATTATTACAAAGGATCAATATCCAATATTCATATATGACAGCACTGGATGCTCCCTGTATTCTGACCTATGCCATTTTAGGGGGTGTGGCGTCTGGGTGGTTTTGTTTTGAATCATCACTGCTGACCCTGGCAATAAGTGCTTCAGCATTTTCATTCTATCGAGAGCGAACAATGTGGAGGGCAAAGAGGATGTTCTATGCAAGCCTTCTGTATCTTCCTGTCTTCATGTCTGGGCTACTAATTCACCGGAAGTTGGATGATGAGCAATTGCCAGCAGAAGAGCAATTAAAAAAGGAGGTATCATCTTGGGAAGAATCCAATATCCAACACAGCAGAAGTGACAACCAGATGTCGAAGAAAGGGTCATGTACTGCTGTCAAACAAGCACGACCACGCCCACCTGTTGCATATGCTTCTGTTGCACCATTTCCTTTTCTGCCTGCTCCTTCATATGGTGGACACTAAAATCATGCCTTGTTTATGCATTTTTAGTGTTTCTTTTATCTCCTTTTATATTTGAAGTTCCACCTAAAAATAAAGATGTCCTTGTAAGCATACACAATTTTGATATTTGGGGTTTATCTTGTACATTTTCAGAATTTTTGAATGAAAACGAATTACCTCGTGGTTTTTACACATAAGAGGCGCTAACTATTCTACACGTGCTACTCATTATCATAATCCAATAACATCTATGTTGAGCGCTTAACGGCATTGTTTATTGAGTCTCCAATATATACACGAGGAAGATTTTTACACAACCAATCTTAGAATAGTAAGTTCGAGACAGAGTTGTCCTGTTTCTGTAATAAAGAGACAATGACTGTGACATCGTCAAGCTTGCCACCGGTATATCCCACATAACCAGCTGCCTGGGCTATATCTGCAAATGGAGTCCTCGCAGTAGCAGACTTGCCAATTTCTTGTGCTCTTGTGGCCAGCAATTCTGCAACTTCCTAATACATAATAACAAATAACTTTAGCTTTCAGAATCAAGACAATTTAGACAATTAGTTAAACGGATGATGAAAATAAAGCAAGTTTGAGTTTGAGAGCCAATCTTAGGCGTTAGTCTCGGGAACATGATATTGAGAGTTCATACCTGCAATCTCAAACCAGCCTGCAGTGACAAGGAGACTATTGAACATATTTCTTGTTCATAAAGATTGTCAAAAAGACCCTTAGTAGCGGTGATGATGATGTCGCCCTCATCCAGATCAATTTTGTATCTCTGGAACAAAAATATTAAGCACAATTATACAGAATCATCCCCAGAGTAGGGCACTACGGCATGTCAGCAAAAAATTGGTACAACATCATGCACAACCTATCCCTCAGTTCCCCTTCTTTCTACCTAAGGATAAACATTCTAAACTTGCAAATTTAGTCTCGTGTATCTCTACTGTATGGAAGATGGTTTCTAGCAATCTACCTATCAATATTCAATTCGTACTGTATGCAAAATACTTAAATAAATTGGCAATGAATGTATAATTGTAAACAAGTATATATAGGACTCATTCCTTGTGAATCCAAGGCAATGATCAAGAACAAGATTTCTGCTTCACTTGGAAAGAGTGAGAATGTTTGTGATGAAGAGCAGGGTAAGGAGTAACGAAATCAAGTGGAAGAACAGAAATTTTGTGAATTAGAAACGCAGAGAAAGATGAAACGTTTGCCGGAAGTTTTGCTTACAATGACATCATATCCTAAAACTCTTAAGGTATAGTGTGATTTTGCAACATAAAACAAACTCCCAAGAAAGGAACAATTTCAATTTTTAATCTCCTAGTTCCTACACCAATGCCTCACATAAGAGAACCTAAAATCTTGAATCATTTGGTAATAACATCAGGACTTCAACTAAAATATAGCAAGGGTTACGTGCATAAAAAGCAGCGCTCGATGGCTACAGTAGATTCACTGCATAAGCTATTTATGAGAGAATGTCTGTACATGCACAAAAGTTTTGATCTATTCTCGCCACGCCTTGTCTTGAATAGTTGAATCAACAAAGATGGAGAAGTTAAAACTTGGACAATATTCTGTTGATTTTGTGTTGTGAGATAATTAAAACTTTACATTCTGGTTAAGATTTAAGAGGGAAAAAGCAAAATGTTAATTTGGACAATTAAGTATCATAATACCTCTGAGAGTTGACAGGGGTCATCTCCCCTCTCAATCCGCAATGGAAAGTTAAATTCATGGACCATGGCAGAAGACCTCTTATAGACAATGCTGTTTCGTATTATCAGAAAGCCTGAGTCTCCAATATTATCCACTCGGAGAGCCTGATGACAGCAAATGACAAGAGAGGTTATAAATTGCCTTGCAACCAAAAAGTCAGAATATTACATTTATCACCTCTGAATCCTACCATTAATATTTATGTACACAATTAATTCTAAATCAGCATATTTGTACTGAATGGACAGAAGGTCAAAGGGGTTTGCAATTCAAGCTAGAGTGCCATCTCTTGTGAGATCCCTGATGAGGTCCCTGTACATGGAACTTTTTTTAAGACTCTATCAAGCTAAGCCAGCAGCTTCTACTGGGCATTCACTGCTCCTAACACCAAGATTCTCAATCTAGTCTTCCTCTCTTCCCTTCGCCTGGATAAGAATCCCATCTCTCAGACTCCAAGTCAATCTCTCTAGAATATTCTTAACAAAAACACCATAATAGTGATCCAATTGATACGCAATGGATGAAAATAAGGTATTTTATTGATATATAGCTATAGTCTCGCAATATATTCCACAAGAGCTAAGCTACCAGCCACTAATGGCCCTTTCAGCATTCAGCCGAATACAAGCAAATGTCTAGATATCCCTAGCCTTGCACTACCCCATCCCTTACATAGTCCTTTGCTCTCTCTCCTCTAACTAACTTCTCTAGCCGTTTGGTGACTCATCCCTCCCTACCTTAGTGAATCTCCTAGCATATGTCAACATGGGTTTGTGGCCCATCCCTTCTCCCTCTTCCTCCTAGCATATGTCAATATGGGTTTAGGGCCCATATTGCTATCAATTCCACCTCCTACAGAATCTGCCTTGTCCTCAAGGCAGAAGGAAGGAAATTGCTGCTGTATTTGAGCAGCTGCTGTCCATGAAGCTTCCTCATTCTTCCTGATGGCATCTTTTGTACCAACCCTTTCCATGATGCTTCCTGAAATTTTGGAGATTTTAGTATCAAAAGCAGTGATATCCTCACTGATCTTACCCTCTGTGGACCTTTTTCTTGTCAGAGGCAACATGTGACTGATTATTTGTGTCCCTCTTGCTTCATTATTGTCATTGCTTCTGCAAGGGTAGGCACCATGTTCATATATCATCTCCTCTTTGTGCTCATCTTTCCTTCCGTCAATATCACCCCTTGTAAGCATAACAACAGATCTCAATCTTTTTGAAGTGTTTTCCACAGTAAGCTTCCCCAAGCTCTGACAATTACTATCAGTCTTACCTCTACTGCATGAAGAAAAATTCCTTATAACTACACTTCTCAAATTGTCTTTTATGATCCCCTCTTCTTTCTGACCTATCCCTTTGTCTCTTGCACTCACTCTCAGCGCTGTTACTGTTCAAACCACAAGTTGGGCAGCTCCTTAACCCACTACTCATAGGAGGAAGACCCTTCGGTTTCTGGAACACCTCCTGCTGTTCATTCTGAACCTCCATTGCGATGGGCTGAAGCACTCCTTGCAAGGCCGAAGTTGGTTGGGACTGCTTACAACCTTGCCCTCTCAAGGTGACTACTTCTTTCCCATGTTCAAATCCCCAGCTCACAGTTTGCTGCTTGAAATCTGCTCTCACTTCTCCCAAAGTCTCCAACCATTCTGTACCTAAGACCAGATTGATTTCCCCCAATGGAAGAATGCATGCATCAATCAGTATTTCCACATTCCCTACTAGCACCACGAGTCCCTTACACCGACCTTGTGAGAAACATTTTGTTCCATTACCCAGCTTTACTCCATAGGATTCGGTTGGAGTTACATTCAGACCTAAGGTAGCCACCAAGTCTGCCGAAAGGTAATTATGGCTCGCTCCGCTATCAATGAGGAGCAAGATTGGGACTCCCGACAACTTGCCCTCCATTTTAAGGGTTTTAGACTGAACAATCTCCCCATATTCAGCTACTTGACACACCATTTTCCAAGCCTCTCCCAACTCGGCTTCATCTCCTTCCCCATTACCAGACGGTGACCCCTCTTCTTCTTCATTTTCCTCCAAAACCAGCAATCGCAGGTGTTTGTCGGGGCATATGTGCCTAGGGCCGAAATGCTGGCCACACTTGAAGCATAGGCCTTTAGCCCTATGGTCCAGCAACTCTTGGTAAGAGAGGTTTCGGGTTCCCCTCAGGCGTCCTTCGGCAGTTCTCTCTATACCATGTCGCCGATCAGCTTCCCCCTCCCTGTTGGCCCCTTGATATGCGTCCCTTTCGGCTTGCGCATGGGCTTGCACATGGGGTCGATCCTCTTCGGGTCGTGCACCGACCCAGGTGCGACCTCCTACAGTCGAGTTGGGAGGCCCGACTCGTGGGCCGCCCATGGGTCTCCAGCCCACATTCGGCTTGAAGTGTGACGATAGAGTAAGCTTCCTCTCCACCGCACGAGCTGCTGCTATCAGTCGATAGCGAGAAGAAGGATCCAGCGCTACCACCTCC
>JAOQMR010000005.1:16159164-16170511 GCA_027563865.1 Erythroxylum pelleterianum
TTGATGATTAAAAGAAATAATGAATATAATGATTTAAATATTATGTGTAACTTAAAGATAGTCATGAAAATGGATGGTTATTAAGTAGCTATCCAACTCAAAATTTTAGATTATTTGTGAAGCTCAAGAGTAGATCAAATGCTGTCAAATACGCACCATACATTAGTGTAGGAAGATCATATCAAGTCACAAATTCACCATGATGAGAGCAGCATGAATTGAACATGAGACTTCCTACGCATAAAAATTCAGATATATCACACCAACAAGCCATTCAATTGAAATTTTAAAAGTTGGGCAAGACTCAAATATGGACCAAATATAAATCTAGAAATATAACCCTGCAATATCTTAGAAATTTAGTATTAAATAAGGATATATATTATACATATCCTCCTAATTAAAAAATATAGGGATTTACTGTAATATGTAACTCTCGTCAAACCATGATAAAGATGCAATCTAATTACTTTTATATCCTTCGTCGTAGGCCTTATAGAATTTTTTTTTTTGGTTTAGAGGCCTTATAGTTGAACAAGTAAGACCTTATGTAAATACCAGTACTATTTTCCTTCTCTTTACTTTCACTTTTCACATAATATCAATGCAATTATCTATCCTTTATTCATCCATTAGCTGCCAATATCTCCTACTAGGGAAGTTCTTCCAAAGAGCTCAACCTCTATTTACCCCAATTATTCTCCCTCAGCTTTCTTCAAGGAAAAACTTAAATCTTAGTAGCAAATACCATCCATTTTGAACTTTTTCTTAAGGTGTGTAATCCTTTCCAACCACCTTTTTACTTAGTTGTTAGTAAATTTTTCCAAACACCTCTTCAATTTTTTTCGCTTTATTAGAGTATCATCTTCCTTAGCCAACTCCTTTTGTTATTCCCAACGAGTCCTGCGTATTCAGGACAATGTTTAGATGACCAGCACCGCTGCTCAGTTTCAGATGACTTCTAGTATTGTCTCTTTCTCAGCTACCTGTCACAAGAGTTTCCAACCATTGTTGTTTCCCATTTCTTTGTGTCCCTGCTATTTTAGGTGCTGTCTTCCCTGATACATGGGCACTTCTCGCTGTTTATGAGCTCCATCTTCAGCTCTTATTTCTGATGGAGTCAAAAGCACGAATCCACCCTTAAGATTTTCACAAAAATTCAAACAAATATGGCATTTATAAGTTAACTCTTTATGCTGACACCCATTAACATAACAACCATTATTTGGATGGTACTTAATAACAGCTTTAGAATTAATTTTCAAAGAGATAACGATTATAACTTATTTATACTGCAGGAAAAGCCCTACGAAGTGCATTACAAAGTTCTAATATATTATGGGTCGATTTTATAAATATTGAATAACTATTAGAGCCAATATGTCAAGCTAAAAATTGTAAACAATAGGAACATATCTATACCCTGTCACCTTCCTACCGGCTATGCTTCCCCCTACCAATGACGTTCCCTTTTGACAAAAATGTCAAGGATATCTAGTAATCTTTTGGTTTAGTTGAATTTATTGTCAGCTTGGGGTGGAGTAGTAAATATTTTATAGATATAGTATTTAATATAAGACTATTATATGTATGCCCCTAATTAAGAAGATTGTTATGATGGGATATGCATCTCGCTCTATAAATAGGGACAAAGTATAAATAACTTTGTTGAGTATGTGATTGAATTGTAATCAATTAGGCCAGACTTAGGGTGATTTAATTTCCTAGAATAGCCCTTTTGTAGTTGTCAATTAACCTTTATTTTCGAGGATTTTTTCCTTATTTAAATGGTTGTAGATATAGACACCTTGAATTCTTACAAATATATAAAAATAGAGAATCCTTACAATTCATGTTCAAGTGGCACCCGAGCAAGAATCTGTTCCTGGTAACCCTAGCTGCGAATAAACTTCCAGAAAAACTTAAACACTATAATCCTACCCGAACTAGTCCATTTTTCCTACCTATTCTATCTCTCTATCATCATGTCTGATGTTCTACGATAATTAGCATTCTTGAATACATTCGTTGCTATTGCTCAGGCTCCTACCTCGAATTCCCACTCCATTCAGATCACCACTATCAAATTGACTGGAGATAATTATTTGCATTAGTCTCAATCTATGCACATGGATATTAGGAGTCAAGGAAATTTGGTTACTTGACCAGAAACAAGAAGGAACCTAAAAAAAGTAATCCAACTTATCCAACGTGGGATGTGAAGCACTCAATAGTGATGACATGGTTGGTGAACTTGATGGAGAAGGACATAACTCCAACTACTGGTATCATCATGGCAAAGGAGCTTACGGACAATATCAACTAACTGTACTCAAAGTTGGAAAATAAGTCTCAGCTATATGAATAACCTTGAAGCTTGAAAAAATCTATAAAGGTGAGGATAGTATCACTAAGCACCAAGTATTTTAACTCTTTGAAACATCTGTGGCAAGATTTAGATCTTTTCAATGATTATGAGTAGAAATCCCCAAAAAGATTGTAATCACTAAAAAATCGTAGAGATAAATGTATTTTTAAATTAATTATTGCCGTAACTATGGAGTTTGATGGAGTTAGAGCTAGGATTGTGGGTTGACACCCCTCCATCGCTTGGAGAAGTCTTCTTTGAGGTCCATCATGAGGAGAGTCACCATTGTCTTGCTCAAAAAAAGAAGCTTTGGCAACCTAGGTTGTCGGGCTGAGTGTTGGTCAAAACAATATTAAAAAACTTGACGATAGGCCTTGTGTTTGGTGAAATTAATGTGATAAGCCTCGTCATACACGCGAAACTTGCTTTAAGCTTCACAAAAAACCAACAAATTAGAAGGGATCTCATGGAAGTCCATTCAATCATCCTGCACATAAGGCAGGCCTAGTTCCCCTCGACAAGGAGCACGTTGATCAACTCCTGAAGCTGCTAAATTCCAACTCAAGGTTGGTGAATACTCCTAATGCTTTCGTTGCTCAAGCAGGTAGTGTTTCAACGGCACTATCTTGTCATTCACCTAATTATTCTACTCCATGGACCATAGATAATTTATTCCATACTTATTAACATGTTCTAGTCATGATGAAATTGTGCTAGTCGTGATGAAATTCATATATTAGGTGGCTCTTATTCCCCTATAGCTAGAAAAGGCTTGACAAACCTCTCAAAAATTAATGTGTTCCATATGGAGTTTATGAGTTATTTCTAGAAAACTTTGAACACTAAGCTTCAAGTTCAAGTTCTTTCCATCCCCAAACCAATGGACAAACAGAGGTGGTGAATAGAAGTTTGGAAGACTTGTTAAGATGTTTGGTTGGAGACAATATACATAATTGGGACTAATTTTTCCTATAACAGATTTGCATACAACAATTCTATAAATAAGTTAACTGATAAGAGTCCTTTTAAGATAGTTTCAAGAGTTCAACCAAGGAATCTAGTTCCTTTACCATAAATAATACAAGTTAGCATTGAAGCCAAAGGTTTTAAACAACATATGAGAGACATCTTTCATGAATATATCAACCAATAACTTAACTTATTTAAAAAATGCTAACCAATATTGTCAATTGGTGGAATTCAATGAAGGGGATATAATGATGGTAAGGATCCGTCCACAGCGTTTTTCAAAAGGGAAATATACGAGATTTCATTCATAGAGTTTTGGTCCTTATAAGATCCTCAAGAAGATAAGTGCTAATGCTTATGCTTTGAAATTACCAAGTGATATAGGAATTAGTCCTATCTTTAATATTGCAGACTCAATTATTTATCATAAACATGATGATACACAATCTCTAACTATAGCTGTAAGAATTCCAGTGACTCCTCATCTTAAAGAGGAGATAGAGGATGTTCTTGATGAACAAATTGTAGTCACAAGAGTTAGAGAGTATCAACAATTTGTTGTCAAGTGGAAAGGAAGGCCTACTTCTGACAATTCTTGAATTTTAGAACATCAATTTCAAAAGTTGAATCCAAACTTTGTGATCAATATTTATCACATTCTACATCAAGGACGATTTTGAGACAAGCTAAGAAGAATTGATGAAAAAGAGCTTAAAGTCTATAGAAGAAATAAAGGAGAAAAAATTAGGTAATCACACTCTTCAATTTGGTGGAATGAAGGTTGGAAATTGAGTTGACAGCAAAAATAAGGGTTAAAACTTAGATTATGCTACGATTCCTTATTAAATAGTAAGTAGTAGTAAGTTAAATATATCATTCTAGTTTAGATATATTGTTCTAATTGTTTAAAACTTGTATAATTGTTATTAGAATATGATTTAAATTTTTAGAAACCCTCTCCTATTAGAATAAGGGTTCTAAGAAATTTATAAATATGTGTATACTCAACCCTTCAAAAACAAGATATCCTAAATTTTTTCTACGAATTTGAATTTTCAGTTAGAATGTGTGATGCTTTCTTCTACGAGTGATTCTCAAACCTAGGAGTAATTCCTAGTTTCCTACCCTCCATTGTTTGTGTTCCTCACTAAACTCCAGAAATTCTAACATACAGGTCCAACAACCAAAACCCTAAATTTTAGCCATATCAAACCTAAATTCCAGCCATATCAAGTCCTAAAATTCTAAGCCTAAATTTCCAACAATCAAGTTGTAAAAACCAGCCATACCAAATCCGAAATTTCAACATTCCACACCTGAAGTGGATATTCTAGCACCCTCATATCAGTCTTATTTCCTAGTTTGTGAATTTTAGCTACCAATTAATATTTCTCGTGTTTGTCCTAAATCAGATTTATTTACTGTTATGTTTTTAAGAGTCCAAGTAGGTGAGTGCAATTGGTATAACCTTACTTATCTTCTAAAGATTGCATTTTGAGTTAGTTCTCCCAATCTTATTAGTTGTTAAGCTACCAACCTGGCCCTTCAAATTAGCCCTTGAACTCCTAAGCTCAATTTTTGAAATAAAACCACATTGCATGTGTATGACGCCATTATTTTGCATCTTTTCTAGTTCACATGTAAACCTACATTTTCATCAGCTTTGCTATAAGAACTCACACATAAGATTTGTCCCATTAAGTTTTCTAGAAAGCTTATGCTATATCACTTTTGCATCTGGAATCCACTGCCTATTTCACAAATGCAGGTTACTACAAGCATGTTCAGAATATTAGTTGAATAAAGCCAGGATAATGACAGCTAAAAAGTGTCAGACACTACAGTTACTCCTGATTTTGTTAGGACATGACAAACATATGTTTACACTATATGAATGGAATAGCCATTTATATTTGATAAAACTAGACCTAGATAGACCTCAAAAAGCCTCTTATGGGAGGACTTATTTTCTCTTGTTCCTAGTCAATGTGAGATATCTTAAATGCAATATCAATTACAAGCAATGATCCATACAATTAATTCTCATTCAAAAGCAAAAATGCAAATAATTTTTTTTTCTTTCCAGCGTGGATAAAAGATGACAAGCAAGAACCAAGAGCTTTAAACAAGTTATGCAAGAGAAATCAAAAGGCTAGAAACACAACAAAATGTGAACTTATTAACATTGATGCATGATCTCTCTCCCCCACCTTTGACAGGCAGAAAAAGGGAATTGAGCACAAGGAAGAAATATTATAGCTGCATATGTTGTCAATTTTGGGAAAGGCATGAAGAATGTACGAGCACTACAAATAAGGCATACCTTCAAATGACCACTCTCCAACTCCATCAGCAATGCCAAGCCAATTCTGATGGACAAAGTAAGTATCTTCTACACCTGTCAATGCCTGGAAAGAATAAATTCTAGAATTATTTCCCTGATTAGCGACATCATGTGGTACAAATGTACAATTTATCCGAGGTTTCCTGATGTGTTGTTTAGACTGTCAGCAATTTCACAATTAAAAAGTTAACTATTATTGGGGAATCTTGCATAAACTCATTTCCAATCTTATTTCTAATTGTTATTTTGATATGCATAATCCAAATATTGTGTACATCAGAAAAACTAGCAATACAAAAGATGGAAATACTTCCGATACTATAATATCCAATTGCTTTATTCACTGTTTTCCACATCTTATGTCACTGTTTAAAGTGTGTCCTTTTTTCTGCATGCTTCTGTGCAAACAAAAAGAATGTATGATGGATTGATGGCTGAACTGTACCTTTGAGGGATGTGGTATTACAACAGCACCAGAAGTTAAGAAAAGTCCTGTAGTCAAGATTATGTCCCTGTCACTAAACATAGTAAAAAATGAGAGATAGGCGGATGATGCTTCTATGAAAAAAATAATTGAAAGTAACTATCTCACAAAAGGGGCCATTTTTCAGTACTACAATGGAGCTCTCAGGCTTCAACATAACGGTGCAGGATAGAGCTCTGAAAGCTTTGGAAAACATTACTGAAAAAGAAATCCTCCAATCTCATTAATGTTTATTTAAAGTTTCAGTATTTCTAGAGAGCTTAGACACAAGCACCTTTGACATTCCTTTTCCACCATTAAACGGTTCATCTTAAACTTTGATGGAAAAGGACAGAATCCAAGGAACTGCTAAATCCAGATCATTGTGACCATTCAGGAGATTACTGACAACATCTCTACATTTGAATCCATTTAAAGGCTTGCCACGTATGTAAATGTTAATGGATGTTTCAGCCATGTGCAGGATTCATGGTAAGAAAAAAAGGGTGGAAGCCTTGACCATATTAAGTACCATACACAGGAAAGCAGAATAATTTTCAATAAAGTATTAGCCACACCATCCTTATTCACCACAAGTGTTGTTTTTTAAAATTGGAATTTCCAAAATCTGATTCTTGTCAAATTTCGAAAAAGTGGGAGCATGAAACGTTTTAAGGGATGATCTGATACAGTAGGGATCATTGGTTACCTATTCAAAGCAGATCCTTCTGTTTGACATGACAAATCCATGTTACTGCTGTAGTGCAGGTCACCTTCAGACATTTCTTCTTCCAAGTTTAAGGAAGACAAGCAGTGATCTAACTGCAAAGAATGGAAAATCTAAATGTTGAGATCCCTTAATGTGATCAAATGGTCTCATCAAAGTAACCCTTTGAAGAATCAGGACACGTAGTTTTCCCATTGATGCAACAGAAAATAGGGATAACTATCTTGCCTATAAATTGATGCAACAGAAAATAGGGATAACTATCTTGCCTATAAAGTAGCTATTCAGAAGTAGCAGATATAGATTATAGCCATGAAATGGACCTTTCTATATATCTGCAGCCCATAGCGATATTTAATGGACTATTTCAAGAACATTTTCTTTCAAAAATAACACTCTACACAAGGTTGAAATGAGCACTTAAAATGATTTTTTTTTTGAAACGGAGGAACCCGCAACCGCTACCCTTTGGATGCGCACTGGGTAAACCTCCGGATTGACGCAAGCATTTAAAATGGTGATTATACAATGTATATATGTTTAGAATGCACAAACATAAAAATCTTTATGTCATGACAGCATGTTAAAGAAACCATAAATAAGTCAAACAAATGAAAAGAAAATTAAGGATCAATAAAATGTTTGCCACAAACCTATTTAATTTCAAGAGGATTATCTACACGAGAAATATCAGTAACATCACGTTTACTACAAAACTATGAAATTTCAAATGTATTACTTGGTGCATTACGATAGCAACTCATACAATTAAATTAAAAAAAATTGAAAAGATATGAAACAACGACTGTCAACTATACTTTGAACAAGGAAATGATGATGTTGTAATCCACAAAGTAGCCACTTGCAATTCCAGAATGAAGAAGAGCATTCTCTTTCAAAGTGATGAAGCACCTCAAAGCAACTATGGAAAGGAATGATCCCTCCTAATTCAATAATAATGACATAACTAATGAAAGTATAGAGTTGACTAGTTAAGAGAGAATAAGAAGAAACCATTTTCGAGTTCTCTATCCCATCATTGTCAACTGAAGCATTCTCTGCCGTGCAGTTTGGATGCTCATCAATAATGCCTTCATCCATTAAAGAAGAACCAACATCTACAACCTTTTGAGTTGCATCTGTTGGAACATTAGACTCTTCTTCTCTAATTTGATCGAGATGTGTTACTTGTCCATTGGTACTCTCTTTGTAAGTAGCATTTCGCGATGCAAAACTATCATCAGAAAGTCCAGAATCAGTGGTGATCAATTGACTTGCCTGTGGAGTAACCTCGTCCTCAGAGAAAACAACGTCAAACCCAGAATCACCATCAGAAGAAGCAACAACAATGTGATTATCACCACAAGTTGCCTGTTTTTGTACAACATCAGAATCAATCCTGGATTGAGAAGGAAGAGTCAAAATCTTATAGGTAATCACCTCAGGAGTAGCAAAGGCAGGTGGGTTATCCAAAAATTCGGTTTCCTCTGCCGAAGGTGTTTCATTCATCACAACATTAGACGAAGAGATAATTTGTTGAGAAGCATCGCTATGCGCCACCGATGATTTATCTAGATGATGAACTTCAGCCTCATGTTCGACCTCACCCACATCACCAAAGCGAAAGACAAAACTACCATCCGGCTGCTCTGCAACAGCCATTCACGAGCAGACATACATACGATTAGATAAACATAATATCCATGTGTATATATATATTTACATCAGATGGTAAGGCGAGATAGAGTGAAGGCGTACCAGTGGTAGAAAGGAGATGGTATTGAGTAGTAGAATTAGCAGCAGCAGCATCATTGTGAGAAGAACAGAAAGTAATAGAAGTAGAACGTCCAACAGAAGAAACGAGTGGAAGGAAAGAAGAGAAGAAACGAGTGGAAGGAAAGAAGAGAGAGATGTGAAAGTAAGAAGACGAAGAAAAAGAAGAAGAGAAGTTTAAAGGCCTGTGTCTGTGTCTAGTGGCAATCACGGAGTTGAGGGAAAGACCGTCCATTTTCAGCGGGTTATGGCAGACATTTAGCAAATCAAACTGTGGCGGCGGTGGCGGTGACGGTGACGGTGACGGTGATTGAGGGAGGAGGGAAACAGAACAGCAGGACTGATTCTTTCAAAGAATTGCTTACTGACTGTCTGTTTGTTTGCTCATAGGTTGCGCAAGGATACGATAGCCAATGTGCGTCCAACATATGAGTACAGTTTGGCGAGCGAGACATGAAATATCTCATATTATAAAATTATTTATTAATCATGAAATATCTCATATTATAAAATTACTTATTAATTAAAAATAGTATTTCTCTTAATGATGTTACTATTACTCTTTCATAATGATTATTATCCTCAGTATATGATATCTTTAATTGATTCATAAAATTCTAGAGGCTCAATCATACGAAATACGAATCTCTGGTAACCCACTGATTAGCTACAGCAGCTACTGGTTATCCCAATAGGTCTAATTGGACATACTACCAGAAATTTTGTTAAACAATTTACGGTGTGAAGCCAAGTTTCATCAGTAAATACACTTAAGCCCTATTTAGCAAACAACTGATTGCATTAATTGTTAGTTGATAGTTGATTTTATCAGTTGATTTGACCAGCAGATTGCATTAGCTGTTTGTTAGAGATGTTTGATAAAATTAGTTGTTTATGTATAAAAATAACTTATAAAGGTATGACTTTAAAAAAATTATAAAGATATGAATATTATACATCTTAGTATTTTGTTGAATTTTCTTATAGGAATTTAAATTTTAGATATTTAATTCTACAAAAATTAAGTTTATAATTTTATTAAAAAACATAGAACATTTAATAATAATAATAATAATAATAATAACAATAACAATTTGCAATTAATTTCACTACTTAATTAGTTCTACTAATTTGAATTAGACTATTTCAACAAAATAAATATATAAATACTATTTTACCATCGTAATATTGATATTTATTACTTAATTTAAAATTATTTGATCTCTTAATTTAAAATGAGTAATAGAATTAACATGTGAATATTATTCAAAAATTATGTAAAATTGTAATATATATATATATATTTAAAATGTTATATTATAAAAACATTTTTATCAAATTATTATTTGTTTATATATAATAATTTAAGATAATTATACTTCTTTTCGGTAATAAAAGAATTATTAAATAATTAAATAATATTAGAAATAATAATTTATATCTCCGTTCTTATCTCTTTTTCATATATATCTTGATTTATATATCAATAACTAAATATCGACATTTATCATACTAAAATTATTTATCTGTAGAGTGTGAAGAAATAATGTTTAAAGTTTACACCCGGTGTGTATATAAACACATATTTAAACTTATAAAATGGAATAGTAAAAAACATATTTTATTTGTAATTAATTACAATCATTTTATTAATGGTTTTACTTCTATTAAAACAGTCTCTAAACAAACATTAATTGATAATAAGTAGACCCCAACAGTCTCTAAACAAACATTAGTAGACCCCAACATAATTATTCTATGATAATAAGTTCGCAATAGCACTGTGCAAAAATCCAATTTTCATGGGTGATCCAAGCATATCGATATGTATCTTACAAGGTTCACATAATTGATATTTGTATAAAAAATTCCTTCATTCAAAGTTCAAGGCTCCTGTATGAATATGCTAAGTAATCCAACTCCAAAAACTATATATGGTCTAGTTCCGGTTAAATACCTCAAAATTCCAATTAAACTCTTGTAATATGTTGAATTTATAGATCTCTGTTTGTCTTCTTTTAGTTGTTTCAATTTCTCTTCAACTAGGGTGGGAGCTGGTTTTGAATTCTCCATATTAAATTTCTTCAAAAATATCATTTACACACTTCCTTCGAGAAATCAAAATTTCATCATCCTATTGAATTATCTCTATTCCAAAAAAAATAAGACATTAGACTTAAGTTCGACATGTCAAATGATTTTACCATAGCCTCCCTAAATTCTTCAATCATCTTTGAGTTGTTTTCAGTAAAAATTAGATTATCAACATATAGACACATAATTAGAAAATCACTAGACTCAACAAATTTAACAATTACACTTAAAATGACATCTTTCAAAATCATTCTTCCTGAAGTATGAATCAATTCTTTTGTACCATGCTCTTGATGTCTGCTTCAATCCAAACAGTGCTTTCTTTAACTTGTAAATTTTATCTTCTTTTCCTCTAATTTCATACCCTGTAAGTTGCTCACATATACTTCCTCTTCCAAAGTTCCATTTTAAAAAGTAGATTTTACATCCATTTGATAATTTTTCCTATTATTTTGAGTTGAGAGAGAGATAATAATATGAATAGTATCCAATCTCGTAACAGGAGCAAATACTTCAAAGTAATCAATACCTGTTTTTTCTTATATCATTTTGCAACCAATTTAGCTTTAAATCGATCAATTTCACCATTAGGCTTATCTTTTGTCTTAC
>JAOQMR010000005.1:16182469-16193687 GCA_027563865.1 Erythroxylum pelleterianum
TAAGTTGAGTTAGAGTTAAAACCATACTTGCTAGGCTCTTTCCCCCATTTCCAAAATGAACCAGGTAAATCAAAGTTATCACAGTCACTAATTCTATTTAGTGGCAGCCATCTAATAGTTTCAAACAAGTTGATATGCCAGTAGACTAAGAATACAAAATGCAAGTTCAACCATATTAATCAGTTTGGAACTACTTGGCTTTGTGTTATTATTCCACAGATTATCTTTCCAAGGTGAAGACAAATTAAGCATCTAGTTTTAAGGGGTAACTTTGCATACTAAAAATTTAATTTCGTTACTTAATTGAATGACTTTCAACAAACATAAGACCAATAACAACTTTTTGAAAACTATAAAACTATGGCAAAATCGTAACATTTTCATTTACTATGTTATTGGAAGTCGTAAAGAACTGTAGTCCTTAGAAGCTAGATAGCAAAATTACTGAAAATCCAATTTCACATGGTTTACGTGCATTAGTTATGTGAAAAACAATTAAAAGAATAATTCACTTTATGCATCAATTTATTTTATGTATGACAATTACATCTACGCAGCTTTATATCATTTTTTTTGAGGTATCAACTCTGAAAGACCATAATAATCCAACTTTTGATTGAATACTCGTACGCATTGCTGTTTGTTCCCGGAGTGTTAGTTCAATTATCTTGGTCTGTTGCATGCATCATTTAACTTAATATGCCCATCATTGCACAAGACTGAAAACAGTGTTGAGTTTCAATATTACGCTTGCCAACTTGAATTTTTGAGAATTGGCAATCTTCTTGACATATCCGATGTATCTAAGACAGAAGAATATTTTTGACAAAAGGAAAAAGTAGATATTGTTCAAATTAATCATGCTAATATAAGGCATGAGAAAAAGTACAAGTCTAGAGAATAGGAATAACTTGTAGGTTCTCATTCGTTATTTCTAAAGGTACATATATACAACTATGAGTATCATTTAAAGGGATCCTTTTCCATTATTATATTAATAATGAAATATTTTACTTCCAAAAATATTGAAATATAGAACCCCATAACATACTGATTTCAGATTATTCTTTTGGCCACGCCATTTTACTGAGGAGTGTAGGTACAAGTATTTTGGTTAACAATATTATTCTTGGTTAGGTATTAAGTTAGGTCACATAGAAAATATTCACAACCATTATTAGCTTGGAGGATATGAATAGATAATTGAAACACATTTAAGATGAATCTCTGAAAGTTATAAAAGATAATGGTTAAATTTAAAATATCTTCTTCCGTTGATAGAAGATTCTTTGTATAACAAGGAATTCCATATATAGCTTATGATTTTCATTCTATTTTAGGATAGAATAAATATCTCCTAATTTTTCAGGATATAACAAATTTCATGAGATTGATAGAATTCAAATCTCATTTGTATAAATTATGTATATCCTAGGGTCAAAGAATAACGTGAGACTATTATGTCTTTTGTTCATGGTATCAGAGTTGTTGCTCTTGGGACCTTCTTTTGCCAACCTTCATTGTTGATCTTTTTCTTATCATAGGCCCTGATAGCCAACATTCTGTGTAATTGTTGCAACCTTCAACATGTCAAAAATTTCAGAAACACTCCCCCTTACCACCGAATCAAAAAAAGACATCAATTACTCAACACATGGGGGACAAGCAGAATATCCAAGCACCTTTCGACTCAAATGGAAAAAATTATTTGATGTGGTCACAATTTGTTCAAACATTTCTCAAAGGAAAAGGGCAAAATCAGTCACTTGGTTGGAACTGGACCCAAAAAGGGAGACCCAAAATTCGCTGCTTAGGATGAAGAGGATTCCATGGTCATGTCATGATTGTGGAATGCCATGTTACCTGAAATAATTGACACTTGCATGTTCTTCCCAATAGCTAAAGACATATGGGATACTCTTAAACGGACCTATTCAAAGGCAGGAGACACTGCTTTAATCTACGGAATCAAAACAAAGATTTCAAACACTAAACAAGGTATCTTTTTGTTACAGAATATGCCAACCTTCTAAAAAATCTATGGCAAGAAATGAACCAATACGATGTGTTCAAATGTAGTGTAGTGAAGATGCAGCCACTTTGAATAGCTTTGTTGAAAAGGATAGAATTTATGATTGCCTTGCCAGCCTTTGTGGAATTCGATCAGGTAAGAGTTCAAATTTTGGGAAAGAAAAAGTTAACATCTTTGAATGAGACAATATCACTGATTCGGGCCAAAGAGAATAGAAGAGAGGTTATGTAGGAGCCAAAAACAATAAGAAAGGTCAGCAATGGTATCTACAAAGATGAATAATGAGAGCTTCACAAAAAACAAAGACTCAATCTGGTGTACATATTGTAAAAAACCATGCGATATGCGAGAAGTATGCTTCAAACTCTACGAGAACGAACAAGTCCTTAACCGAAAGGGAGGATTCAAAGGAGATAAAGCCCACTTCACAAATGGGGAAGGCCAACCTCAAGAAAAATCCAACAATGCTGATATTGGAGAATTCAAGAAAGAAGAAATAGACAAGCTAAGAAACCTTCTCAATTCTCTTGAAAAATCCTCTAGTATGTGTTCATTGGCTGAATCAAGTAAGTGCCTTAATTCTTATGCTTTAAGTGTCTCAAAGTTTGTCCTCCCCCGGCTCTAGGGAATAGACTCAAGAGCCATTGACCATATGACTCACAACCCGACCAAATTTAAAATATACAACCTATGTCCTGGAAGTCAAAAAATTACTATTGCTGAAGGACTTCCTATAACTATTGCAAGTCAAAGAACAATAAACTTATCTGATTCTTTGTCTCTGCATAATGTATTACATGTCCCGAAGTTGTTCTCCAATCTTTAATCTATTCATCAAATTACCAAAGATCTAAATTTCAAAGTGACTTTCTATTCTACACACTGTGTTTTTTAGGATCTGCTTACAAGGAGAAAGATTAGGCTTGCTAAGGTGAATAATGGACTCTATTAACTTGAGGACATGAGTGGCAACAAGAACAAAAAGAATCAGCTATCTCTCACTTGCTCATCATGTAACATTTCTTCCAATAAATCTGAAATTTGGCTTCATCATTACCACCTTGGTCATCCACCATTTTCTTTGCTTAAAACTATGTTTCCTTCACTTTTTAAGAATGAGAATGTCAGTAGTTTCCATTGCAATACATGTGAATTTGCTAAACATCATCGAGTGTCATTTCCATTAAGTAATACAAGATCTACTTTTCTCTTTGATACATAATGATATATGGGGATCGTCCAAGATATCTAATATTTCTGGTGCTAAATGGTTTGTAACATTCATTGATGATTGCACGAGAACTACATAGTTATTTCTTATGAAAGAAAAATTAGATGTGAGTGATGTTTTTCCAATGTTCCATAAAATGATTTGCACACAATTTGGAAGTTTAATCAAACGAGTAAGGTCAGCCAATGCAAGAGATCATTTTAATCAAACTTTGTCACATTATTTGCAAAAGGAAGGTATAATTCATGATTCACCTTGTGTAGACGGACCCCAACAAAATGGGATTGCCCAATGAAAAAATAGACATTTAATATCACTCTAGCAATTTTGTTTATATCACTCTAGCAATTTTGTTTCAAAATAAAGTTCCAAAAACCTTCCGGGGGGATGCTGTTTTGACCGCTGCATATTTGATAAAGAGGGTGCCATCTAAATCTTTAAATAATCGATGTCCCATAGCTACACTTTCTAATTTTACCCTGATTTTGATGTCTCTTGCTAGTTGTTACCAAAAGTTTTTGGTTGTGTTGCTTTTGTACATTTTCTTTTGTTGCTAGATATCATAGTTTCTTGTATACATTAATAGATGAATATCAAATGCTTAATTGTCTCTAGCAAACAAAAGTCCCCAAACATAAACATATGTCAGAATGGTCTCACCAGTAATTAGAATTCAGTTAAAGCAAATGATATGTCAGTAACCAAAAAGAAGCCCTCCTTTTACAATATTTCAAGAAACAACAAATTTATCAGTTGTGGGTTAGTATGAAGGTCATCTCTACTCAACAATATTACATTGAATTTAAACAAAAATCAGATTTGCAGCACAGAACTATGTCATGCTATGAATCACTTGAGCAGTCTTAACATGTCTCATTCGGAGAAAGCAGCAATTCAACAACTATAAATGAAAGTAAAAGAACAGGACACGGAAGTATGCGGAACCGAATATGGAATTACCTCAACCATGAGAAAGAAAGCAGCACAATTCAATTCAACAATTATAAATGAAAGTAAAAGAATAGGACACGGAGGTATACGGAACTGTATATGGAATTACCTCAACCATGAGAACACCAGGCATGATTGGTCTCTCAGGAAAATGACCAGGAAAGAAATTGTCATTTATAGTCACATTCTTGATGGCAACAGCTGAAACTCCAGGGTTATACTCGATCACTCTATCTACTAAGAGAAATGGAAACCTAAACAACAAAATAGCATGTAAATGAATTCAACACAGGAAGGCTACTGTCAGTCTTAGGACTTCAAGAAAGATGAAAACGAATAAAGATTAAGCATTAACCCCGATAAGAAGACATCACACGGTTCACTTAGACCTACCTATGAGGTAAAATCTCACGAATCTGGTTGATATCCATCACAGTAGGATAAGCCTCATATCCTACAAAAAGAAAAGACGCAAAACCCACAAATGAAATAAGAAAGGCAACAGATAAGGTAGAAACTCAAGAAGGAAATAGACGGATACGCATGCAAATTAATTACTGAGTTCAATGGGTATCTTTTCTTGAACTGGGTCTTTAGCAGAAGCAGGATCAAGAGAACAATGGGTGGTGAAAAGGCTGAACTTTTTCTTCGACTTCAAATGGGTAGAAGCCAAACGGCACGTGGGATTAGGAAGTGAAATGCGAGAAGGAAGAAAAGCATCGGTACCGAGTCCATGAGAGAGCGAAGTTGAATGGGAGCTAAGAGACGAAGAAGAAGAAGAAGTTAAAGTATTAGCAAAGGCTGTGGTTGCCATTAGTAACGGTGAGATCCTGGCAAGCTCTGGTATGTGCAATGAAGTATGAAAGCTTGCTTAAGGTGATGATGGCGATGGTGATGTGTATTTACTATGGACAACCGGGCGAGGGTAACGAGATAAAATCAGTCTGTGTGTTGAGTGGTCTGTTGGTTACGAATTTAACGATTATGACGGAGACTTCAATGTGGTTGTTCTGTTCTGTTCTGTTTAAATTCAAATAGTCGCTCGTTTGCAAAGACCCCGATAAAGAAAGGGATATACTTGTTTTAGTGCATGTTTGGTTCACTTTTTGAGGCGAGAATGTACGTTTTTCTGTCGTAAAAGTTGTTTTTCAAAAAAATAAGTGTTTTATTGTAAAATCTAAAAGTATTTTTTTAATAGAAATAGCTTTTAAATACATATTTTTAAGAAATTCAAATTTGAAACTTTTCAAAAAAATATTTATTAGTAGATTTTTTAAATTAATTAATAAACCTATTTTTAGTCTTTTTTGTCTTTTCACAATACTCACAAACTCATTTTTAAATTAATTAATAAACACATAATTTTCACAATACTCACAAACTCATTTTAATGTTTATTTTGAGAATTATATAATATTATTTGAATTTTTTATATGTTTTAATATTTATTTTTGATATTAGTTTTATTTATGTTATAATCCATATAAAAGATGTGGTTAGATATATTTTCATATATATTTCATATAGTTGAAAATTATATAATAACTAATATATTGTGATTTGCATATTGTTTAATATATTTTAAATAATATTTATATGCATAAATAATTTTTTACCAAATAAAATATAGTTAAAATTAAAATTGCTTTTTAATTTTATGTTGTCAAACAGTCTATTGTATGAAATTTTTTTAAAAAAACTATTTTTTAAATGACAGTCAAACAGTCAACTGGCTTCTTAGAAAAACCTTTTTCAGAAAAACTTTACTAACAAAAGCTCTACTAATAAAAGCTTTATTATTATAAGATCATCAAAATAGACACTTAAACATATGTTAATCAAAGCCATACCGTCAATAAAAATTGTTTGGTCAATACTTTACTTTTTATAAGTTAATTCCGTATGTGTGAAGATTAGTCTGAAAATGAATGATTTAAAAACATTTTCCTACAATTAGGACCCTCCTAAAATAACTCGTGAGTTAATAAAAAAAAATCAAAGCCGTTGCACTTGTAAGTTGTAACTTGATTCGTTTTGTTTTCTATGGGACAAGTTCTTTTGAGTATTTCTTTGGATTTAAAATTTTAATAATAACAAATTTATATTTCAAAATTAAATATTATGATATCAATTTTATTTAATATATATTAGTTATATTATTTAATATATTCTTATTTATATCCTGCTATTTATTAAACAAATTATAAACAAATTTATCATATTTCTCTTATCTATAGATAATTATATTTTATATAAGATAAATTTTAAGTTTTTAAATTTAATTTTAATTTTTTAAATTACAATTTTGACTGATATTTTGATTACCTCTCAGTACCCAAATTCGGTAAGAAACTTTGTTTTGACTAGTATACTCAGTGGATACGAGTCCAGATTTCCTGTCCAATATTATGGTGTCTTATTGTGTCCAATAAATCTCAACCATTTATTTATGTAGGGCCCACATGGGACCCACGTGGGTTCCATAAAATAAATGACTGAGATTCTATGAGACAGAATAAGACAGAGTAAAATTGGACAGAATATCTGGTTTAAGTGAATACGATATTCACATTGCTGCTAAAAACGCAATATATGCATTAAAGAGCTTACCCTATCCAGTTTTAAACTCCTATGGCATTTCTCTCGTATGAATAGTGATGAATACTGTTCACTTTTTCTTCTTCACCATCAGCCCTCGTGGATTCTGCTTCCTTAGCTGTCTGATTACCTCACCTTCACTTTGTTAAACTGGTATATCACTTTCTCTTCTCTTCTGCATTTTATCACCTTTTCTTCGGCAGCTTTAACACTTGCATTACACCTTCTTTACACTAAACCATTCTCCACTCACTCTATCAACTTTTACTCACCATATTAACCTCTCCTTTTGCATATCCTACCTCATTCTTTTCGTTGCACCCATACACACTTCATAACCTGCTTGACTGGCTTTTACAGGACACTCAATGACATGCACTTATGGATGCCTCCGATTTCCTGCCTTTGAATTGCTCCAAAGCTCCCATTGTGGACTGTTCTTATGTTGCTACTATCTCTGGAATAATAACAGGTCCTTAAAATTATAAACCATGTTCGGTTTTAGAAAAAGAAATTAGCAAAAAAAAAACAGAGCAGAAAAGAAGTAATGTAAACAAAGTTGCGACTGGATTGAGTTATGATATGATACTGTACTGGTACTTGTTAATATCAGGTACCGTTTCAGGTAAGTTTTTAAATTTATGAAATAGTCTCAAATTGTTTTTAAAATTACAAAATAGTATTATATATTGTACAATTATATTATATAATTTATAAGTTTACATTAACCATGTCTTCAAGAATCATAATAATAAATAATAACCACAATTAATATGAAATAATAATAATTTTCAAATATTTGACATATAAATAATAATCACAATTAATATTAAAATAGACAATCATCATCATAAGAATATAAAATTAAAAACAATACAAAGTATTAAAAATGTTACAATTTTATCATATAATAAATAATAATTACATAAAAATATCCAATAAAAAGAATAATAAATATCCTTAACTCTCAAACTATTACAATTTACGGCAAGAGTTCATGATAAGGAAACAACCACGTAGAAGTGAAATCTTAAACAAAAACATTTACAATTACATTACATATATAGAATTTAACATATACATCAAATATAAGTAAAATTAAAAGAAGAGGAAAAACAAAAACCTGGAACTTCATTTAATCATCTACAGGAAGATACCCGTTATAACTGCACTAACCCCAGTTATCCTTTGGTACAAAAACATCATCATTAAGTAGAGTTTCATCATCGTCATCATCATCATTCAAATTCAATGCACCAAATGACATGTCAATACTTTCTCATCCAATATTATCTTCCAAGTCATCTACATCTACCAAACTTGGTTCCTCATAAACCCAATATGTCAAAAGATCAATATTATCAATGAAAATTAGATCTATTAAACTACTTGTACTATTAAAAGTCCTAGTAAACAATAAAATTTAATAATTAAAAATTATAAAATTTTATATATAAATTAATAATATTAATAGCATACCTTTCCTGAATTTTTCAATTGTAACGAACAAAAATCAAGTCATTCAATCTCTTGTGCTCCAATATATTCTTTTTCTTGGAATGAATAAATTTAAATGTGTTTTAGTTCCGTTCACAATTTGTTACACTCACACATTAACTTAAAATCCAAATTGCAAACCTTTGCAATTTTGGAACATCACTTTTGAATTAATCCCATTAAAAATTTGTAAGTCGTAACATAAAAAAGTAGCATTATAAACAAAATAAAGTAATAACTAATTTTCAACAAATAAGAAAAAGGAAACAACTAATACTTGGAGAAAGTTTGCTCTTTGTCAAATAACAATCGATATTCTAAAATTTCTAAAAGACTGCTTATAAAGCTCTATTTGTGAGCTCAAAAGATCTTACATCATTTCATAACCAACAATTGTTGTAATAGTGAATAGTATTCATCTACTAACTTTAACTTTCTTTATAAAATCCGGTCTAAAATAGACACTAGGATTTAAAAATACCCCAGTTGCAAAAAAAACGAAGAAGAAAGTTGTCTTTCTCATCTCTCATTGATAATTTCAAGATACGGTGTGTACAAAGAAGACCTATGTTTCAAATTGTCCTTGATTACTTCTTTTGCCCTCTCTATGGCATCAAAAAAATATCTCATTGTTGCCTTTTCTTCATTATCACCCAAGTGAAGTACCTCATCAAAGGCTTATAAACTCGGACAATAAATTGGCATTGAGACCAAAATTCTCTATCTTTCAATATAATTTTGGAAACTTCCAATCCAACATTAGACCTAATATGTTGAGATGCAATCCACTTATCACTTGTAAACATTTGTCTTAACTCTTTCTTCATTGTAACAAAAAACTGAAGTGATAAGAAATTCGTTGCAAATCTTGTTACAATAGGACGACACAAATTCTTACCATTGGTAAATTCCTTTCTCATTAAATTAAACACCTATGCACGACTATAGATGAGCTTGGTAACCTTTTTACCTTTCTGTATAGTCTCGTCAATAATAGGAAACCACCTAGGAGCTCCTATATTCTCCAGTATTAGGTCAATGCAATGTGTAACACAAGGAGCCAAAGAAAAGAATTATACTTATTCGGTAATCTTCTTCCTGCCACTTTATAAATGGAATTATCGTTAGTAATGAACTGAACAATGTTTTCTGGCCCTATGTCATTTACAATTTTAGCGAATATCTTAAATAAAGTATCAATATTTCTAATAAGGTCAGATGCATCAATAGACTTCAAAAACATTGAGTCATTTGCAGAATAAAGAAAAAATTAATAATAGACTCTTGTATTCTATCTGTCTAACCATCACACATGATTGAACACCCACAAGTAGCCCAATTCACTTTTCTTTTTTTCCAAATAACTTTTAATTTCATAAACTAAGCAACTCAAAAGTTTACCTCTTAAGTCATTAACCAAAGGAGCTTTGTATCTCGGATAGAAAGAAGCTATAACATCCACCATCGACTGATAATAGTAAGACTGGGAAGCATTAAATGATGAACCTGTATTATACCACCATCTAGCTACTTCCATATATATTGTGAGCTACATCTCTTGATTATATTGCACTACGAATTGCAGGTTGGACTTTAAGAGTTGTTCATGGTACAAAAAAACTGGTTACCTGCCTTCTCCTTTTCCTCACATTAGGTCTAGGTGCAATATTCACTTTTTCTTAGGTCTGGGATGAAACACTATCACTACCACTACTACTACCACCTTCAATATTTTCACAATCATCACGAAAACCTGCAAACAAACTTTCACTACCAATTTGATAATTCAGTCTGCCCCTTTAATCTTTCTCGTGTTAGTATTCTTTAAGCAAAGTTTTCATTTACCACTTCACATCATGACTTATTTTTTTACAAGGGTTTACATCCCCTTTAACCCCAGTTAAATACTTTTTTAATCTAGTGATTCCTCCACCTTTCAAATGCTTATTACAAAGCAAGCAAATAGTATGGTTCCTTATACCAGGGACCAATGCAACATGAGCCTAAGTTGGATTATTATATTTTCCTGAAGACATACATGAACTTCCTTCAGTTTATTTGTAAAAATAAACGAATGCATATATCAAAATAAAAAATATATAATTTCATTGAACACAATTCACCATAAATAAAAAACTAACAATTCAATTACCCAACATACATAATTACATAAAACATACATAAACAATTTCCATTTCTAACAATCACAAAACATACATAAAGAATTTTCGTTTCCAACAATTGCAAATAATTTCAATTCAAACATCACAAAGCATACATAAACAATTTCTATTTCCAATAATTTCTAACAATTCTATTTTCAACAATTTCAATTCAAAGTTTCAAACATTACAAAACATAAACAATTTCAATTTCCAATTTCCAACAATTTTATTTATAATATTTTCCAATAATTTCAATTCAACCATTACAAAACATATATAAACAATTTCCATTTCTAGCAATTTCCACTCCCAACAATTTCCAACAATTCCATTTCCAATAATTTTGAACAATTCCAACTCAAAGTTTCAAACATCACAAAATATACATAAACAATTTCCAATAATTTCATTTCTAACATTTTCCAACAATTTAAATTCAACCATTACAAAAAATATATAAACAATTTTCATTTCCAATAATTTCCAACAATTCCATTTCGAACAATTTCAATTCAAAGTTTCAAACATCACAAATCATACATAAACAATTTCTAATTCCAAATTCCAACAATTTCATTTCTAACATTTTCCGACAATTTCAATTCAACCATTACAAAACATACATAAACAATTTTCATTTTCAACAATTTCCAATTCCAACAATTTCGAACTATTTCAATTCAAAGTTTCAAACATCACAAAACATACATAAATAATTTCCACTTCCAACAATTTCCAACAATT
>JAOQMR010000005.1:16203002-16219987 GCA_027563865.1 Erythroxylum pelleterianum
ATTCACTAATCTAACAAGTCCACAAAAATGAAAATCCTGCTTCAAATTAAATAAAACAGGTTTGGGGTCCAACAAATCCACTGATTAGATTTGTACTGTATGAAACCTCTTGCCTGAAACTATTAACCATTTGTTTTATTAATGTAGATACTCTAAAGTCATATGGGATAGAATGCAACATATATTGAACCTATTTCTTCATTATATGGAATGAAAAAAATCTTTATTTGGGCTGATAAACAACATAGAAGATTGGGAAAAGAACATCATAGTCTTAGTCTCTCCATATCTTACTCAATTTACTCCATTTGGCATGAAAGGAATAATACACTATTCAAGAATTGCAAAATAGAGAGACATGCCCTTACTCACAAGATTTGCTACTAGATTAAAGAAATTATGATAGCTCACAATTTTGTTGAAGGAATGAGTACCTCACTAAGAAGATGGAACCTAGAATGATGATTATTATACCCAGAGTTTAGATAAAATGTGTAGTACACTTGTATGATCCTTGTACTATGTGTGTACTTATTTTGATGCCTATGGTTGGGTTTTAATGAATTACTTTCAAATTTGAAAAAAGAAAAAAATACAAACAGATGTAAGTATAAAAATAAGTAGTAAATAAATATTGCAATAAATATAGAACAAAGTAAAGAATAAACATAAAAAATAAAAATAAAAATAAAAAAAGCAAATATACACACAAATAAGAAAGAAGATAAATAAGTAAACAAAATAAATAAACCATTGTAAGAGAATGATTATGTTAAAGTAAGGAAATGGTTAAGTTAAATAACTACGGAAGAAGTGCTAAGGAATAAAATTTTAGGTTAAATGACTGTAAGAAAGAGAAGGACATCTCTATGTGAGATCTTTTACCCGTATTCTAATACGCCAATGCTATTGAAGGCCAAGTCCTTGGTAAGTTCTACCAGAGCCATATCATTCTTGATAACCTTCCCTCAGTTCTTTTTAGGCCTTCCTCTTTTTCTTTTATAGTTCATAAGTACAATTTTCTCACATCTTCTCACTAGAGCGTTAGGATATCTCCTCTTAACATGTCCAAACCACCTAAACCTTGTCTTGTCTCTCTTAATATTTCATTGATATTAGCCACCCTTAATTTGTCTCTTACCATTATATTCCTGACATTTTCTCTTCTTGTAAGGTTTTACATCCAATAGAGTATCCTCATCTCTGCTACCATTAACTTACGACTATGTACCTATTTGATGGGTCAACACTTTATCCCATAGAGCACGACTGGCCTAATCGCTAAACGATATAATTTACCTTTAAGCTTGAGTGGTATCTTCTTGTCATATAAAGCTTTTAATGGACTCCTCCAGTTAAGCCACCCTACTCTAACAAAAGGAATTATATCTTCATCAATCTTTCTATTGCTTTGGATAATAGATCTTAGTTAATTAAACACTTTTTTTGTGGTATAACTTTTAAACTAATCTTTACCTTCACATCGGAAGCTACATTATACATTCTAAGTACTCAGTCTTAGTCCTACTTAATTTAAAGTCCTTTGACTTTAACGTATCTATCCAAAGTTCTAGCTTGACATTGACACCCTTTTTTGTCTCATCTTCTAAAATAATGTAACCAACAAATAATATACACCAAGGCACCTCCCCTTAGATGTTCTTGGTGAGCTCATCCATTACTACTACAAATAGAAAGGGGCTCAATGAGGAATCTTAGTGTAACCCAATAACGATAGATAAACGCTTTATATCTTATCATCCTTACTATAGATTTTACACCTTCATACATATAATAACCTATATATAGGTCATAGGAACTCCCTATCATACGCCTTCTTTAAGTCAACAAAAACCATATGTGGGTTATGTTGTCTTTCCCTGTAATATTCAATTAATCTTTTAAGGAGATATATAGTTTCTGACGTGGACCTTCCTGGCTTGGCTAGCTAAGTAAGACCCTCTTCTCCTAAGCTTTTACACACCTCTATGGGTATCTCATCTGGCCTTATTGCCCCTTCTACTCTTCATCTCCCCTAAAGCTCTATTAATGTCTTCCCTTGTGATCTGTCGATAACAAGTAAAGTTGCGATACGTCTCAGACATGTAAAGATCACCTAAAAAGATGTTATCCTTTATTCCTTCATTAAGAAGGCTATAAAAGTATCACTGCCATCTTCTTTTGATGTTATTTTCTGCCACAAGCACCTACCCTGCTTCATTTATTATATAACGAACTTGATCCTAATCTCTCGTTTTCTGTTCTCTAGCTATTTCTAACTTAAATATATCATTTTATCCATCTTTAGTTTCCAATCATTGATATAGTTTCTCGTAAGTTTTTCATCTGACTTCTGAGACTTTCTTCCTCACCTTTTCTTTACCAATTTGTAAATTTCTCTATTAACTACCCTCTCTACCTCTGTGGTTCTATCCACTAGGGCTTTATAAGCTATCTTCTTGATCTTATCCTTATGTTATACATATTTATTCCACCAACAATACTCCATCTTTTTAACCCCAAGGCCCTTAGAAACACCCAAGATCTTTCTAACTGCATTACTTAAATGAGTCACTACTCTTTCCAGTTCTAGTTAGAATCTCCTTCCAATTTCTATTATTCTCTATATATTACTCTATCCTTAAGTTGTTTCATCGTATCCCCTTTTAGGTCCCACAATCTAACTTTGTTACACCTTTAAGGACTTCTCATCTTTCTCCAACCCTTAATTATAAGATCTACAAACAACAATCTATATTAAGTTGATAAGCAAGTGCCATGTATCACCTTACAACCCATGCAACTAGGTTGATCACTCTGTTTTATGATGAAGTGGTCAATTTGAGTCTTCATATTTTTGCTCTTAAAATTCACCAAGTGCATAAATTCTGTGGTATCAGAAATCAAGACAGGATTAGATTAATCTTGGGGATCAAAATACCAACTTTTTTCTCTTCCTTAGCAGCTCCTTCTCGAAGACCGATTTTCAACCTAACAGGGACAGACAGAGGCATTGACATATCAAAAAAGTTTGTCTCATTTCCATTAACTCAAATGGTACTATAAAGTCTAATAAAGTAGTCCCATTATCATTCCTGACCCTATACCCAAAACACCCATAAGCCCATGTATATCAATCTAAGGTTATCCCTATAGGACCATTAAATTCTCCTCCTAAAATAACTTTCTCTTTAGGAGAATCTATTAAATCACCTTATCAAGCTCTTCCTAGAATTGGAGCTTATGTTGTTTGTCCAACATAGATAGGGTGGATAAACGCACTTCGCATTGAAAATAAAACCTTTCACCATAATCTTTACGGACAAAATCTATCATTAGTCCTTTCTACCCCTACAACATGATGTATGAATTCCTTGATAAGTAAGATACGTACCCCATTTGATGCTAAATACGAAAGTTCAAACCCATTGATCTCTTTCGCTTTAGCTCTTGTTCATTTTGTCTCCTGGATGCATGCTATATGAATCTTATTTTCTTTTTCTAAAATCTCTACTAATTCCGATGATTTTCCTATAAGGGTCCCGATGTTCTAAGAAATTATCCGCAATCTGTCAACATCTTCTCTTCTCCTAGACCTAAGACTCATCGAAGAACTAGCCCTTACTCTATCATCGGAAGTCAATGCCACTCTTCTTACCTTATTACCCAACATGAGTTATATAAGACAAGCTCAATAAGTCCCTACACAACTTTAAGATTACTCAATTATCCAAATAATACAAAAGTGATTAAAAAATTGCAAAAATTAGATTATTAAGGCAAATATCTAGGTAAGCAAGTTGTTCTCACTATGGTGTTAACAAAAAAATATTCCTATATGAAAATGTTGTCTAATTTTATTATTTTTTCTAACTTTTATATTTTGATTTTGGTTATAAATTCTAGTATTTTAATCCAAATTTGAATGAAATGAGGATATGTGGAGTATTGTTTGAATGTTGAAAAAAAACAAGAAATTGGGCAATTGTCATGCAAATGACAGGAGAGTCACCTGTGTGACAAAGTGTCATGCCCGTGATAAGGAGTGTCACAAGCATGATAAGGTGGTCACCACAATGATACATTATGTCACCACAATGCATATTCTCTGGCATTGAAGTTAATATATCAAGTGAGTCATGCAAGATTACTACAGATTAAAAAAACTAGATAAATAGAAAGTTTATAGAAAGAAAAGGGGGAGAATAAGAAAAAATAGAAAATAGCAAAGAGACAATGAGAATATAAGGAGGCAAAGAGAGGCAGAAAGCATGAGCTGAAGCCTAGTCGGTGTGAGCAAGAACAGAAGACAAAAGAGCATTCGACGATAGCAAACATTTTTTGGGCAAGAATAAGGCAAATATAGAAAGCGAGAGCAGTCGCCAAGGAACGTGAGCTTGGAAGGAGATTCATCACCATCTCTTCCTTGCCTGAGAGTTCTTCATTTTGTTTGTTGAACTTATTTCATCTTTTGTTGCTATTTTTTGAACTCATTTCATCTTCTGTTTGTTGAACTTATTTACTCTTTTTATTGCTTTTATATTTCTCTATTTACTGATGAACATGGGATTGAGTTTGATGAATATGATGAACTATTTTCATTCTAGTATATGCTGATTACTTATTCTTGAGAATTAATGGAACTGATTTAATCGATTATGCATGATTAAACTACTATTTTATTGTCTTTTTAATTTCTATGATTTCTGAACTTATTGGATGTAATAGTTTGGCCAACTTTTGCATCATTTTGATATTAAACGAAAAATTGAGAGAAGAAGTGTAATATTAGAACAATAAATCATAAACTCTAAGTTATGAATTAGAAATATATTAACTCAAGTGGGTAATTATCAGTTAGGTTTAAATAATTGATTTGGATAATATACTTTTCGAACATGAACGTTAGATCTAGTTGATTATTTGATTTAATTGTAAAACCTAATTGTTAATTTTATTAAGACAATTATTCAATCAATTCACCTTAGTCATGCATATGAGATTAAATTATTGAAATTAATTTCTCAAATGCTCTCTACATTGATTGATCAAATTGTTCTTTGCTTCCAATTAAATTAGTTTACTTGTTAGTTTATTTTTCTTTAAAATCCTTTTCTCAACACATTGAGTTAGGGTTTTTAGGATTACATTTGCTTTTATTCAAAGTTAATTTGAGTGGACCAATTTCATCTCCTTGAGAGATGACCCTGGGTATTCAAATACAATTACCTCGTATATTTACAAGTAGGATAACTTAGGTTTTTTAGAACTTATTTTGGCACAACAACAAGTCTACAGTTTCTTAATATTAAATGGTATTAGTTCTGTCATATTGAAAGAAGTAAAAGGCCAAGCCACTAGATGTTGACTATTATGAAAATAAACTAAATGTGAGAAGCAAAGAACATAAAAAAGAGAAAGTAGACAAGAAAAGCTAAAAGTGAAGAGGAAAGCAAAATATAAGCACATAAATTACAACCAAAATTTAAAGGAAAAATAAAACAGATAAGCAAAGCCAAAGAAAATGGACAATGAGAGGTGAAAAGTATGACTTTGGAGTTCTTCTTAGGAAGCATTATATCAGAGTTATAAAGTAATCAAAGTTACAAGAACATGTATATACTTGTGAACTTACTTAGTAATCATCAACATTTTTTAATTACTAAAAATAGAATAAAACAAACGGATCTCAAAAGTGAGGTTTCAAAAAATCTAAATCGATAAATCCTTCAACTTAACTATAATAAAATAAACGATTCCATTAAAAACTAAAACATTTAAAAGGAACAATAGTCGAGGAAAACAAAAAGTTGAAATTCAAACAAAGAGAACAATAATACAAGTAAGCAAACTAAAGAAGAAGGATCTCAGAAAGCTATTTTTTACACAAATTCGTACATAATAAAGGAAGAGAACAATAGGTGTTGAATGATTGTATCGAAAAGGACAAGAACATGGGAAAAAGGAAAATAGTCGTGTAGGTGATGGAAAAGCCGTTACGACAACTATAAAATCAATATCGGTCTAAAACATGGTATCCATAAACTCAATTTTGAAAAAAAAAGAAAAATTTCAAGCCAACATCATCACATAAACACCACCTTTAAAAAAGTCGAATTAGATCCTAAAACATAACAAAAATCTTTTAAAAAAATAAAACATATCTAGGAGCAGGAAAACAAGATTTAAACAGAAAGAAAAAAACTTCAAGTGCGAGCCCATATCTGAATCTTTTATAGCTCACTCTGAAAAGTAGTGTGTTAAATCCCTACAAAACTTAGAGAAGCTAAGAAAAGCTTTTCAGATCTACTGAAGAAATTAATATGAGAACGAAAGAGAAGAAGAGAGACCCTATATTATCATTTAAGAAAACCTGTTAAATCTAGAGCAAACTAAAGGGAATAAGGTTAAAATCCTTGGAGAAGTTTTGCTAACTCCATTAAGAACACAAAAACATTAGAAACCCATAAAGACCTTCCTATTAAGGTGATTTTTATAGTGAATTTTGCCCCCATTTTATCATGGTATCAAAGTTAATCAAATTTAGATAGGTCTCTAATAAATATCTAGTCTTTTTTTTTTTTGAAAAGTTAACTTTGTATTACCTTTCAAAGTTGGCTATAAGGTTGTAATAACAAATAACTATAGATTATTATTCCTCTTGAAATCCTCAATTAGTCAAAATAAGCTTTAGTAAATCTGCTATTTTCTTGAGGTTGTTTCAACATCATGTCTCCCTCTTCAATTAGTCTGATTCTTAAGCTGGGTGGGTTCTACTTCCTTTGCAATTAGAGAGTTAATTGGCTAGGGCTAGTTCCTCCACCTAAGGTTAGTTGTTCTCTACACTATTGAATAATAAATATATAATGTTAGAGGCCATTCAAAGATGTTTAGTTTAACAAACTTTATTTACTAGATGTTTATTTTTGATTGTGAGAGGGTGTGTAAGCCTTATAATATATGAGAATCTCCCTTCCTTTAAGTTTCCTTTTGAGTAGTGTTAGGTTTAATTTTATCCATAGTGATATCTATTATTGATGTAAAATTTAAGCCTATATTAAGGGATTTTTATAGTTGATAAGTTTAAAACTATTGTCTTGCTATTTATCATGATCAAATTAGTTTTATAACACGAGGAATGGAGTTATAACATGCTACCCATCACGATTAACTTTTTTTATAGAAAAATTAAAATTTTAATTCTTAGCTTTAGACAAATTATCAAAACTAGTATTAAGTCTATTTCTTAGAACTTTAATACTTGAACTCATTTCATATCACATATAAATTGATATTAGTCTCCGCCAGAGTCCACAATTTAGTAAATTGATGCGGCTTTCCACACATTAAGGGTTTGAAAAAATCTGATACTAAGTTGAACTATCAGACATTACGTTACATCATATATGAGTTTTAGATGACTTTCAATTACATTATAGAAGGAAATACACAAATATTATGCAACATTATATTGTAATTTGAGAATTATTTCAAATCCAAAATTAATTATCTGTTTATAGCTAAAAAAATCATAAAAGAAAAAATCATACAAAATCAAGTCTTTTAAAAATCAAAACCCAACAAAAGGGGAATTTTTTCCAACCCATAATAAATTTATTGAGTAGGTAAGACTAATGTTGGTAATTGTCAATCATCTCTTCTTATTTGTAATATTATATTGTGGTTTAAATTAGATTTTTTATATATTATGACTTGGTAGAAGTTGACTCGTAGATATTTTAACAAGAAGCAAGAATATAAGGAGCCTAAATAATGAGGATAAAGCATATACTAATGTTATATAAGCTTCTACATAAAGGAGACATGCATAAAATATTAGACAAGTTGTTAATATTTTAAGATACTAAAAGAAGCTAGAGATTCATTAAAGAACATTATAAGACCATAATAAGCTCTTAATAATTTAATGGTGGATCTTTATGAAAAGAGTGAAACTTTGCTTCTTCAAGAGAATGAATTTCATGCTATAATGATTATTAAAGTGAATGAGCAAGCATCACCAAAAAGTTACATAATGTAATCTATTTTCAAATATAAAAGAAAATTGATTACGATTTTTAATGGGTTTGAAGTTTAGAGAAACAAAATAAGGTTGATGTCAAAGTGGATCTTGTAATTGGCATGAGACTCATCCTTATTTGTACACATAAAGTTATAGAACAAAATTAGTGTTGTTCTGCCTCCTAGATAGTCGCTTGACTTGTATAATTAGGAGTTTTAATTTGCTTGAAATTCTATATTTTTGTTTAGATAGGGATTGAATTTTCAAAGTTATTTATTTGTTTCCTAATTATATTATGTCAAAATTGTAATTATATTATGTCAAAATTGTACTTTCCTTTTAGGATTCTAATTCCTAGGTTTTAAGCTTATAAAAGGCTTTCTTATTAATATAATTAGAAGTTTATCATCGCATTGTCATTGTCATTGTCATCGTCATCGTCATCTTCATCGTCATCGTCATCATCATCATCATCATTATATTTTTCTTTGTGTTTTTATTTTTGATTTCTTAAATCAAACTTATCGTAATAGAATGTTCCTTCATCTTATTTATATTAGCGTTGAATCTCACAAGGATTTTTTTAAATGTAAGTAATTTCATAAATAGGAATAGTTATAGGATATTACAAAACAACTACTCCCCAACAAATGTAGTTACTACATTTTTTACAAGAAGTTCTATAGGTCCAGTAAGAATACAATTACTAGCATTGCAAATCTACAAATTCAATCCCATTTTAATTTCTCTTGCGATGATTTCTCCATAAAAAGATGTCATAGCAGTCAAACTAAGACTAGTTAAGTACCCCATCCAGTTGTATTGCTGAGTATCCTCAGGTTATCCAAATAGTTTAGCATTCCTCATTCTCCAAATATAGTAAACTAACATTTCAAATCCTGCTTTGAACATTTTTTGATCACCTCTTCATTCCATCTCAGTTTACTAGCCCATTTGATAGTGCTCAACCAAGTTTGGTTATTTTCTTGTAAAATGAAAATCTTTAGAAACTGTCTCTACACATTTGAAATACAAGTGATTTAAAGTCTCTAGAAAGTTTGTACAAAGTGGAGAAATGGTGTCTAGTACTTGAAACTTTAGCTTGTTTCTATTTCCAAACCTCTGTAAAGCTGCTAACCACATAATAGAGGAGTGTGCTGAAGCAATGCTTGAGTCCCAATAAGTTTATAGAATTGCAATTTAATCATGGGCTTTAATAGCAACTTCCTATAAGATTCAGTAGAGAATTATAGGAGCTATGTAGCTCCAATCTTATTACATTAGCTTGTGTCTGATCAGGTTGGTAATCTGGAATATTGTTTAATGAAAATTGGTGCCTCTATTTGAAGGAAAAGGCCAAGTTCAGTTTCCATTTTGTATTAGCACGTGTACCTTTTTGTTATCAAGAATTGATCCTCTCATAGTCCGATAGTATTGTGTGATGTACAAAGGTCCTAAAGGATGCCAATTATCAAACCAGAAAGTTGTGTCCCTTCCATTTCCTATGAAGTGTTTGACATGAGGTTGTATGAATTGCCTTGTGTTCAGAATCTATTGTTCAGAATCTATTGGAATGCATTGGACTGAGTTGGTTTGCTTTGAATAGTCCATATGCTATCTTGCTTGATATATACCACATGAATCCATTTCACCCACATACTTTCTTTTTTCACACATATTCTCCATAGTCTTTTAGCCATTAAAGCTTTTTCGATTTTGCTAGCAGAAGTGATTCCAAGTTCTCCATAGTCCTTACATATTGAGCTCCATTTAACTTTGGGGGATATTCTATGATTGTTGTTTTATCCATACTAGGGATGGTAATGGGTTTTCAACCCAAATAGTATCTGCACCACCCGATCCGAAAAATGGACATGGAGGCTAAAAAAATAGATTTTAAATGGATGCTAAAAAATGGATGTGAATATGGATTTGGATATGGGTCTAGTGAAATCTCGAACCGATGGATAGCCATACCTTACCCATTTTTGATTAACTTTATTTTTGTTTTTTCTTGAATATTTATGGTTAAAAATAATAAAATATTAATATTTTATGAGAAGAAACAACTTTAAAATTTCCACTTTACTCCTAAGTTCTCACCTTTTTCATCATATTTTATTTTCTTATAGGATGATAATAATGCAAATGATATGAAGATGGAGTTTTGAATATTATGGTGTTCACACAAAAACAATTTGAAGCTTTGGATATTTCTATCTTTGTTCTAGTTCTTGATTGGGAAAAATATATGTTATCTTTGTTCTAGACATTATGATTTTTATTATTCCAATTTTATCGTGTTTTTAAGACATACAAATCAAAATTTTGAATTATTATTATTAAAGTAATTTTGATTTGGAGCGTTCACCAAAATCTACTCTTTATATTTTCTATTTAGAAGTTATATTTTTATGTGTTATATAACCTAATGGATATCCAAAAATTCGAGCAATCCAATAGATTTGGATATGGGTAGTAAATCGTAAAAATCGATGGATTTTAAATGGATAATGGAATGAGTCATAAAAAATGGATATGGATATGGGTAGAGTAATACCCGAACCGAACCCTACCCATTGCCATCCCTAATCCATACCATACAAAATCCCTTATACATCTATCAATCTTCTTTAGAATAGTCTTAGGTAAGCTAATATATAAAAGTTAGTAGATATGCAAGTTATTGAGAATTGAGATAGCCCGTTGCAACCTGCCTTCATAAGAAAGAAATTTGTTGCTCTAGTTTGATATTCTCTTTTGTAAGGAAGCAATAAGGGGCCTGCATTATATCTTATTGACTTTTTTTTTTCTGTAGAGATTGGAACTCCAAAATAGGTGAGTGGCATTTGCTGAATCCTCAATTCTGAATTGTTAATCAGAAGAATAGAGTCTCCTCGATTGTGTTTGGAAAGATAAGAAAAACTTTTACTTGGGTTAAAAATCAATCCATAAATTTGCTTAAACCTTTAAAGAGATTGTAGCAGGACTATAATAGAGATAAGATCATTAACACTAAGTATAAGCAACTTATCAACAAATGATAATTGTGAGATATTGAGAGTTTCACATCTACAATGGTTCCTGAAACTAATATTTTCTATTATGCACTATTTAGTCACTTTGAGAAGTAATTCCATAGTAATGGCAAAGAGGTAGGGAGAGAGGGGATCTCCCTACCTTAGGCCCCTTGAAGCTTTGCAAAGTTGTGTTAGTTCTCCATTCACTAAAACAAAATAGGAAATAGTAGTGAAACAAGCTGGATCTATTTGGTAAATCTAGCAAGACAAACAAATGCCTAAAGAGAAGTGATGATGAAGTTCCAATCTACTATGTCAATTTTGAGAGCACAACTGCTATTAGTGTTATAGTCTTTGAAGATCTCTTATGACATCATCATATTGGCAACAATGCTCCTTCCAGGAACACATGCCCCTTGACAAGGATTGATCACATCGGGAAGAGTATGCTTGAACCTATCTGCTAGAATTTTGAAATGATTTTGTAATTATAGTAGGCAATAGGTCTGTAATCATTAAGGTTCAAAGGGTTAGGTGTTTTTAAAACCAAGAATAGGTAAGTTTGGTTAAATTCATTCAATGACCTATCACTCTTCATGCACTATATATATAATTGAGGGTTCAATAAGGTGCCATTTTTCTTGGAAAAATTTGGCATTAAAGCCATCTAGACCTAGAGCCTTGTTAGGATGAAAAGAGAATAGGAAATATTTGATTTCCTCAATGGAGATATCTTTGAGCAGCATAGGATGGTGACTTTATGCAATCTCTCCCTATATATTCCTTAGAATTTCTGTATGAAAACTTGAATTACTAGTTGTGATACCATTAATGCCCATGAAATGTTTCCTAGTTGCCTTTTTCATCCCCTTCTGATCATGAACTAAGTTCCCCTTGAGTCCATCAGTGATACAATTTTGTTTCTTTTTCTACTTCCTTGGATTTTATTTTAAAAAAATTGGAATTCTTATCTCCTTCTTGGAGCCACTAGATTCGAGAATTTTGTTTCAGCTGAGATATATAAGCTTTAAGAGCTTCAAAATACCTCATCAAATCAACATTTTCCTTCTCAATGAAAGTTGACTCCTTTGGGGTGATGGAAAGAGCATTTTGAGTAGCTGTGAGCTTTTCCAAAGACTGTAATTTGTCATCTTTCATTGGACTAATATTGTATTTCAATAAAGATAGACAATCTATTTTTATAGGTTTCAAAATTTGAAGGAATTGAAAGCCTTTTGATCCTTGACAACATTTCTTTACCGTCCCAGAAATGATTGAGTTGGTACGTGGATGCTTCAGGATAGAATCAAAGAACTTGAATGGAGATTTCTTTTTAGCTAATTTTTATAAATACGGGCAATAATAGGAGAGTGTTATGAGAAGAGAGGTTTTTCAAAGATAGCATAGCTCTCACTTAGTCTTGCTAACTACCTACTATTGACTAAACATTTGTCTAATTTCCTTTGTAGGAATTTATCTCCACTTTGGTGATTACTCCAAGTGAAAAAATCACCATAAAATATGAGGTTCACTAGTCCAAGTGAGGATGTATGGGAGGTTAGTTATTTGATCTCATTACGTGAGGTACCTCTTCCACCATTTGATTCAAAATATGAGAGTAAGCAATTGAAGTCTCCTGCTATCACCTATAGGTTGTAATATTCTTCTCAAATTTCTATAGGTCTTTCCATAATCTAACCCTCTGGTATTCCTAATTAGCAACATACATAACTGAGATAGCAATAGATTCATTACTAGCTTTAAGGGTCATCCCATAATGGATAAGCTAATATGTACAAAACCAGTTAGATAAGTGTAAGTGAACAGGATCAAAAGAAACTATCAATCTCTCATTAGGGTGTTTAAAGTGATTGCTTAAGGTAGTCCAATCTACTTAGAGAAATTTCAAACCTCTTAGAAGAGATTTTTCCTTTATTTTGGTCTCCACAACACCAAAAAAAAGGTTATCTAGCTATAAGGTAATCCTAACGTAGTTGTTTATTTAGACAATTAAGTCCATGAACATTTTATATAGTGCAGACCATTAAGAGTTTCTGGACTTGGTCCTTCTTCTTGATTTGTGATTACTTGAACCTAGATCTAACCATTCTTCATTCTAATTCCTTGTCATAGGATCCACTTCAATTTTGGCATTTGTAATTTTCTCCAATTTTTTTCTTATTGCAATTTGGTTGTGTGTTAGCAATTGCTTCCTTTCTTTTAGATTCGTCCCTCTCTGTAGGAGATAATTGCTTTCCCTCTCTTGGTAAGTTGAAGGACTGAACTTCCATTATTGGTAATTGCTCCTTATTACCTGTAGTTGAAATGAGGGACTGGTTCGATCCTGCTTTAATTTGCTCATTGTTACCTGGAATGCTTGTAGGGGATTCCTTACTGTTTTCTTGATTATCCTTCCTATATGTTCTTGGTAATTTTGTTCCATTCCTCTTAGGGATCTAGACTTTGATAGTCCCTTTCAAGTATGGTCTCCATGGATATGACAATTTAACCCTATCATTTACTAGGTCTCCATTCACCTTCTTAGTATCAATTTCTATGCATACCCTTGTATATCGAACCCTTTTAATATTGGAAATATTTTCATCCATTACTAGAGGAGTACCCAGGTAACTAGCTAAGTAGCAAAAACACTTTGAGGACTAGCACTCTAGAGGAATATAATGGAAATTATCCCATATGGGAATGATTTTAAGTTTTGATTTATCTAGTTTAAAGCCAATAACCTATTTTCTTAAAAATAGGCTTACCTGGAATATACTAGGGCTCTATATCTATGATCTTCTGTGCCATTTCTTTAGAAGAAAATTAAATAATAAATAGATCATACTCAGTTAGAAAGTGATTAACGGTCCCCATTTCTTCCAGTTCAGATTAGCCCACTATTGAACCCTTGGAAAGGCCATTGTCTAGTCCCAGAAGTGGTATACCAAGGAAGCTCTCCATTTGGTCACTCCATTTTGCATCACCTTATATAGAGGAGAAATTGGACCTTTTTGTTTATAGAAATGAAGTATAGTTTATCAAAGCTATCTAGATCTTCTACAACTATACTCCAGGTCTATTTTTCCACCTTTTAGGAAGAGAGGGTAACCTTATGTGAAGTAGGAAAAGGAGGGAAGTCATCTTGCTCCAGATGGGCCTCAGGAACAACTACCAAAGATGGGGTTAAGGATGAGTGACATTTTACCAATATCACTATGTTTTTAAGACTTAAACCAAGTGAGAAATTTGAACCAAGGAGTGATTTACTTAAAAAGGTAAAACTTGGTTTAAACTGGATGAAAGTAACAGCAGGTAATTTTAGAAGGGAAGAAAGTGTGGAGAGCTAGCTTCCTGATGCTGGTTTGGAGGTGACATCGATACTGATGACCCTGTTAAGCATTCCTTCTTTGTGTTTGTTGTTTCTTTCTCTCTTTAAGAATTGATTGTGTTATCCTATATGTATGGATTTGGGTTTTGTGTATGAATGATCATATTCTAGTTATCGTTTGATTGTTTGTGTATGAACCCATAGCTAGAATTTCAATATAATCTATAATTATTATATTTGAGATTCATTTGTAGCCACAAATGGTTCGTAATCATTAGGGATAATATAAACTAGGTTAATTGACCAGAGCGTATGTGGTTATTGCTTAGATTGGTCCATTTTTCTCACTTTTAATGCTGTTGTCCGAATGAACTTAGAGAGCTTGTTCTAGGTTTTCTGATAGTTAGGGTTAATTAAAGAGCTTGCTTTAATTAACTATGATCTAAGGAAAAATTGGGATTAATAGAGCTTGTTTTTAATGTACAACCAATAGTTCAAGGAGAGGTAAAAGAACAACAATTCAACAAAATATGTTTAATTAGGCGTGGGTCGAGAATGAACCAAAGAATTGGACTCCCAACGAATTAATCTCTTTCATCATTTTTAGATGTTTTGTTTAATTTGTTTTTATTAGTTTAGTTTCTTTTTATTTTCTTGTTCGATAAACCAACCAAACTCCCCCTTAAAACCTAAAAAATGATTAATCATTTCAAAGGATTTACACACACTTTCTGTATGATTGACCTAGACTCACCACTGCTATAGTAGTAGGTCTAGTTTATTTTGCATAGCGTTACAACACGCTACTGTCATGAAGTTAGCCGAAGGATGTTTTAGCCATATTGCTCTATCCTTATAAAGGAATAGGGGGTAAGGTGGAAAACAACTCTGAAAAAATCTTGAACTCCTATTACATGCATGTCAATATCTACCATTAATCAAGCAAGTCACTTTAGCTTTAGCAAGTAAGAACATTATAATGTTATCACAGTTGGGGAGTAAGTTCATAGGACTTTTAACACTCTAATTCTATCTATAACCAAGTTTTATTTCCATTTCCCACATTTTATTGAATCTATAACTTAATGGTTTCCTTTTGTTTTAGCATTTAAATAACTCTATGATGCATATACTTTAGGTTTAACTATTCATATGCTAGCATTCCTCAAGAAATGTTCATGCACTCATTTAACTGATAAGTATTCTTCACTATTGAAAATTCTCTAAAGCCTTTTAGTCATCATTAGCCTGTTTACTGAGATGACAAATTCGATGCCTAATCCCCCTTTAAACTTACGTAAGTAAATATATTTCCACCTTACCTTTGCAAAAGGTTTAAAGAGCTCATTATTAGTCTAAATAAAACTTATAGGTATTTGTTTAATTTCCTTACATAAATTCTTAGGAATGACTATAGGAGCTAACTAGAAAACATATAAGTTAATGAGCATATAGTTGATTTTTACTAGAATAAAGCATTTAATTGTCCAATCTCTAATTATTCTTCTTATCACATCAAACAACCCTTGGAAATCTATAAAAGAGATTATCTTTGATGAGATAGTTATCCCCAAACAAGCAAAAGATAGAGACTCAAGAGAAAGGTTAGAGAGTGAAGCAAGATCGTAGGCTACATAAAAAGATTTGATTGAGACTATTAAGTAACCCTTTCTTCATTGATGGTCAGTCCTGAGATGACACTAAATTTATGCAATGATTTTAAGAGCTAAGTGACATAAGGACATTGACACCATAAAATCATATCAAGTCATCAACATAAGCTAAATAGGCAATTGCCAACTTTTAACATTTTTTTTATAAAACTTGAACTTATGCTCCACACTTAAATTTTTTAGAATGATTCAGGATAAAACTTCAATACAAGTGGTAAAGAAGTAAGGCGAAAGTGTATCACTTTATCTTCTGCCTTTTAAACCCCTCAATATATGAGAGGCTTCACTATTGATAAGGATATCATATGAAGTTATAGTTAAACATTGGCTTATCAAGGAGATGAAAGTAGTAGGAAAGCTAAATGCCTTCAGAGAATGAAGTAAAAAAGCCTAATCCACCATGTTAAATGCTTGCTTATTTCAATTTTGAAAGCATAATTGGCTTTAGAACTCTAAAAATAATAGTTTTTGAACAATTATTGAGTAAGCATAATACAATCTCCTATGCTCCTACCTTTAATAAATGTAGCTTGTGATTGACTAAAAAAGGAGACAAAAATATGTCTGATTTTATCTATTAGTAGCTTAGAAACTATCTTGTAAAATGTGTTATAACAAGATATTGGTATGAATTGATTTAAGGAAGCATGGATAGAAGTCTTCGGAACTAGACATAAACAAGTTTTTTTTAAAAGTTGAAAGCATTGTTTAACTAGAGAAGAACTCTAGTACATCTTTATATACATGAGTATTAATGGAATCTAAAGACTTTTGGAAAAAAATAATAATTGAATCCATTTAGTCTTGGGGCTTTGTTGGGGTTAAGAGAGAATATCATCCTTTGAGAAAGGCTTTGAAAGAAATTCTGATTTTTGCTTGTTAAAGCTTTAAGAAAAATTGAGTTGATTGATGAAGCAGAAGAGATTCAAGGACTTGTG
>JAOQMR010000005.1:16224985-16235386 GCA_027563865.1 Erythroxylum pelleterianum
CAAAATGGAAGAAAATTCCGTTTCCTAATGATGACAGTGGCGTACGTTTGAAGGAGCTTTCCTGGCATTGGAAAGAAAAAAAGAAAAAAGTGATAGCTACTTCACATGGGACTTAGCTTTGCTTGGCATTCAGCAGGTGATTATCTAACATGATCATTGCATATAATGTGAATGGTTGTTGGCAGTTGGCAGGTCATTTCATTATTTAGTGGGGGTTTCGTTTCAATTTCATTTAACCATAACCGATTAATTAAATATTTACATACATTGACAAATTACACCTGCCCTTTCGGTAGAAATTGACGTTCCGTCATCATATGTGCAAGAAAGTATACGGAGGAGTTGCGGAAGCTAACCTACTTGGAGAAATTAGACATGATGTACCACCTGACTACACAAGCATGTTGGTGGAAAATTCTGACCTGGCGATCGATCATGTGCTTTTGCTCTTCTTGTCTTTGCTTCCTATTCAATGATATAACCACCATCATTTGTCGGTCCAACTTGCAAGTTGCCGATTACCGTTTTATTCTTCATTTTTCGTCGTGGCTACATCAGCAGGTAGACGATGGATCTAAGACTATACGGGGAAACTTATAGTTCAGTGAGTGCAATAGGATTTAGGCCTGAACTAGTTCAAAGTTATGTGGTAAGAGGATTTGTAGGCATAAGGAAGAACTAGTTCCTATACTAGAGTTATCATAACCAAATAATCCATAATATAAATTCAAAACAAAATAGAAAAGCAATAAGTGGTTTACTAGAACATCTGGGATTTCCAGTTAGTCAAAAGATGTTGGGTGTCTATTTCGGGCTAGGCGTCTAGAGCCCACTTGACTAGACCATTTAGGAAATTATGATGGACTTGTTCAATGGGCTAGGAATTAGACTTGTGACTCCGTAGAATGAGAAACTTAACAACAAGGTGCCATCTTTGGTTTTATACATGTAAAAGGGAAAGCTGAAATACAGGAGAGGGTATTAAAAGAGAAAGCTGAAATACAGGATGAGAGGGTATTAAAAGGGAAAGCTGATATACAGGAGAGAGTACCAAATGCAAGTCTAAAGCATCCTTTCATATTAAAATTAAAATTTTTATCATAAAAAATAAAAGGGAAATGGAAGAAACAATATAAGTAATTCATAATAATTGGATCATAAAACTTGAATAGTATTCAATTTCTACAAAGTTCTTTTAAGAATCACTCCAACAATTTTGCAAATTTTGGAAAATCCTTAATTTTCTTTCCTTCCAAATAGAGTATGTCCATATCCTATTACTAGCTTAAAGACCTTTTGATCACAATGGTGAGTAAAGTGAACTCGAGTAGCCCAACTGACAAAATCAAATCAACAACTTGTACAAAAATTTAATCTACATAAAGAGAGAATCAAGTTCCAAAAAGAGATAGAGTAATTACAATTGTATAAAAGATGGTTATGAATCTTAGGTTTCCTCCTACACAGGACACAAAACCTTCTAAAGTTTTAAATTTATTCTTCTAAGGAATAAAAGAAGCATTAGGACAGTTGCAACTGAACAAAATTAGATGTCATCATAAAGTTTTTGGCTTCTATACCTTCAGCAGTTTAAGATAAGAGGAATTTGTGAATCTTTGGGAGTTGTGACCTAACCAAATGACTTTATCTTCTTCTTATAGAGTAGGTCTATAATAAGGGACTTGTGCCATTATGAATTTGAACCTTATAAACCTACAATTACACTGCCAACAATAATATAATTTGCCTTAGCCTTTACGGGGATTAGAAGCCTAAGACTACTTTGACTTATATGTTGTGCAAGGGACCTAGCTCATTCCAATAATCATATAAAACATGTGTAATTTTTTCATTCCCAATAATAAACTTCATTTGTCAATGTATAAAATCTCTGAGTTTTAGAAGTTGGTCCTAGGTCTAGGAATGTTTGATGCTTAACTTAATAGCTTGGAAACTCTTATCTTTAATATATAAATGTGGATCTATCTTACCTAAATGGACTTTTTATCCACAAAGAGCTTCCAAATCCGCTTTGCTAGTAACATTGTATTTATGATTTTGATATAATCGATGCTCAAACCTTGCTTCCTCTTTAGATAAGAATACCTTTAGCTTTTTCTTTACATATATTATAAAACTTATCTAACCATAAGAAGGCCTTAAAGAGCCTTTCTATTTCCTTGATGACCTTATAAGGCATATATAGATTACATAACCAATCAATATGAAGATTATTGAGCATAGATTTGAAAAGTAAAAGTCTTCTAGAATAAGAGAGATAACAAATTTAATTATATCCTTAGTGTTAAAACTTTATTTTATTGCCAACCACAATATGAAAGAGGCCTTAGGAAGGTTGTTCAAAAACAATGCCAATTTGGTCCAAGTTAGTATTTGATGGTCTTTTAAGAAAATATGCAGGCATAATTTATTATTGAACAATCTAGAGGGTGCCTTAACTAGGTGAATGCATCTTATTTTTTGGAGTTAATATTGTACCCTAATAAGTTAACTTCAATGATTAAGAAACCTATAGAGTTGTCAACTGCCAACGCTATGAGTTTCTTTAGATAAACTATGATACTTGGTATCTACTAGTATGCTAGACTTTAGAAAGCTGAAATTGGAAGTTTGTGCAATAGACCAAGGTTATGCTAGTTATCAAACCAAAACCAAGTGTTTTTGGGATTCCTTATGATTTACTTTAGCTTATTGCGTATATTGTCTCTTAAGCTTAGGATTCATTTAATGAACCAAATATGTTAAATTTTGGACCTACTTTCAATATACTATTTCCATTTAAGAAATGAGTGTGAATTTATTTTACCTATAAGGAGTACTTATTCATAAGCATTTTCCATAATATTTTTGTAAATCATCTTTTTTATTGCCTTGATAGGGATTATGCCTAACCTACCTTTCTCCTTATGAGCATATATATCTTAATACTTAATTTTAGTTGTTGAGGCATTTTTGCTTCCCTTCTCTATAGGAAGTCTTTAAGGAGTCTTTCAATTGCTTTTATAATGTTATTTGGTAGGAATAGATTTGAACTATAGTAGATGTGAAGTTTATTCAAAATTAAATTAATCACTTAAAGTCTCCCAAAATATAATAGATTTTTTTATTATAATTCCCTATTCTCCTTTCAATTACATAAAAAAGGTTTGTAATCTTTATAGGAGAGTCTCTTTAGTAATAGGTATCGCCAACTATTTGAAAGTGAGGTTTTAGAGCTTAAAGCCTTGTTTCTTTATTATTGTTCAAAAAATACAGAGGAAAACAAAAGGAAAGAAAAAGGAAAAAAGGAAAAGAATAACATATAGCAGCAACAATAAGTGTGGAGTAGTTAATTATATCCATTTGCATGTCTCAAAAATCATTTTGTGTCCTTTTGCATACTTAGTATCCTATGAGTGCTTGTGATGAGCCCTCAAATCCTTTTGACATACCTTAAACCTTAGCCCCATTACAACCCTTAGCAAAGTCCTTTTGATCTATTTCTGCAAGTAATCACTGTGAAGAAGAATTGGTGTATTGCAAGCCTATGGTAGTGTACTTTCCTATGGGAAGTCTAAAGCAAAACACTAACCTTAAACACTTAAGTGAAATGAGTGAATTCCATGAGGAAGATCCATTTTGAGTTTATGCTTGCCTTTGATCAATAGTGTTATAACTTGAGTTTGATTATGTATGCCGATGAAAACTAGTATGATGTATGTAATAATTGGACATTCGAGTGGCCGAAGTTTGAAAAAATGCATGCTCTTAATCCTTATGATGATGAATTAATAGAATGGATTGGTTGTGTTTGATTTTTCTTGAGGACAAGCAAAGGTTTAAGTGTGGGGAAGTTGATAAGTGCATTTTTAGGTTATGTTTCTAGTGTGTTTTCATGTGTTTTAAGTTCTTCTTTGTGTGTTTTAGTTCTAGTTTATTTGATCTTTAGCATCTTTTGCATCTTTTCTTGATCTTTGAAGTGTTTAGTTGTTGTTTTACATTATCTAGTGTTTAAGGGTAGTTTTGGAGCCTATTTGTAGGATGAATGATACACCTTACTAATGAACTATGCAGGTATCAAATTAGCAACTGTGGATGTGGTACAGGTGATTTAATGGCACCACTGGACACACTTAAAGAGTTTAGATGACAATGAAATCTGGTGGAGAAAAAAGACAATGTATGAGGAGCTTGCAGTTCAAATTTCAAGTCAATAGGTGGTCCAGAGAAGAAGTTATGGCCAAAAGAAAGAAGATTGCAAAAAGATCTCAAAAAGCAGTGCAGGATCGCGCTTGTGCACGATCGTGCAACTATACACGATCGTGCAACCGCAAGATGATCATCTCTCTGTCACCTTGATAGGCGGAAACTTGTCAAGATCAGGTTAAACACGGAATTTTAAGTGGCTTGACCCTCCCCTTAATGACAGACGGGACTTGTCAAGATTAGGTTAAACATGGGATTTTAAGTGACTTGACCCTCCCCTTGACATATATAAAGGGCTCTAAACCCTAGGAGCCTCCATCCACCAGATCACACACCAAAAATAGGGAAAAATGACTTTTAGAGGCTAGCCAAAGAAAGGAAACATAAAATCTACCTTGGAAAAGGGGCGACAACACCAAGACCCAGAGTTTTTCTAGCTTTTTGAAGTAGAGAGAAGGAGTTCTTGACTTTACCCAACTTTTATTCTTTTCTCTTTATGACTTTTAGTGTAAAAAACATGGATTCTTTTGGATTGTTTATTATTATAAGTAGATAAATACTTTGTAGGAGTTGTTCTTCAACATTTGTGGAACTCTTGTTGTTTTGGATGCAATGAAAGATGTTTTGTGATATTTATTGTACTTATACCATACAATAGACTGAGAGGGTGAGTGTTGGTATTTGAGTTGGGTAGTGTAGCAATTATTAGCTCCCAATGGACCTAATAAATATTCAAGTTTTCCAAATAGTTGAAAAGGGATCTTAGCTGTTTACTTAAAATCACTTATAGGAGTGCTTAAAATCTTGTTGAAGGATTAGGAGAAGTTGGTAAGTCTAGAGATAGTATAACTATTTCTAATCCATTCAATTAGGGTCAGCTAATTACGCCTTGAGAGAGGGTAATTGAACATTAGAAAATCTTGGCTCAAGCATAATTGGATGAATAACACAAGAGGAAAGCAAAATAGGGATAGAGAAACTCCTAATTTTAAACCTTAGCCATCAATCTCTGTGGGATGATATCTATTTTTAACTACAAGTCATGACCCGTATACTTATAGTTTTTGACGTAAAACTAATAGTTTGGTTTACGAATGAACGCTAATCACTTTAAAACATTAGGAATGAGCACTTAAGATACAAGGGAACTATGAGGGAACCATGGATCCTTGTTATGGACTTCAATAGTACTTTATTATCTTCAAAATCTGAGGAAGAAAGGTGTTTTAGGAAACGTTGTATTGAAATAAGATCTTATATGCTAAATCTTGAGGGTACAAACCTAAAATCAGTTGGTAGATTATTTACCTGGAGCAATAATCAGGTGGTAACTTGATTTATAAGGAAAATACTAGATAGAGGGATGGTGAAATATGAACATATTTAGATATTTCAAAACAGTAGTGCTTATTTCATCGTTATATTCACACTATATTTAAATCACACTTTAATATGGATCCATAATCATTTAGGGAACTTTGAAAGGTCTTCACCTTTTAAGTTCTTCAATTTTATCTATGGTGATGAAGAATTTTAGGAGGCCATTGATAAGGAATTGAGGTTAAATTTCAAGGCTATGCTTCCTTTAAGTTTTACAAGAAACTTATGAGAATTAGATAGGGAAAAATGTTACAAAAAATGAAATTAATTTTGCTAAGGAATCTTTAATGTAATGTTAGAACGAGATTTGTGATTGTTCTACAAACATTTATCTGAAACTTAAAGAAAAACAAGCTTTATATAAATATAAAATGGCCTTAAAATCTCATTTTTCTCTAATAATGCTAGGTGTTATGGTTGAAGGAAGACACTAAATTTTTTCATATATCTCTCCTTAAAAGAAAAATAAAATAGAACCTCCAATCTAAGAAATGAAAAGGGAATGGTTTTCACTTAGCACAAAGAGCCTTTTTGTAATATCTCGTTCCTATATTAAGAGTTAGAACCCAAAAATACGGTACATGTGGGATCAATGAGAGATTAAGAAAATTGCATTTTCATTCTCATGCATATTGTTAGCATACAAGCACGTGAATTTGAATTTTTGCACATATTAAAATGATTGTACATGTATTCATTGACACTCCAGGTGTAATTAACTTATATATGTGAAAGGTTATTTTGTTGAGAATTGTGGTTTATGGGTACTGAAAATTTTAATTGGAAAGTGTGTTTAGTGATTTTGAATTTTTGGTGAATTTTAGAAATAAATTTCAAAAATGTTGAATATTATTAGACTAGGGAAAAAAATGCCACTTGGCGAGTGAATTGATGGAAGGAAATATAAATAAGAAACAAATGATATTGGAGAATTGTTAAAGATGATTTTAGAAATTATTGAAGAAATTTGTGGGGATGATTTTAGAATTTGTGAGAAGATGTTATTGAAAATTTTGTTGATAATTGGAATAAAAAGATGAGAGTTATGGAAACTAGTTAAAGCTTTAGAAATTAGAGAAGTGTCCAAGTCTTAAGCCATGGTTCTTTTTATTTGAAAGACCAAGACACTGTTGTTCTTGTCTTAAAATATCTTCTCCGTGACTTTCCTCATCTTCTGGAAGCTTTATTTTATTCAGAAATCTCTCACCCTCACAACACTAATCTTACTCTCACTTTTCACTTGCTACCTCTTTTTTTTTATCTTCTTCACTATAACTAAAATATCTAGCCCTGCAACTCTCGACTAATGATGATCGGGTGTTATAGGAAAGCTAGGGCTCATATGATTTTTGAAGAGTTGGAGTGTTAAACAAGTAAGCATTTTTATGGGTTTTCTTGTTATATGAGATGAAACATGCATCACATTAGCTCATTGTTAAATGGTTATAAATAGTAATATACATATTTGTTGAAAAATGGGTGAGGAATTTTTTGGTTATGCCATATGTGTTGTGTTGGCATATTTGATGATCAATATGTCATATGATAATGTTAAAATGATATTTGAGTGTGATAGATTGATGAAAGTAAGAATGAAAAGCATGTAGAAATTTTAGGAGATATGAAAGATGTATGCTCTGTTTTTATTACTGTTGATATATGTGTATGTTGGTCTTCATTGTTGTTCACGCAAATTTCTTGGTGTTTTTAGAAATGAAATCTAATGAGTTTAGAGATAAGAAATAGATGTAAGATGGTGTTTGGATATGAGTAATGAATGATTAAACTGAAAGTTGAGAAGAAAGTGAAGAAAATGCGTAAAAATGGAATTGCAGAAAAATGAAGGAAAAACATAGAACATGCGTGAATGTCAGTTGAGAAGAAAGTGAAGAAAATGCGTAAAAATGGAATTGCAGAAAAATGAAGGAAAAACATAGAACATGCATGAATGAGATTCAATTTTTTATGTTTGTGTTGATTCATGGTTTTTGATCTGTTTTTGAATGTTTGGAGCTGAAATGGGAGTCGAAAATGAAGTGAAATTAAAGGAAAATATAGATTAGAAAGGGTGGGTTTAGAAAAAGAATGAAAGAAGAAGAAGAAGAAAATTGAGGTTTCGGAAGAAGGAAGAAGGAAGAAAAGCATTTATAAAGAACTGGGAAGAAGCACGATCTTGCTTCTGAACGATCGTGACTTTTTTGAAAAGTTTAAGAGTCACGATTGTGCTCCTGCACGATCATGACATTTGAAATGCGTTAGAAAGGAGCATAATCGTGACTTCTATGGCTAGAGACAGTTCAAACATCCTTTGATCTTTTGGCCATATCTTCTTTTCCTGACCTCCAAATGACATGGGATTTGAACCAACAGATTTGAAACACGTTTTTCTACATCTCCACCAAAAATCATAACCATCTGAAATCATTTGGAAGAGATTGAGTGATAAAACTGGGACAAAAATTGGTTCTAGAGATTGGGTGTGCACGGCTGTGACTTGTTTGTTGGTGTGCACGGGCGTGCGTTATGGTTGCACGCCTGTGACTTGGTTACTTTGGAATGCACGGACATGCACTGATGTTGCATGGTCGTGACTTAATTTTAGTTGGGTTGAACAAATCAAAAGTGCATGATCGTGCTTTTTGCACCCCAAACATCCTTCCTTCTTTTGCCTATAACTTCTTCTATAGTTATCCAAATGAAATTATTTTTTATTTAGAGTAAACTAGATACATAGGCTACAAATTTTCTGAAGAAAGTGAATTTTAATGAATTTTAATTCTATCTCTAGAATTCCAGATTTTGAATTAAAGTTGGGTACATGATACTGTTTCAGTATAAGAACAATCCGAAACTGTTTGGTGTATAACTTCCAAATTACTAAACCAAATTGAATTATATTGGTGTCATTAGAAACTTAAAAGATAAGAGAGAATTTATTTAGAAGGGAGTATTGTCAAATTACTTCATTATCATTGTCTAATTGGTCATGAAAAATAGACCCGAAGGTCTAGAATTTTAGAGAATTTATAAGAAAGAATGAGAGTTTGGATCTTGTATGATTATATAATTTTAGAATAACATTAGTGAATAAACTGTTGGTATTAAAGCATCAAAAATATGTGTGTAATGGAAATAAGGATATTCATATGATAGTAGTTGTGACTCAAAGGAGAGGAGTAATGGGTATCAAGTTAAAGTGAATGAGAAATTGTTATTATGAGAGCTACATAATGCAAGAAAATAAATCATGAGTGATTGAATTATGAAATTAAAATGAGAATAAGATGTGAAATTAGATAATAGACCAGGGATTGTCATTGCATTATACATTACACACTTACATATGTATAAAACTAAATATTATGTGATTGTGCAATTATTAATATGTGTGTAACATGCGTATTGCATAATTGTGATGAGAAGATTAAACGTTCGCATTTAGACATTTCCAAATCATAGAAGCTAATGCTAATCTGGAGCGTACCGTGAGTCAACCTAGATGGTCTTACTTTAAGTGTTTGTTCTGATTTCAATTTCTACCTTGAATGACTACGGTTATGATTATTATGCAATGTGAATATAATTGATATGAATGTGATTTGCTTATGTTGATGCTGGTCAATAAAGGTTCGAGACTTGATGCATAAATGTGATAATGAAGTGCTACTTGTATGTGAATGAGAAGAAATAAATGTATTCTCAACTTAATTGATGAATGTTGGACCAATGTCTGATGATGAATGTGAAAGTGATTATGAATCTGAAATCATATGACTGATTGAAAATTTGTGAATGTGATGCATTCCATTACATTAATGTATAAAAGATAAAGGCAGTTGTGACTGAAGTCGCCACCGAAAAAGAGCTTAAAGGTTAGAAAGTGAAAAAGGGCCTCAGGCTCAGTTATGAATGTACCCGGTATACACTAAGGGAAATGGGACATTATCTGATACAGCTCAGTATCCACTAAGAGATATGAGCTAGTAAATAGGCACTCAGTCACAATAAAATAACAAATTGAAAGTGAGTCTCATATGCACTGCATATGCCTCATATGAATGATTATAATGGTTTGAATGATTTCGGAATGTGATATGTGTTGAATGTAAAATGTGAAATGACTGATCAAGTTTATGTGATTCAATATGATTATTAATGAAATGATGTGAATTATGTGAATATATGAATTATATGTGTTATGTGATTGAGCGAGCCATCGAGGATGGTCACTCACTGGGTTTGCAAAACTCACCAAAATTTGTAATATTTTTCAGGCTCAGAAGAGTTATCCCGTTAGGCTAATGGGAGTACAGACACCGCATTCGAGTAAGAGATAGAGGTCGGGATTAGTTTGTGTCTGCATTTTTTTCTTATTTTTGTATCAAATTGTCTATTCCGCAATTTTTGTACAATGTGTATTTGAATATTTTGGCATGTAATAACTTTTGAAATTGGAAATGTTTTGTAAATGAGGCTGATCAAAGTGTAATAATAATTGTGATTTTGGTGTTATGTAATAAACGTATGGGCCAAATTTTGATTATTAATTTTTGCCTACGTTTGTGTTATTTTTTGAAAAAAAAATTGTACTGAGTTTTGAGTGTTTGACTGTTCTAGCATGTCACCCTTACGGGATATGTACTCGGACATCACTCAGGATGTCGAGTACTTATCTTGCGAGAGTGGGGTGCTACACTTTTACTTATGGAAAAGATTAATTTCAAGGTGTATTGGGATCCACAAGTCCTTGAATCTCTTCTGCTTCATCAATCAACTCAATTTTTCTTAAAGCTTTAACAAGCAAAAATCAGAATT
>JAOQMR010000005.1:16261411-16275113 GCA_027563865.1 Erythroxylum pelleterianum
TTCTCTATAGTAAGAACTTGCTTAAATCTTACAACTTTCATCTTTATTATCATCACAATTAGAAAAATTACATGAATCCATCCTTGAATCTTTGATAAGATCTTAGCTCCTTTTACACGCCCAATGACTCTAATATTCCACAGTAAATTATTGTCTTATACAACGTAAGGAATTATATCAAGTTCACTAAAGAACTTATTGATCCAATTAATTATTTCCACTAAATGAAAAAATGTATTATGGCTTAATTAGCAACCACTGCTACATTGGAACCTTTACAATCTTGAAATGATATTATTCTAAGTAAAATAGACATTAATTAGGATTTACTTCTAAAGTAATATCCTTATCACCTTGAACTCAAAGTCAACTCATACTTTGAATAATGGATATCTTTAATACTTCAAAAATATATGATATCTCAAATACTAAACATATTTAGTACATTATCTATGTATTTAGACTTAGAATAAGTAAAAATAAGTAAACAACTTCTAATCTATCTCTATAAATCTAACTCCCAAAATTAAGTTGTTACCTTTCCATATCCAACAAGAGTTATTCTTGGACAATTATATTTTCAATAATTGAAAATTACAATTATTGTTCTCTGTAAACAATATGTCTCTATATACTCCCACTAAAGAGGACAACTATACTCCTACTAACCTTCTTATAGACATAATAAATTTACAATCATCTCCAAACAAACTCTTTGAATTCAGTATGAAAGTTAATCTTTTAATATCTCGTAGCCGTTCAACTATACATCAAATGTATCATCAAATGCACTAGTTCAATAAGATGTATTGTTGGGCCCCGTTTTCGAAGCCCAACTATCAATCCAGAGTCAAAAAGTGTATGCGGGTTTCCTTGTAGGGTCATTCCAATGAGCCCTCACTTCCTTGGACTTTCCCATTTTACCCTTCTTTTGTCTTTTATGGCTCTACATCTTTAATCCACTAACTCTATATTAACTCTAACTAAGTCCCAATCTTTTCAACTAATTTTCAATCTTTATTCATGCCTACTAAATTAATGACCCAATTCAAAAAAATAAATAATTAAACAAACTAACAAGCATAAATGAATCATTAAAAAAATAATAAGTAAAATTTAAAACAAATCAGGATCCGACAACTCTCCTCTCCTAAACGAATTTCGTCCTCGAAATTCTTACCTGAGTCATAGAAGAGGTGTGGATACTTCTCCTTCATTGCTTCCAAAGGCTCCCATGTTGCCTTCTCTATTGAATGGTTCCTCCATAAGACTTTAACTAGTTTCACAACCTTGTTTCTTAAAACCTTTTCCTTCAAATCTAGGATCTCCACTGGTTGCTCCTCATAAGTCAAATCCTCCCTTAATTGGACTTCTGAAAGTTGAACTATGCGTGAAGGATCTGATCGGTACTTCCTCAGCATCGATACATGGAAGACATTGGGTATTTTGGACAATTCCACTGGCAAAGCTAACTTGTAGGCTAAAGGCTCAATCTTCTCAATGATCTCATAGGGGCCTATATATCTTGGACTAAGCTTGTCCTTCTTACCAAATCTCAAAACTCCTTTCTATGGAGAAGCTCTAAGAAATACTTTGTCTCCAACTTCGAATTCCATCTCTTTTCTTTGTGCATCCGATAGCTCTTCATTCTGTCTTGAGCATCTTTAACTCTCTGTTTTACCTATTTAATTTTATCGACTGTAACTTGCACCAATTCAAGCCCTAAAAGCCTTCTCTCACCTTCCTCATCCCAACAAATAGGAGTTCTACACCTCCTGCTATACAAAGCTTCATATGATGTCATTTGAATTCCCAAATGATAGGAATTATTATAAGCAAATTTAATTAAAGGTAAATGATCATCCCATGAGCCTTTAAAATCCATAACACAAGCTCTTCCAAAGTCCGTATTGTTATCTCCGATTGTCCATCAGTCTGTGGATAGAAAGCTGTACTAAAATGTAACTTTGTTCCCAAATCTTCTTGTAAACTTTCCCATAACCTAGAGGTGAACCTGGGATCTCTATCCAAGACTATCGAACTTGGAATCCCATGAAGTCTGATTATCTCATTTATGAACTTGGAATCCTACTGTTTTTTGGCAATCCCATCAAGAAATCCATTGTAATGTTTTCCCATTTTCATTCAGGAATCGACAAAGGTTTAAGCTTGCCTGAAGGTGCCTAGTGTTCAGCCTTAACTTGCTAGCACACTAAGCATCTTTTAGCATATTATGCAACTTCTTTCTTCATTCCTTTTCACCAAAAATGCTCCTTCAAATCACTTTACATTCTCGTACTTCCTGGGTGCATTACATAAGGTGCATTATGTGCCTCATCCAAAATTTCATCTTTCAACTCTTGCATATTTGGAATACATAGTCTGTATCCTATCACCATCAATCCGTCTTCTCGTACCTCTATTTCAGAAGGTTTACCATTTTTATCTCTTCTCTGAGCTTGCTCAAATACTCGTCTTGCTTCTGCAGCTCCTTGTTCTTCTCATTCAATACTGGCCTTACTCTAAAATTTACCAATATACAATCAAATTCAGCTTGTCTCAATGTCACTCTGAGTTTGGCTAATTCCTTCAACAAAGGAAGATACATTATGTCCACATGTGCCATAGTCGATTTTCTACTCAGTGTATCCGCTACTACATTAGCTTTCCCTAGGTGATAATCAATCATTAAATCATAATCTTTTAGTAGCTCTAACCATCTTCTTTGTCTCAAGTTCAACTCTTTTTGACTCATCAGATACTTAAGACTATTATGGTTTGTAAACACAATAGTAATGACTCCATATAAATAGCGTCTCCAAATTTTCAACGCAAAAATTATGGTAGCTAACTCCAAGTCATGCGTTGGCATCTCATAAGGCTTTAATTACCTAAAAGAATAAGCAATCACCTTATCTCCTTGCATCAACACACAACCTAATCCTTTCCTCGAGGCATCACTATACACTGCGTATCCGTCATCCCCCGAAGGCAAAGTCAAAATCGATGCACTCTTCAATGGATACTTAGGCTCCTCAAAGCTTTTCTGACATTCATCTGTCCACACAAACTTCTAATTCTTCCTGGTTAATTTGGTAAATGAAGCTGCTATTATGGAAAAGCCCTTTATGAACCTCCTGTAATATTCAGCTAAACCCAAGAAACTCCTCACTTCTACTATATTCTTAGGTGCTTCCCATATCACAACCGTTTTTATCTTCCTTGGATCCACATGTACCCCGTGCTCCAAAATTACATGTCCAAGAAAAGCTACTTCCCTTAGCCAGAATTCGCATTTGTCAAATTTGGCATACAACTCATTCTTCCTCAAAGTCTCTAAGGCAACCCTCAAATGTTCTTCATACTCCTTGTCACTCTTAGAATAAACCAATATATCAACAATGAACACAATGATAAATTGGTCTAGGAAGGACTTAAACACTCAATTCATCAAGTCCATAAAAGCTGCAGGTTCATTCGTTAACCCAAAAGGCATGACCAAGAACTCAAAGTGGCCATACCGTGTTCTAAAAGTAGTCTTTAACACATCAAACTCCTCTATCCTCAATTGGTGATAACCCAATCTCAAATCTATCTTAGAAAAGACTTTTTTCCCTTGCAACTAATCAAAAAAATCATCGATGCGGGGGAGCAGATATTTGTTCTTGATAGCAATATAGTTGAGCTTCTTATAATCCACACACATCCTCAACGATCCATTTTTCTTCTTTACAAAAAGGACCGGAGCTCCCCAAGGCAAAGAGCTCGACCTTATGTACCCTTTCTCTAATAATTCTTCCAATTGCTCTATAAGCTCCTTCAATGTCGGAGCCATTCTATAAGGCCGAATCGAGGTTGGCATTATGCCTGGGAGAAGTTCAATGGGAAAGTCAATTTCCCTAGGTGGTGGTAGTCCTGGTAAGTCCTCGGGAAAGACATCCTGGAATTCCATAACCACAAGTATTTCTTCTAACTTCCCTCCATTTGCCTTTGTGTCTACCACATAAGCCAAAAATGCTTCACATCCTTTCCTCATCAATTTTTCTACTGTCAGAGCCGAAACCATTTTAGCCAAACTCGCTTTTCTGTCCCCCAAAAATAGCACCATTCTACCATTGCCAATTTCGAACTCCACTATCTTTTGTTTGCAGTCTAAGTTGGCATTATATTTCTCCAAGGTGTCCATCCCCAAAATTACATCTAATCCTCCCATCCTCATTGGCGTTAGATCCACTACTAATTGGTACTCTCCAATAATTATCTCACAATCTCTAAATACTTAACTAATAATAATACATTGACCGATTGGAGTACTCACTATCAAAGGAGTATCCAATTGGCTCAATTCTCTACCATTCACAGTTCTACTCAATGACACAAACGAATGAGTAGAACCCGGATCAATAAAAACAACAACATTTTCATCAAAAAGTTTAATCATACCAGTTACGACTTCCGGAGCTATCTCTGCATCCTCCCTCGCCATAGCAAACACTCTAGCTGGTGCTTGTCCCCTTGGTCCCCTTGAAGGGTTCACTTTCCAGTCCGTAGAAGAACTTCTACTGCCCACTTCCGTTACTGTCCTGTGTCCCAATGTCTTGGCCCTCTTTGGAGCTTGCATCTGACTTCCCTCATGTCTTGGATTCTGAGGGCACTCCCTTACCATTTGTCCTTTCTCCCCACAATTGAAGCATGCTCTAGTTAGTTGGTAACATTCCCCTCTATGAAACCTTCTGCAGTGATCACATTAAGGAATGGATGGCTTATCCCCATCTCCCCTCCTGCTGCCTCCAGTTGTAAAGGCTTGATGTGAGACAGTTTTCATCTCTCTTAGCCTGCTTGCTCCACTGCTCTTCTCCTCAGACTGTGCAGGAAAGTCCTGACACTCCTCTCTGACATAGGAGCACTGCCTCCCCTCTGAGACTGTTCTCTACCTTTCCTCTTTCTACTCACATCACTCTTGATGTTCTCTACATTTTCCACTATCAAAGCTACTTCAACTAGCTGTTGAAAGTTGCGGAAATTTTGTGTCACCACTTTCTCTCTGATGGCTAAGTGTAGTCCCGCTTCAAACCTTCGACACCTAGCCGGTTCGCTCATCATTAATTCAGCTGCATAACGGGCCAATTGTGTAAATCGATGCTCATATTTGTTCATCGTCATCTCCCTCTGGGTAAGGCTCAAAAACTCTCTTTGCTTCTGCTGGATGTACACTTCCGACAAATACTTCTCTTATAGACCATTATTAAGTCCTTTCATGCTAACACCGGTAGCTTCAACTAACTTCCCGGGACACTCTCCCACCAATGTAGAGCATCCCCTTGTAGCAAACTCGCAACATATTCAACCTTCTCGTCATCTTCACAGTCCATCTGATTTAGTATTCATTCCGTATTCCTCAGTCATAACTCAGCTTCCTAGGGATCAGTAGTCCCGTAAAAGTCCACTGCTCCATACTTTCTTAGTTTGTCGAATTGCTTCCCCTTCTTAACTGGGGCCGGAGCAGAAGATTGTGGCATCTATCCCATAGCTTGGAAAAATGCCTGAGTGAAAGCTTGGAGCAATCTCGAATTCAAGGTAGGCACTTGCTCCTGCGGAACAGGCGACTCCTGAGTATGTGATCGAAAGGGCCCAATACTGTGCCCTACTGAAGCCTCAGCATCTCTTGGGGCTCTAAACTCATCTGTTCCCTCCTCTCTAGGTGGAGGGTCAGGTGTAACCGATCCTTGCATAACTCCTGGTGTCCTTCTACAAGGTGGCATTTCACTCCTTCAATAGAAACACTAACGATTAGCTAACATTTGATCTTAATCCTATTTCCTACATATATGCATGTCATTTAATGCAATCAATCAATTTTACAATGCAAACAATTAAGCACATAGCATAACAATTCATCCTACCATGCACTCTCAGCCTGGGAAAAACCTAAGCTCTGATACTACAAGATGTTGGGCCTCGTTTCTGAAGCCCAACTATCGATCTGGAGTCAAAAAGCATAAGCGGGTTTCATTGTAGGGTCATTCCAATAAACCCTCACTTCCTTAGACCTTCCCATTTTACCCTTCTTTTGTCTTTTATGGCTCTACACCTTTAATCCACTAACTCCACATTAACTCTAACTAAGTCCTAATCTTTCCAACTAATTTTCAATCTTTATTCATGCCTACTAAATTAATGACCCAATTCAAAAAAAAATAAACAAACTAACAAGCATAAATGAATCATTAAACAAATAATAAGTAAAATTTAAAACAAATCAGGATCCAACATGTATTGTCATTGTCATTAGATTTGAACCTTTCAAATTTTATCTTACTCTTACTACTTATCTTGAGAACTATTCTTTTATAAGTATACATTGAACAAACAATGTATACTTTTGATTATGAATTGTATGAAATTGTAGTTCTTATTATGAATTGTATTCTTCTATGTGACTTTATGATTCTTATTATGTTGATTTAACCAACATAGCATGAAAAGATGGTATTGGTTATCCAACTTTTATTCCTGCCACTTATGTTAAGCATAAGTTTCTTTTGATAAAAAAAATACAAATCATTTGTATAAGACTGGATCAAGTACTTTTACTCAACAATAAATATCTTATCATGCATTAAACATCATAATAATGTCGAATCTTAATTTAGTATCATATACTCAAAAGCATGAATTAGAAATACATATGTTCTCTATCATATCGAGTGTAGGCAAGAAAAGTTATGTAATCATTTTCTTCATATGTCAACTATTATCATACTATAGCAAAGGCTTTAATTTTAGTCTACAATTATGCTTTTTGTATAGTAAAATAAACGAAATAATTTCATCAAGGTACTATTCTTTTAGCTTTACTCTATGCAACCTATTGCATATTGTTGTCATGGCGTTAACATACATCTTACATGTTACCATTAAATTTTATGAGCCATTAATCATCTCAAAATGTCGATATATTTTGTCATCTATATAATTTTAACATATCTCTAAAACTGTCACTAAATTCTCAATTGGGATTATGACAAATTTATGTAATGGGCTTTAAATTTTTGTTTTCTAACTTTGAGAACTCTTTTCAAATATAACCTATGTCCAAGAAATTTAGTTCATTAACTTAGTATCAATTATACTAAACATGGTGAATTCTACCCCAAAAAATATAAATGTACGTAAAACAAGTATTTAATTATATGTTATGACTACCAAATAAGATTAGGACTTTAATCATATATTTTGTTACTCCCATTATTTTATTAGAAAAATAACCCTCACTATTATTCAAAAGGAATAGTCTCTTCTTTCTTGTTGGCTAGGATCTTATTCAAATATGGTTAATCTTGAGTTTGCTGAATAAACCATCTAAAGTTAAATTAGGTAGATAATAACTTTGTCGACAACATCTCATGTGACTCCTAGATCCGTTAGATAACAACTCTTGTCAAAATATATCTTATATATTATTCCTATCTCTACCTCTAAATTCTTGTAATCACGAGTTTGCTCAACTAAATCAAACAAATTTAGTTAAGCAGAACTCACCGTCATAAGACTAAACATATTCAGATTAAAGTGGTCTTGAGTTTGCTCAACAAGCATAACAATAAATAGAATTTTAGTTTATTCTTATAACAATGGAAGGCAAGAACATAAAATAATATTTCCTTCTCTTTGAAAAAATTAAATTAGATTAAACTCATTGATTATTAAAGAAACTAAATTCATAATCCAAATCGAAATTTAATTTGATCTGAAAACATTTTTCAAATCCAATTGAAGACCCTAGCCTAATTATCTTGACTCCTTTAGCAAAATTTAATTGAAAATAGTTTTTAGTAAATTATGCTACTTACTTATTATAATTTAGAAAAACTCCTTCTTCAAAATTATATAAGTAACACTTTCTAATCCGTTTAGAAAACTATTTATAATCTCATTAGAAATTACTTTTCCATAATTAGAAAAATATTTTCTAATATTAAAAGGAAAATAGTTTCAAAATTAAATAAAGCACTTTTTAATTTAATTGAAAAAGTCATTTATATAATTTATTTAGAGAATGATTTCTTAATTACTTAGAAAATCTTTCTTTAATAAGTTAGAACAATATTTTTAGAAATATTAAAGAAAGCTCATTCTTTTGAATTAATAAATGAAAACATTTTTCAAATTTTAATCAAGAAAAAATATCTTTTCTAATAAATCAAAAAACTTATTATTCATAAATAAAGAAAACACTTTTCTTAATTACTGAACCTTTTCTAAACATTTTCTAAACCTTTCTTAATTACTGAAGAAAACACTTTTCTTAATTTTAAGAGTCTAATTAATTAATTTCAATCTAATTGAAGTTAATTAATTCTAATTTTAGAAGCTACATTTCTAAAATTATATTAGGAATCAATCTAATTATTAATTGTAATCATATTAAAAAATAATTACTTTAATATTAAAATTAAGATCTCATCTTAATTAATATAATCTCAATATATTGATTATCTAATATAATCTAATTATGAAAGATAACTCTTTTAAATGTTTTCTTGATTCTAATTATTGATTTGATAATTAATGTAACTTAATAATTCAAATCCTTGAAAAATTGAACTAAATTCCAAAGTAATCCTAATAGAATAACCATTTGAAAATAATTAGGAAACACTTTTCCAAATTTATTAGGGATTTAAACTAATTTAATATGAATTAAACAAATTTAATTAAAATTAGGGCTTAAAACATATAAAAATCAAATTATAAAAGGTAGAGAGTATCTGGCGTGTGCACTGCCACAAACCGATCATTTCCATATTAGGGTTACTATTTTTATGGCACCGCCACCGCTGGTGCCTTTTCTCCAACCATCTGTGATGCAAATGCAGTACTTCGTGATGCCTCCATAGTGCTACTAGTCTACATCTTCCATAATGGCAACCACTAACAAAAGCAACTGCTCCAACCTATATTGAATTTTTCGCCTCCAATCGCGTGAAATCATTAGCAGTTCTAGTAAGGAGACGGTAACTTTTGGCAACACCTCTCGTCACTAACCTTCATAGGTTGCAATCTTATTACAACTCACACAAAACCCTTATTTCTTATTCCAGAATTCCAGCAACACCAACTAGAAATCCAATCCCCTAATAGACTTCAAAAATAAACCAGAATACACATATATTTAGTTTTTCTAAAACATAAAAACATATCACCATTCTATTCTGCATAACCTCAATTTCATTTTGACTTGGTTTAATAGCTCCTCCACTACCCGCCCCACAACTATTCTCTCTTTCTCCATTCTTCTTTCTACAACCGTTTACAATATTTGGACATAACGGAACAATAGAACCTTTAAGGATGAAGCCAGGGATGTTGGGAGTGTGATCTCCAGTACAATCTTCCAAGCTATAGAAAGTCTCCACTCCATCCAAGTGAGAAGGTAATTGGTGAGGTTTCTGTTTCTTTTTCTAACTTTTTCTACATGTAATTTGGCCAGGACAGCACATCGGTGTGCCATCTGCTTGTCTGGAAACTTTTCAGTAGGTTTGACAACATTTCCCCCTTGAAGATCACGGCTAAAAAAGGTGGCATCAGCAAGTATAGGTACCAAGGAGAGGGATCGACAAGAGCAACAGTCAGTAGCAGAACAAGGCCCATTATGGAGGGCAGAAGAACTCATAACATTCCTGTTACTGAAGGTTGGGAGAGATGTGAAAATTTGGCAGAGAACGAGTGCACTTCAAGAACATTAATCCACTTAGAGCGAGTTGAAAGCAGATTATTTTTGCTAAATGATGCTTGACTACTGCTGGGAGTATAGTAAATTTATGCTTCTGTTTACATTAGCTAGATTTCAAAGGGTGCTTGGCAGGAAGTTTGTTTAGATAATGCTGAATGTGTTTGCTGCTAAGATTTAGATTTCAAGGAATATTGTTGATTCTATTAGCTTTCCATTGGTTTGTCAAGAGAATCATGTGTAGGAATCTCTAAATCTGTATATAACTTTTTTATTATCTTTATAAAGCATTTTTGAATTACCAAAAAAAACATAACCTCAACTCAAAGCCTTCTCTATCACTTAGCAAATTAAAAAACCTGAATGGTATCTTAGAAGCCCTCTTTGATTGAACCTGGAATATTTCAATGCTACTATGGTTAGAGCACAAAGGAGGTCCAAATAATGTAAAAGCTTCAGGATATTGGAGAAGCCATTTCTAATTTAGAAGGACTCTATCCAGATTTTTCCTAATGTGTCAATCCTCTGACTGTTTGTTTTCCCAAGTGATAAGTTACCCATAAAAAAGAGATCAACCACCTTTAATTGATGAACCACCTATAGTAACTCCTTTTTTATTCTTTTAATTTTTATCCTTTGATCTTTGGTATTAAGAGGAGATAGGATACAATTTACCTACCAACATCTAAAGTAAGGAAATTGAAACAATAAGATTTCGCAGATCCTTCCAAAGCTTAACCCTTTGAAATTGGAACTATAGACATTGATAATGGTTAAAAAGAACTTTAGGTGAATAAATCCTAAAGTGTATTCAGATCAATTGAATAAGATTTCTATCCTACACTTTAGGTGAATAAATTGATCTGAGGTACCTTTGATCATAACATTGATCTTCTTATTATCATAGGCCATAATAATTTTACCATTATAGTGATGAGATTGATTAGATAAAAATGATCTAGTTTAAGCCCAAGTATCCAAACGAGTTGTTGGACTGTTGTTCCTTTATTTTAGTTTCCAATAAAGCCACAAGCATGGGCTTTTTCTCCAAAATAATGTCTTTATTTGCTAATCCTTTAAGAGGATTGTTCATACATCTTACATTCCATACCAAAAAGTTTGTAAAGACTAAAAATAGGATAATAATGTAACCATTTCATCAGGGGCTACCCCTTAACTTTATTATGACCCTTCCTTCTACCTGATTTTCTTCTGGAATAAGGTCTTAAATCTACCCAATAACTTTCACTTGACTAATTGACCATTCCTCCAATATTGAATAAGGTTCAGAATCATCCAAATAGTTTGAAGATTCCTACAGTAGGAAAGTAGTCTCACAATGCCCAGGTTGCAATGTCATAGTATTAGATTCAACAAAAGCAATACTTTATGGCAGCCCTCCAAATTAGTAGGTTCCATATTGTGTTTAGGACTACTAACCCTCCCTTCTGTGGAGATGTTATCAATAATAAGGTTTAGGGTTTCTTTAGGGAATCTAGATACAAATGCTCCAATAACTCTTTTTTCCTTCATGTTTAGCAATTCCATATAGGAACTAGTAATGAATTCCTGCTTTCTGGGCTTCCATTCTTTGTTATTAAACTCCAACCTTTAGGAGTAAGAGAGATTAATTTTAGCTTTAATCATCTCTCCATCCTCATTTGGTTTCGTGATCTCTAAAGTATCAAGGAGTTTGGTTTCTTTGTTTACTTCCACATAGATGCAAGCATAACATAATCTTTCCATTTTTGTTGTTAAAGAGTCAAAAACATATAGGCTTATCCAAAGAGATGGCTAGAAACCTTAACCTTTCCACTATCTAATATTCTAAAGGGATGTTGTGAAAGTTAATCTAGATTCGAAACTCATCAATCCTATTTTTATCAAGTTTTAAATTAGGCTTCCATCTTGTAAAGAATATAGGTTACGGTCCTAACTCCAAAACTTTCTACAAATTATCCTTCAAGTTGAGCTTGAAGATGAAAATATCCGCCTTAGTGAGTAAGGGTTTCTCCAAGCCTCTTTTTCCCTAATTCAAAGCTATCCAAGTTTGGAACAGTGGGAAGGCAGGCATCTTCCTATGAAAGAACCCTACTAGGGTAATAGACCATGTAGCCACTCCAACTTGAAGAAGTTGTCTAGGTGGATTCATTATGCCACCCTCTAATTTTTGACATGTGGGGTGAGATTCTGCTGCTCTATGATTTAGGTGCTTTAGTATTATCTTTCTTATTACTTGCTTGTAGAGGTGGGAAATCTTCCAATGAACTTGTACGGACATCCATCATTTTATTCTTTTGTAGGTTATTAGGAGAGATTTTGTCTTTTTCACCATTGACCTTAGTAGGAGAAGGGGATATGGGTCATGTTTGGTCTCCCCTTGGACCAACATTTAAGGTCCTTTCAATGTTGTTGAAAGTGTTTTAAGGTCTACCTTATAGATTAGATCCAATGTCCTCACCAGTTGTCTTTGCCTCTTTAAGTCACTAGTCGTCAGATGTAGTCATCATCATCATCACATCCAGTTTGAAATCTCGCAGTGAAGCGGGGTCTGGGGAGATTTGATAGTATATAGCCTTACCCCTACAGAGTAAAGAGATTGTTTCCGGTAGACCCACATGCAGGTGTGACATGCAAAATAATGATGCAGGACACAGAAGAAATGACCATAAGTAAAAACTAGCACGCCGAATATTTAAGTAAATAGAATGACATTACAAGACAGAGACATACCTAATGTCTAACCCGATTTGTTAGTACCTAATACCTTGTAAATATCGGTTCTTTTCGTCGCTAGTCGCACTAGAGGTCTTCACTGAGTGACCCTGAGGATATGACAAACCTACAGTTGAGGCGTCCATCGCAGGAATCTATCCCCAACATTGGGTTGAACTTCCTATGTGATACGTGTGTCGTTTATCCTTTATTATATTACGCCAGACTTTTCTACTTCTAGCAACTACCTCAGTGAGGGCCAACTCTGACATATCTTTCCTAATCACTTCCCTCCAGGTCTTGTAAGGACTTCCTCTCCTCCTCCTCTTGTAGCCACTCAGGTCCGATGTAGTGATGTGATATGAATAACTCTGATGGAAATTGTTCCCAATCGTGTGTAGTTTGAAACAATTTTAATTTTTAAGAAAAGGCATTGACATTTTTCATTTTAGCTTAAAAATCTTCTAATTAAAGATTTCTTGAATGTTCACGTATGAGAAATATCTATAATTTTATCCAACATAAAATATTATACAATTTTCTAATAATTTTAAAGTAAATTCTAACTTTTTACACTTCATTACGTGGTATTAAAAATAGTTCAATTCTAATTCAATTTGATTAAGTGATAAATTATAGTTTTTTTTTCCTCTCATGGTTTTAGCTACTTTTAAAGGCCCTCTTATAATTTAAAGTTAGTTTTATAATAAGTTAATTATGTCTTTTTAATGTGATTAGCAATTAAAACTAATTTTAATACAATTTTAGTATAATAGTAATATAGTATAGTGACATTATTACATAATCATGTAATAGAATATGAGGGATTGGATTTACCTTATTGTTAATCAAATCGAATAGACTTTAAAGGATATGAATAAATCATTTCAACTTTAAACATCACAAAGATACTTAGAGGAAAGAAGTATCATTGATGCTCTTATTTTATGTGAAAAGGAAAAAGAACCAAAAGTGGAAAAGCAACAGAAATGAAGAATGATCACAAGATGGATGAAGCAGTTGCAAGTTGGAAAACGTTTGTCAACTAGCCTGAATGCAAAACACTCGTGATGTACCTGTTCTCCTCCATTTTACAGCTGTATCTACAATTTGTTTGTTAAAAGGTCGCCACCAATCCCTTTCTATTTTATTCGACTCAACAAATTAAATGTTAATTTTACTTTGGCAAGAAAAATGGGAACTTTTAATTTAGTCGTCAAGGACAAGGACGTGGACGTGGCCTTTTGGTAATGG
>JAOQMR010000005.1:16286771-16299419 GCA_027563865.1 Erythroxylum pelleterianum
TTGGACCTTTGTGTTAAGAGATATGCCTTCATGAATGGGACCTATGCAGTTTTTATGATATTTGTTAAGAAATGAGGCTTATGTGAGAATGACTAATGAGGGTATATGTATTTTCATGCATGTTACCCAATAGCTTGTGAAAGCAGACAAGGGATAGAACTAGAAGTCGTACCTAGTACCTCCCAAGTTCAAGAAAGGTAGAAAAGAAATCAGAATTTCCTGAGATAGTCGAGGTGAGTATAATCATACTACTATACTTGTGTAGTAAGCCTTTCTTTTATCTTGCGGCTTGTTGAATTGTTTTTGAATCCATATGACCTATTTGACATATGACTCCATGTAGTTGAGTCTAGCATGTTGTATGCCTGATTAATCAAATAATTTCAGATTCTTTACATCTTCTGGTTCCCTTTTGTGAAGACATGTCTTCCCGAGTGCGGGAAGAGCAAAACTGTAAGGGGTTTAGCCAGGGGGTAAATCAAAGCGGACAATATCTGTGGGCAGGTGACCTTGGTTATTACAAATAGTATCAGAGCCGGTACCAGAATTGTTATGCCAGCTAGGCTAGGCCCTAAGGGGTTGGAGAGTGTGAGATCCTACATCAGTTAGAGAGGAGAACGAAGTATGCCTTATAAGGGTATGGATACCTCTCCCCTACAAGACGAGTCTTCTTGAGTACGGAAAAAGCAAAACCGTGAGGGGTTTGGCCCGAGGGGCAACCAAAAGCGAACAATATCTGTGGACGAGTGATCTGGGCTATTATAGTGTCCCTAGTGAGCATTTTTTTGTCTCAAAAGGGCATTTGATCATTACTTCATTAACTTAAATTAAACAATAACATTTTAACAGATAATAAGATTTCAAGGTTACGTCAAGTATTTCTCCAATAATCATAATTAAGTGGGAATCACTAAAGATGCTAAGTACTAATTAGGCAGATTAAAAGTCTTTTGTTAGAGTTGTGCATCCATAATTAAAAATGTAAGATTTTTTATTACTCATAAACTAAGTTCGCCCAAAGAGGGTTAGCTCTTTTAAGTGGGAACCTAAAATTGAACAATAAAGAGTCTGAAAACATGCTATGCCAAAGAAAGTAATCGATGCAAATTGCTAACATTCAAATATCATTCATTTTCAATCATAGTATTATAATATATTATTTCTTTTCTTATTAATCCAATTTGTTCTTTAGAGATTAAGTGGTAATAAGATCTGAATGAACGCACATAAAACAAAATAATGTTAAAAAACAATATGAATAGAACTAACTCGCTTCTATCAACAATGTCATTTTTGTATAAACATGCATGCATGACACTTTTCACATTAATCCGATGTATTAAACCTTCTTTGACAACATTAGCTACATGCAATTTCATAAAATAACATATCAAAAATGTTAAATTCACCCTACTTTGCATAGGTTAGTTTTTTAAATTTTGAGATGCTATTTTTGACCTATGCAAAATAGGGTGAAAACCTATACAAAATAGGGTAAATTTTTTTCACCATATTTTGCATAGATTAATTTCAGCATTTTGAGATGTTATAAAGCATAAATTGCATATAGTTGATGTTGAACAAGAAGGTTTAATACATTTGATTAGTGAGAAAAGTTACATGCATGTTTATATGACAATGACATTATTAATAGAAGCTATTCAGTTTTATTCATATTATTTTTTCACATTATTTTGTTTTTACATGCATTCATTTAGTTCTTATTGCCACTCAATCTCTTAAAGAACTAATTGGATTAATAGCAAAACAAATAATATATTTTAATACTATGACTAGAAATGAATGATATTTGAATGTTAGTAATTTGCATTGATTACTTTCTTTGGCATAACATGTTTTAAGACTTTATTTTTCAATTTGAGGTTCACACTTGGAAAAACTAAACCTCCTTAGGTGAACTTAGTTTATGAGTAATAAAAAATCTTACACTATTAATGCAATTACGGAGTTATGTCGATAAACCTACTAGGTCATGTTGATGCAACCACTCAATGTTATTAATTCAACTACCTAGCTAGATTGATGCAACTACTTAATTATAACGATGCTATTTTTAACCATCTTAATATAATTTTCCACCCATGTTATGGAACTACCTACCTATACTAATTCGACCCCCATAACCATATTGATGCATCTATTTAACTATAATGATGTCACTCCATCCACGTTAATACAACTACTCAATTTTAGTAATGCAACCTTTCAATATAGTAATGTAATCACACAACAATATTAATGCAATTTCATAATCATATTGATGTAACTATTTAACCATAATGATGTAACTCCAGTCATCTTTATATAATTACTTAACCGTATTGATGTAATTACCTAAGAGAAAGAGATAAGAGGTTGCGTGAGTTTTTGGGAGTCAAACCAATAAGAAGGCGAAATCAAAGAGCCAAACTAAGTGATAAGATAAAGCTTAGGTTAGCTTTCTAGTTATGTGCCAAAGAAGAGAGATAAAAAGCCAGAGAGCGTGGGGGGGGGGGGGGGGAGGAGAAAAGAGAGAGAGGCAGAGGTAAATGAAAATTTTTATAAATCAATATAGCTATTAGAAAGAAAAGAAGGACTTGATCTATATTAAGTGTATCCATAACCCTTTTTATATATTAAGTATGTCTTAATGAATTTAAAAGTTAATTTTTCTAACATTTTTAAGGATTTTATGAGTCTAGATCCATATTACTTTAAATTAGTAATTATAGAAGTTAAACACTTTATAAAGGGTAAATTATTTCAAACAAATTAAGATTTTATAGGAAATATATCAATCTTCACCTTTTAACACTAAATAACACCATCTTTAAGAATCCATACACATCGATCCTAACGTTAACAGTATTATTACTGTAACATCTCGTTTCCATACTAAGGGTTAAAACCCTAAAATACAGTACATGTGAGATCAAAGAAAAATTAAGAAAAAATGCATTTTCATACTCATGCATAATGTTAGTATACACGCATGTGAATTTGAATTTTGCACATATTAAAATGATTGTACATGCTTTCATTGACATTTTCTGCGTATAATTGACTTATATGTGTGATAAGTGATATCATTTGAGAATTGTGGGTTTTATGTGTTAAAAATTTATTTGGAAGGTGTAGTTATTAGATTAGAATTTTGGTGAATTTTATGAGAAATTTCTGAAAAAATGTTTGGTATTACTGGACTAGAAAAAATGCCAAGTAGCAAATAAATTGATGAATGGAAATAGAAATGAGAGTCAAATGACAGTGAAAAATTGTATAGATGACTTTGGGATGTATTTACAAGTGTCATTGAGAATTGAGAGACAATTGGATTAGAAATTGGAGATAAATAGGCTAGTTATGAATGAGGGTCCAGATGGGACCATAGGAAAGTGACAAGTGGCAGTGACAAGTGGCAGTGACAAGTGTCATTACCCCTTACCACTCACCTCTCACATTGTTTCATTTTTGCAAGACACTCTCTTTAGTGTCTTTCATTTTAATGCTTGTTTTGTCTCTCACTAAATGCCCTAACCTTCTTCATCTCTTTCATTTGGTTCTATCCACGACATTTCACTTCTCACCTCACCAACATTGGAGTTGTTCTTACCTCCATTTACTACTGTCATTTTCCTATCTTCTTCACCTTGTCACTAAAGAACCTATCCCTATAACCTTGGCATGTGGATGATCAAGTGATATCGGAAAGCTAGAGTTCAAGTGATTTTGAAGAGTTGGGGTTTAAACAAGTATGTGTCTTGTTTATCCTTTAAAGTTGTTGGTTTATGAAACAAAAATGGTGATTTATTGACGTTTCATGAACATTAGAAAAATGGACATTTTTAATGAAAATCGTGAATATAGTTTGAAAATATGGAAGTGTTGATTTTTCAGATTTGATGATCAATATGATACAAAATAGTGTCGAAATGATTTTTGGAGTTAAAAGATCCATGAAAATGTGTATGAGATTAGTGCATAAATTTATGGAAGATGATATTCATATATGTTTTGTTTTTCTCTTCACTATTCATATACGTGAACATTTTGGTAACCTAAGGATGAAAAAAATGAATTTAGAGTTAAGGGATAGGTGTAAGGTGATGTCTGGAGATAAGTAAGAATGATTAAAGTGATAGTTGGAGGAAGAAAATGAAGAGTATGCAGAAAAGTGAAAGAAGAAAGGTAGCAGTGAAGAAACGCAAGAAATGAAGATGAGTGAATGATTTTTTTTTTTCTGTTTTTGGTATTTGTGAAAAATGATAGATTTTGACTTGTTTATAATTATGTTGAGCTGAATAAGAGTTGAAAGTAGGGATGAAATAAATTAAAGATGTTGGTTTAAGAAAAGAAAAGATAAAAGAAGATGAGAAAGTGTATCAGAAAAATAAAGAAGTGTAGAAGTTGGTTCCATACGTATATGAATTTTCTGTTTTGGTGTTTTTGATGGATTGTGATTTTGTTGGTGAATAAGTTGAGTTGAATGAGACTTGAAATGAAAATTTGAGAGGAAAATGGAGAATACAGAAAATGAAATTGCAAAAAAATGAAAGCATACGTGGAGAATTTAAGAGAAGATAAGTTAAAGAAGTTGGTTTAGAATAAAAGAAAGAAAAGAGAAAAAGAGGTAAAAATGTGGTCCGAAACTTCCATGATTACACTTTATTGATCTAGGAAGATTTTGACAAAATTATCTTCATAAAAGTTGTAGATATTTCTTTTAGCTTTTTAATGATATAAAGTCTGAAAATTTTGAATTTTTAGATTAAAAGTTATGGGGGTTCAAAGTGAGGGTGTGCGACTGGGAAGTTGCGATTGTCCTTAAGCATGATCGCGACCTCGCTATTGCTCACCAAAGTCGCGATCGCGACGAAACATGATCGTAACTCTCTCTTTTTGTTTTTCTTCTCTCATGCCTGTGACTCCTCTCCCTCATGCCCGTGAGTGTTGATTGTTGGGCCAGTTGTGGTTTTTAATTGTCACATCGTGACACTATGCTCTCTAATAGTCCAACCTTCTTTGTTTGTATCTGCCATAACCGTGACTTAATTTTTGTTTGTGCACCTGAGAGCATTTTGCAAACTAAATAGTCTTGCTTCTTTTGACCATAACTTCTTCTTTAGACCTCCAAATGACTTGATTCTTAAATCAATAGATTCATAAAACATTGGTCTACCTCTCAATAAAAATTGGTAGCCTCCTGAATTGATTTGAAAAAGATTGATTGAATGAAATTGAGAGAATATGTTGAAATAGTATAAACTGGAATATTTTACTGAACATACTTTGGTATTTTGATTATATATTGAGCTGTGGTAATCCAAATAAGATGATTCTTGAATTGGAGTAAACTAGAAACATAGGTCTACAAATTGTATGAAGAGATTGAATTTTAATTCTGTCTCTAACAATTTCAATTTTCTGCAATGAAGTTAAGTACAGAATATTATTCCAGTTTAAGAACAGTCCGAGATATTTGGAGTATAACTTTCAAAATATTAAACTAAGTTGAATGAATTTAGTGTTATTAGAAACCTAAGAGATAGGAGAACAATTCTCTAGAAAAAAGTGTTGCCAAATAACTTCATTATTAGGGTCAGATAGAGCATGGAAAGTTAACCTGAAATGATGTTTCAAAAGAAAATCTGATTTGACCAAAAGGGTTATAGATTGTGATTATAATGGTTTTATTGAGTCATGAACCCTAAGTATAAATGATACTTAAGTGAGTTTGACATTGGATTGATAATGTGATGAGAAAAATGAAAAAATACCCAGAAATGTCATTGAACATGCATTGTACATTTTGATATATACACATATGTGCATCTATGAATACTTATAATCGTGCAATTATTAATGTGTGTATTGCATAAATTGGTTGTGCAGGATAAACATCCGCATTCAGACGTTTCCAGATCATGTAAGCTAATGCTAATTTGAAGCGTATTGTGAGTAGACTTATATGGTTTTACTTTATTGTTTGTTTTGTTTATGTTATGAATTGAGTGTTCTGAATGATGATATGAATGTGATTTGATTATGTTGATGCTGGACAATGAAGGTCCAAGATTTGATGCATGATTGTGATATTGAAATGCTACTTGTATGTGAATATGATGAAATAAGTGCTTCTAAATGTGATATCTGAATGCCAGACCAAGGTCCGAAGATCAATGTTAATATGATTCATTGAGAATATGTGAATGTGAAGCATTCTAATACATGAATGCATGATCAGATAATGAGAGTTATAACCTGAGTAGCCACCGAAAAAGAGCTTAAAGCTTAGCTTGTGAAAAAAGAGCCTAGAGCTCAGAAAGTGTATAAGAACCAAAGGCTTACTATGTAAAATGAGCCCGGTATCTCCAACGGATACGGGAAAGCTATCAATGAGCCCGGTATCCAAAATAGATACGGGACAGTTATAGGCACTAGGTCATAACAAAGTAATAAATGAAAGTGAGTCTTATGTGCATTGCATTATAAGTGATATGTGTATTTTAAATGATTGAAATGATCGATTTGACTACTCTGAATGTGATGTGTTATGTGATTGAGAGAGCCATCAATGATGGTCACTCACTAAGTTTGCAAAAACTCACCTAAGATTTGCAATTATTTTTCAGGCTCAGAAGAGTACCCCGTTAGGTAAACGGGAGTATACCCACTGCATCCAAGGAAGAGATAAAGGTCAGAATCAGTTCGCATCTGCATTTTGATTTCTTATTTCTGTATAAATTTGTATTTTTTGAAATGATTGTATCATGTGTATTTAAATAAATTCTGTTTTGTAATAACTTTCAAAAAATGGAAAGGTTTGTAAATGAGGATGATCAAAGTGTAATAATAATTATGTTTTCGAGTCTGATGAAATAAAAGTAAGGGCCCAATTGATTATTGATTTCCGCGTGTGAGATTTTGAAAATTTTGTACTGAATTTTGAGTGTCTCACTGACTGAGTGTACTAGCATGCCACCCTTACGGGGCACGGACTCGGATATCACTCAAGATGTCGGGTACATGTCTTGCGAGAGTGAGCGTTATAATTACACTCGTTAATTTTGTGATATATCATATCATACAGGACATACTTGTAACCAAGTGCTAATTTTTGTTTAAATTTGACAAAGTTACCTTTTCAGCAATCATACCTATTCTTTTGAAGTCAATTAAGGATTAGATAAATAAAAACACTCTCTCTTTCAAGTGCTCCTAAACAACACATCAAAGGTAACTTGTTAAAAATTTCAAGCAAATAACACATGCAATCTAAGGTTTTACTTATATTTTGTTGTTATTTATGTCATTCATTAACTTCTTTTGCTCATTCTTTTTCTCTCTCTTTTTTTTTTTTTTCTGTAAATGAGTTTAAGAATGAAGATATTAATAAGTTTTGTAAATAAAAAGATGAAAATTAGTGAAAATAACTTATTAAAAGTCCACCATAGGAAAGAGCTAGAAAGTTGACCATGCGAATGGTTGTTACACTAGTTTTTTTTTTTTTTGAAAAATGTTACACTAGTTTGTTAGTAATTATAAGTTTGATAATAATATTTACAGGCTGTGGTAGAATAGTAAGATGATAGAGATTTTTGGTAGGATTTGAAAGAACAGCTGTTTGGAGAATTAAAATAAGGTATAAAAAATGTTTTGTTGGGTATTATATCATTTAATTTAATAAAAAGGTATTTAAGTATTTATTTTAAAATAAGATAAAATGATATGATATTATAGTGTTAAAGTTACGATATTTTTATTAAAAAGACTTAAAAGTAATTGAAATGATACACTTCTGTACAGTGCAAATGCCAAAAAAGTTGTTCCTAATAAGAGAGGGAGAGGGAGAGAGAGCGAGACAACAGAGTGGACTTCTCCTTTGCAAAAATCGTCTAAACAAAGTCGTCGGAAGCTGAATGAAATTCTAATGATGGTTAGGCCCGATCTCGGTGGTCGGACCGTCCTTGAGCCTATTTCCAACTTCGATATCTCCGCCCATTCGCGCTCCTCAATTCAATCTCTTGCACTCTCCTCCCATTCCGATTCCCAAGTTCTCATCTATATCGGTACACACTCCGGGTCTCTTATTCTTCTTTCCGCTGGCCGTAACCCTAGCGACCTAGACGACGGCTCTTCTAAACGAAACGTTTCGTTTCTTCGTACTGTCTCCATTGGCGATGCTCCTGTGGACTTTGTGCTTGTGCTTCCTGCCATTCGGAAGCTTCTGTTACTCTGTGGTGGCTCCTTGTTTTTAGTTGATCTGCTTCTTGCTCACCCCGTTAAAAGGTTAAGCTTTTTCAAAGGAGTTTCTGTTGTTGCTAGAAGAATTCTTAGTTGTGATTCCCAATTTAGCAGTTTGTCTGCTATTTCTGCTTCTAACCCTGAATCTTCTAGTACCAGTCAGCGACTTCTGCAGAAATTGGGCGGCGGTATCAGAGCTAATGGAGTCAAAACTAGACAATTGCACCCACAACAAGGTGAAGGTGATGATGCTGTGGCCGTTGTGATGGGGAAAAAGTTGATTTTGATTGAGTTTGTCTCTGGAAACGATAATAGGCCAGGCAAAATTGATCGGGACAGTAATGGGATCAATGCCACTTTTGTGATTTTGAAAGAAATCCTCTGTATTGATGGCGTTAAGACCATGGTCTGGCTTGATGATTCTATTTTTGTTGGTACTGTTCATGGGTATAGTTTGTTTTCGTGTATTACTGGGCAAAGTGGTGTGATATTTACTTTACCTGATGTGTCTAGCCTGCCTCTGCTTAAATTGTTGGTGAAAGAGAAACTAGTGCTATTGCTGGTAGATAATGTTGGTATTATTGTTAACGCACAAGGGCAGCCTGTTCAAGGCAGCTTGGTATTGCGCTGGGCTCCTGATTCGGTTGCAGAGTTATCTTCATATGTAGTGTTTGTAAAAGATGGAAGAATGGAATTATATCATAAGAAGTCAGGAAGTAGCATTCAGACAGTTCTGTTTGGTCCTGAAGGATGTGGACTATCTGTTGTTGCGAATTTGGAAGACGGGAATGGAAAAATGATTGCTGCTGCAACGCCCACCAAGGTAGCTGAAGCCTACATTTTATGTCTTGTTTAATTATGTCTAATCTTATGTGCAAACAACCTTTCTCCAACCTTTTCTGCATTCAGCTTAGCAGTTTATTTTTCAAGTTCTCAGTTTTTTGGGTGCAAATTTGGGAACCCTTTTTACTTCTGTGGTGATGTTTAGTTGAAAGCTTATTAATAAGCAAACCATGATGGCATGTTTTCCATATTGATAAGGAATCATTCGTGAAGCACGATGTTGTAGCTTATTGATAACTCTTGTAAATTTGGGCTCCTTTGTTCATTCCTGTTCATGAGTTATTTGATCAAGCTTATCTAATTGTGAAAAACATTTCCCTCACTGGCCTTAAGCTAACCAAGGAAAACTTATAAATGAGTAAATGTTGTACCACATAGCACACTTTATTGTTCATAACTTACATCTTTATATGTATAAATATTGGACTTGTATGTTGGGGAATTCCACACTTTCAAATTCCAGTATACTGTTATGTAACCACAAGTTCATGTAGCATAGATGTTACAAGATTCTTAAATTTGATGTAGAACTTCAGAAAGCTAACACTATCAATTAGGCTTTCTAACCACAAAGCTTTTGAAGGCAGCAGGACACTGGTAAGTTTTGGGTAAAGGTCCAATTGAACTTATGTTCCTGGTCAGGATTTGTGACATATTCACTTATTGTAGCTCTTTTAAATGACTATTTTGATAAATGCATCTTTTACCTTGTCTGTGTAGGTTATTTGCTATCAAATTGTGCCCGTGGAGGAACAAATCAAAGATTTGTTGAGAAGAAAGGACTTTAAGGAAGCCATCTCTTTGGTGGAGGAGCTTGAGTGTGAAGGTGAAATGTCGAAAGAAATGCTGTCCTTTGTTCATGCTCAAGTTGGGTTTCTATTGCTTTTTGACTTGCATTTTGAGGAAGCAGTGAATCACTTCTTACAGTCTGAGATAATGCAGCCTTCGGAGCTGTTTCCATTTATAATGCGAGATCCAAATCGCTGGTCCTTGTTGGTATATTTTATGATCTTGTGTCACACTTGCATTATTGATGTGATATATATCTTGTATTTTTCTTTATAATATTTTGGTGCAACTGTTATCTTCAAATGGCATGCGCATCAATTTTGTCTTGATTTTGGAGAAAATAAAATCCCTGTTGATTAACCCCATCATTCAGGCATCTTAGATTGTTTATGTTATGGCTGCTGAATATGACTGGTCTAATAGCACACTTGTTCGCTTAACAGATGCTTAAGCATGTCACTGTCTCTGTGTAACCATATTAATTGATCTTATTTTATCAGGTACCAAGGAATAGGTATTGGGGTTTGCATCCTCCTCCTGCCCCACTTGAGGATATTGTGGATGATGGATTGGTCACTATCCAAAGGGCCATTTTCCTCAAAAAGGCAGGTGTAGATACTGTAGTAGATGAACGTTTTCTGTTGAATCCACCTACTAGAGCTGATTTAATTGAGATGGCAGTAAAGAACTTCATCAGGTACTAACATTGTTTTTTTGTAGTGTGATCATTGCTTGCTTTTGTTGGCTTTTAACAAGTTACAGGAACTTGCTCTTTTCTGTTTATTCCTACAGATACCTAGAGGTGTCACGTGAGAAGGAGTTGACTTTGTCTGTTAGGGAGGGAGTTGATACACTTTTAATGTATCTCTATAGGGCCTTAGATCGTGTTAATGACATGGAGAAGCTTGCATCTTCAGCAAATAGTTGTATTGTGGTATGTTCTGTTTTCCTTTTTGCTCTGTCAAACATGGTATTTCTTTTTAAAAGAAAGTTCACGCACCATACACATTATTGTCTTGTGAGATGGGTGTGACACTATGCTTCAGTCAATGTCCTTGCTCTTTAGGCTAAACTTATGATCAAAGTTATTGTTAAACAAGGTTCTAATTGGCTAGATGAAAGAAACTGAAAAGAATCTGGTACATTCATTAGAAATGGGATTGGTTTTCCCATTGACCAGAAAAATGAAGAAAATGCTTAGGCTAGTCTATTTATCTGTAATTATAATGATGGGTAAGGTCAGGCTATGATTGAGAAAGAAAGACTTTACAAGTTGATTGCAACTATTCAATATTTAGTGACAATATTAGAAGTTTTTTATTATCTATTGCATATTATTCTCATGGTTAACATGCTCTTAGTTTTTGCATTTTATGAGTTGTTTGTAGTTAAACAAACTTTTAATGCCGCTGATAGAAACGAATGAGGAAAAGGTAGTGGAAAATAGTGATAAAAAGTAGAGATATCATGGAGCAAACTGGTTTAAATGATTCTTTCTTGTCTATTTTAATTATTTTGGCAGCACCATTGTTGTCCAACCAATGTTGGTGGTTGTAGAATGTAGGTCATTGGTTATTCCAGTAGAAATACTTTTATCTCCTCACTTTTGTCTCTAATAGAATATTCATCTTATGTTTTTTCTTGCATCAGTGGGTTTTATTTATTTCTTACACTGCTGCACTAGTAGGGTTTTATGGATTTAGCTGCAGTCAGATGGATAGGAAAAGGAAAACCGAATGAAAGAGGAGAAAGTGATAGGATGGAATCTTTATTCTCAACAAATTCTGTTGAATTCTTCAAAAATTGATAGTTCTAGTCTTGCATTATCTTGTGTATAATAGACAATGCATTCAAGGAACTTGAATGGGGCCATCTGATGGTGGTGAGAATTTAGCAGCATTAAGTTTTCTTGTGATATGATGTTATTCATTAGACATAGGTTTATAGTCAGTAAATGTAAAGCGTGGAATCTTAGTATTCCAATGCATTGCAAGACAGAGGGGCTGTTGTCTGGAGCTTGCTTGAAGGATGACTGTGCAACTTGCATGGGCAGTGCAGGAGGAGTTGGAGACTCTGTTAGATGACTCTGGGCATTTAAGGACACTTGCCTTCTTATATGCAAGTAAAGGGATGAGCTCGAAGGCTCTTGGCGTTTGGCGTATTTTGGCAAGGAATTATTCTTCTGGGCTGTGGAAGGACCCTTCTCTACAGGATGATTTACAGGATTGCAGCATGAATATTCTTTCTGGTAGAGAGATTGTTGCAACTGAGGCAACAAAAATTCTTGAGGTCTCTTCAGATCAGGAGTTAGTCCTGCAACATCTTGGATGGGTACGTATTATTTGATTTAAATTTTTGCACCAGAATGTTGCTAAATGCTGATTTGTATTAATGTGTCCTACTAGATCGCAAATATTAACCCAGTGCTTGCGGTCCAGATTTTGACATCAGATAAAAGAATAAATCAGCTTTCGCCTGGTAGGCCAAATTTTGGAGATACTTTAAAAGTGCATGAATTTTGATTCGTTTGGTGATACTTTTTAAGTCACTTCATGTTTGCTTTGCCTTTTGGTGTATTTCTTGTCTTCCATTATCTCAGTTTTCACAATAATGATATTGAATCAATTACTGTGTTCCATGAGGGATATTGTTATGTGCCCAGGTATGAGATCTAGTTTGAATCGGACTAGACCGTCCGGATTGCTCTTTCTTACCTCTAGACTTCGCAATTTTGGACTCAGACGGGAGTTACCTACCGTGGAACTCAAGGGA
>JAOQMR010000005.1:16327077-16346870 GCA_027563865.1 Erythroxylum pelleterianum
TCCGATCAATTCATACTTACAATTAAAATGCCGGAAAATCATGAATGCATGTACCTATGAATAAATGCATAAGCAAGTAACATATTCTTCTACGATCAGAGGCTAGTAGCATGCTCAGTCAGTGAATGCAATGAAATCTATCAGTCTGACTCAATATTACCATAATACCCTTTGCTACCAGTAACGGGATGTTACATCAATACTTGGAAACATATACCTTTTTGACATCGATTGTAGTGATTACAATACTAGCACAATTTCTTCCATATCGTCTATGTTGAAAAAGTTAGAATTTTGCAAATTTTTTTACTTTAAACTCATACTAGGAATGACTTCTAACTCATCTTTACCATCTATATCAAAAACTTCTTGAGATAAAAAATCAATGACATCAATTGATAAAACAGAATGAACATCACTAGGGTATCTCATACCCTCAAAAATATTAAAGCTAACAATTTCACCATCAAACTCCATAGTCAATGTTCCTACATCCACGTCAATTTTTTTCTTTAATGTCTTAAAAAATAGTAGATCTAGAAGGATAGGTGCAGAATTAAGTGAAGGTTCTCCCTCTATATTCAATACATAAAAGTCAACTGGGAAAACTAATTCATTAACCTACACTAAGGCATCCTCTATAATCCCCTCAGGATAAGCATTAAATCTATCAGCCAATTGAATTATAACACACGTTTCTTTAAAATCTCCTAAATTCAATGAATTGTAAATGGAATTTGGCATGACATTAATTGAAGCTTTTAGATCTAACATTGCTTTTTCAAATCCAGTGCCATCTAATTTGTAGGGAATTGTAAACGTACCTAGATCCTTACACTTTGGGGGGAGCTTTCTTTGAATGATTACATACACATTTTCCCCCACACTCACTTTCTCATCTCCTCTCAGTATCCGTTTGGATGTGCATAATTCCTTAAGGAATTTGGCATATTGAGGAACTTGCTTTATGGCATCAATTAAAGGTATGTTCACCTCTACCTCTTTGAACATTTCCAAAATTTGCTTATCTTGCTCCTTCTTCAATTTAGAAAAATTGCTAGGAAAAGGAGGCAAATTTTTAGTAAAATTTTTAATCACAGGAGATTGAGAATTTACCTTAGTTCCCTTTTCAATTTCTTTTGGAGACATTTCAAGTTCCCTTTCAGATTCTTCATCATTGCCAACAACAGGAATCTTATGTGGTGCCTCTACTTCTTTACCGTTCCTTAAGGTGATAGCACTTACTCGAATTCTGATTCTCTATTCGGCTCATAACTGTAGCTATAAGACTCAATTGATTCTCTAGATTCTAAAGCTAGCTCTTGTTTGTTATTGAAATTGTATGGCATTATTTTAGAGCTGAGTGATATTCTGAGTTAATGATTTAATCATTTCTTCTAGTGAAGGTTAAGAAATTGATGGTTGAGCTTGTCTTTAATATGGTTAATGATAAAAGTCTTCTTGTTGTCCTTGCTACCCATAGGTGTTGAATTGAGGATTCTTCCATCCTAAGTTCTGTGTATATGGTAGATAGGATTCCTTTGTGGTTGACTTAGAAAGCTTTAAAAAGCATTCACTTGTTTTGTAGATGTCTCTTGCAAAGTTGGACCAATATTAGTGGGATGTCCTACCATTATGCAAGTTCCACATACTTTGACTTATTGAGCAGTATTTGCAGCCATTTGCCTCAATAAAGATGTTAACCCAATTATCTATTGCTCCAATGTAGCAGTACTAGCTTCACTAACTTTCAATGGTCGGGGGTCCTCTAAAATGTTGAATTGTTGAGAATTAACAGCCATGTTGGAAATCAAATTTTTGCTTTAATGGTGTCCTGTCTACTAGTGCACCTCTACTTACTGTATCTATCATATTTCTTTCTTATGGTAGAAGCTCCTCATAGAAGTATTGGATCAAGTGTTGCTTATTGATTTGATGGTACGAGCAACTAGCACATAATCTTTTAAAATGCTCCCATTACTCATATAATGTCTACCTATGATGTTGTTGAATGATAGAAGTTTCCTTCCGAATATTCATAGCTCAAGAAGAAAGGAAGTACTTCTCTAGAAAAAGTCTCTGCATCTCATTCCAAGTGGTAATTGATCCAGATGGCAAGTAGTAAAGCCAATCCTTGGCAATGTCTCCCAACGAGAATGGGAATGCTCTCAACTTGATATGCTGTTCTTGTATCTCGGTTGGCTTCATGCTAGAACACGCTACGTGGAATTCCTTGAGATGCTTGCGAGGATCTTCACCTGGCATACCACGAAAAGTAGGAAAAATATGAATTAGTCCAGGTTTAAGCTCAAAAGCAACATCAATAGTAGGAAAATCAATGCATAAAGGTTGATGATTAAAATAAGGAGCAGCTAACTACTTAAGAGTGTGATTATTGTTTTGATCTGTCATGTTACAATCAATTTATCTTTTTGCTATACATATCGTTCTCTCAAATTCTAGATCAAATTTTAATTCACTAAAGTGAGAAGATCGTGTCATACACTGTAACTAACTAAATAATAAAAGAATTTAATAAAATAATAAAAATAAACTAAAACAAAACAAAGAAATTCATAAAAGAAAAACTTATTGATCCCTAGTAACGACGTCAAAATTGGTAGCACGTCGTAACACTACATAAAATAACTAAACCTATAACTATAGCAGTGGCAAGTCTAGGTCGATCCTATAGAGATTAAATCGAATTACTTTCCTAAATTATACCTATGTATAAAATAGGGGGTTTTGTTTCAATGAAAACAAGAAAACAAAATAAAATTGAATCTATAAGAACAACTCAAATTAAACAGCAATAAGGTGATAAAATTGATTAATGATTTGAAATCTGGTTCTTTGGTTTCATGTCAGCCTAAGCACATTTCCAATATGTCATTGAATTATCATCATCACACCTCTCTTTAGACTATTGAATGTGAATTATCAACAAACTCTTTAGACATAAGATTACTAAGGTATCTAATGTGATAATTACTATGTTTTAATGCTACTTATAACCTATCCTATTTAAGGTAGCTTCGTCGATAGTATTTAGATACAGTATGAACCATATAAAGATAGTTAAGTTAATAAAGGATTTGTCATTATAAAGTAATTATAGAGAATGTTCTATTGTTCTTAATTAGTAGTGGTTTAAGAAATTCTAAGGCCATATTGAATTGACATTTGAAAAGGTGTTTCCAAATATCAATTATAAATCAATTGCTAATTAACAAGAATGAACGTGATTAGATTCAAAAGTGTATACACTATAAGCATACTCTATCCAACATTAGATGACAAAAGGACTAAATTGCATATCATAACCATACATAGACAGGTTAAGTCAAATTACTTTGACATTCTTGATATTTTGGTAGTCATGACACGTTATACATCAATCTTGATCTATGACTATAAATTGTTTAATTATAGAATTAAAGATAAATTAAAATATAAATCAAAAGGAATTTTAATTTATCTAATTTTAATTAGGTTCCTAATATATTAACAATGATTATAAATTATAAATTCTACATAAAAAGCGATTTAAAAGAGAAAAGTTAATTTTGATTTAAGTTGGACTTAATTGTAGAGATTGAGAAACTTTAATGATCAAATATGAGATATTTGATTTTATTAAAATTAAATTAATTATATTTAAAGTTTGAATTTATTTATAACTGAAATATTTAATTCTAATAAAAAAATTAAAGCCCTAGTACTTTTTTATAAATAGGAAGAATTGCATGAAAGCTAGCGCTCTTGCTAATTCCGCTCAAAAAGTTGAGTGTCAGTTTACTACTCTATAAATACTGTTAGATGTTGGATGTGTGAACACATTGGAATATCAAAATAGTTTTGAAAGATTTCAACATAAATATTGAATTAGGTACAATTTCATATTTTATGATTCGTGTTCTTTAAGTTATTCAATTATTATCATCAATCGAAAACTATAAAAAAACTATATTTTTGGTTGTACTCATGATTTGATCATAGTTAGTTTCCCTACAAAGAGATGATAGCAAGTGAAGATATTTTTAGTAGGTATGGTGATAGTGGAAGGAACTTCATGAGTTGATGGAGTGAATAACTACAAGTGAGCAATAAAAGGATCTCTAAGAAGGTACTTATAAAGGGCTTGCTTAATCGTCCCAAACATATCCAAGACTCTTACGTTAACTAGTGCCCCCGATAAGCGGTTTCCCTACAAAACAAAAGCCTAACCATCTTGTGATAAAGTAAGATTCCTAGAGTAATCAAAAGACCATCCCTGACGAAAGGGTAGGGGTTAAAACATGAATCACACAAGCACCTATTTCAAGAACGTCAAGCCTAATTGTTCATATGTTGGTTCTAAAGTGGAGCGAAAATCAAACAAAGAAACTATATTGAACCATACGCTACATTGTCCAACATGTCCTTTTCGATACATAAAATAGCTAAACTATTCGACCTTTCTTGTGATATTGATGACCTCTAGTAGGTTTTTAATAATTTTAACTTTAAAAACTTCTCTCAGTTGATGCTATAGTCACAGGTATAGTCAACAGAATTTGATAAACATTTGAAACATTTGGACAACAATCTGCAAGTTTAACAAATTCTAAAATTTCAACTGATGACATTAACTCATTTGGAGAAGTCTTTTGCAACACTTTTCATTTAGAAAAAAGATCATCTAAAGCCACATCCGACGTATTATCATGAGAAAAATTGTTGTAAAATTAATGCAACATTTTCTTAATTCATTATCATCTAATGACCTCAACTTCTTTAAACCAAATAAGAATCCAAAAATATTTTCAAATTTCGTTATTATTCAAATCTATTCTTCAAAGAAGAAATTTTCATAACCACAACAACTAGAAAGTAATTAACTCAAAAAGAATCTTCAGCTGATTAGGTTTCTACATCGTGATCATTTTCATTTTCAATTTGGAAATGTAGGCTCTACATTCATCTCATATGTAAGACTTTTGACAATATTCATACTAGAGGCAAACCCTTTGTCTTTATGTTTCTAAAAAATTTCCCTCTCACCTTCTAATTGATCTATGGTAGTGTCAATGCACATAGATTTAGATTCTAACTTTTTACTCACCTTATTAATAGCAAATAAAATATCATACCAAGTAAAAACTAAAAACTATCAAGTACACTAACCAAACTTTCTACTTCACTCTTTGACTTAGCATCATCACAAGATCTAGATAATTTCACCGTATCAAATCTTATTAGAGGAGCTTAAAATCTAATAGTTTTAACCCTTTTTATTTGACTCTCCCAATAAATGTTAGATAATGATTTCATGGTTAAACCCAAAACATTTCCAAGTAAAACTTTTTACCTTTTAGGAGAACCTAAAAATAATGTATATATGCATGGCATAACTCCAAAAAATGAAACAACTTTGACACAAGAATGTGCCATATCACTAAGAGTAAGATTAAGATTATGAAAAACATGAGAAATATATAATACTTTCAGATCTATTTGAAGTAATCACTTTTGAACCCTCCTTGGGTTTTTCCCTTCATATTAGAACCATTTCATAACCTTGACCCCTCACATAATGTACATTTAGATCAAGAGACTTAAATGAATTTAATAATTCATTGCAATTTCTTAATCCAGATGATTCATCAATCTTTAAAAACTCTAAAAAGTACTTCTTTATTTTTATTGTTTATTTAACATATTCACCCATCGTATTAGCCATCTCATTTTTTCTTGGTGGCTCAAATCTAGGGTACTAATATGTGTTTAATTAATTGTACATTTATTCCATAACACTTAGTGATTAATGCTATGAAATGTTTAAGAAACTCAATTTGGTTCATATATGGTTTTAGGTACAATTTGGAAGGATAAGAGCTAAAGCAAGTTGAAAGCATATTCTTTGAGTCGTCTTCTTATGATTCACACTTAATCGTCTTCATGGATCCATAAGGAGAAGGATTAGAGAAAAAGGGGGATAATAAAATTCCATAAAGTGAAGAGTATATAACATAATGCAAAGGTCACACTTGTGCATGAAAGTTCACGATCGTGAACTTCATGATTTGGGCATCAAAATTCATGGCCGTGCATCAAGGAGTCTCGATTGTGACTCAAAATTCACTAGTCTTGACCCAAAGTGCATAGTTGTAACCTTCTCAATCTGGGGTGCCTCAAAATCTAATTTTTAGTATAAATAGAACATTTTGGCAAAAAAAAAGAGAATGAATAATTTCATAAGCAAAATGAGGTGTAGAGCACACATATTTTAGAGACCCATAGAGGGCTAGGCTTCTTCATTCTGGTTCCAAGGTGAAATCAAAGTTGAAGACATGTTTTGGGCATATTTACATTGTGTTTGTCATTCTTTCTCTCTTATGGACTGATTATGTTATCCTATGTTTATTGTTTGGGTGTTGTGTAATAATGATTGAATGTTCTATTTGATTGTTTTTATTTAAATCCATTGCTAGAATCTTAAATACAATGCATAATCATTGTGTTTGGACTTATTTATGGTAACTAATGGTGTTAAATTATCATGGATAACGTAACATAGGTTAAATGACTCAAGCTTGCATGGTTATTGCCTAGATTAATATGCTCTTCTTATTTGTACTGCGGCTGTCTGATTAAATCTCGAGAGCTTATTCTACGTTGTTCGATAGTTAGTTTCTGTTAAAAAGCTTGTTTTAACCAAACAAGAACTAAAGGAAGATAGAGATTAATAGAGTTTATTGTTAACCTCTGATTAATAGATGCGATAAGAGGTATGAGAATAACAAAACGATGAAATATGCTTGTTCGTGTGTAGGCCGAGATTGAACCAAAGATCGGATCCCTAACGTATTCATCATTTTTATCACTTTTTGATTATTTGTTTTAAATTGCTTTTGTTAGTTAAATTTCATTTCATTTTGTTATTCGAAAACTACAAAAGCCCCCAAGTATCCTAGACACCAATCTGTTTCATTACCAAAGCTTTACACACACTCTCTGTAAGATTGACCTAAACTCATCACTAGCTATAGTTTTAAGTCTAGTTATTTTTTCATAGTGTTACGACGCACTACCAAATTTTGACGTCATTGCGGGGGAGTGTGGTGCTCTAGTTTTTGTTTGATTTTAATTGGTGTTTTATATATATTTGTTTATAATTAGTTTTTATATTTACTTCCTTATCTTTTCACGTTTATATATATTGTAAATAAAAAGGACACATGGAAAGAAGTATGTCACTATTGGATATTATCAATGTTATTAATTGAAAATTTTTCCTATAACTCATTCTTAATCATATAACCAAGTTTGAAGTGTTCATACAAACTTTAGTTTCGAATGGTATGGCCAACAAAACTACTTCCTAGATAAGTTGCAGGATGCACAACAATTCCCACATAGACCAGAAGCCTCTTATTCTAAGTGAAGTACATCTCTAGAAGATTTAGTTATGTCTCTTGCTACTAATACTTTGTAACTTCAATAGGATACAAGTTCCAGAATCTAGAACTTGGTAAACCAGATAGACCAGCTGATGGTAGCTATAAACCACCTAGCATCACAAAGTGGAGAGACACAACCATCTTAACCCTAGCTATACCTAAGGAATGTTATTGTGGAAACCTAACAAAGTGGAAGGGAGCTTGAGAATCCTGAGAAGACTACTCAAGGGATTGATAATGTAAAAGAGGCGGAGAAAGAGCTAAAGCAGACAGAAGCAAAAGCAGACGCAAGAAAGCAGACAGAAGCATCAGTTTGAGTTAGTTACAAAACTCAACTGAATAACTGTTTCTTTGAAGAATCAAGAAGCAGCTACCAAGAAGCAGTTGAAGACGAAGGCTATAAATATAAGTCGAAGTTGAAGACTGCAAGAGTTAGACAAGTTAGCAAAAATTATACAAACTCTTGAGAGAGATTACTGTGCAAAAGCTAGAGCAATATTTTCTGTAACAAGCTCGAAACACTTTTTAGTTTGAAAGTGATACAGATAGCCTGAAGAGGCTAAGAGTGAAAGAATACTATTTGTAAAGAGACCTGAAGAGGCTTAGAGAAAAAAATACTTGTAAAGTTTTGAGAGATAGTGAAATCTCAGAAAGTCATCTGAGGACTGGACGTAGCCCATGATTTGGGGTGAACCAGTATAAAAATTACTGTGTCGAAATCTCTCAACTCTCTCTCTCTCTTAATCGTGATTTTCGATATTATTGTCTTACGCAAGTTTTAGAAAATCTTTTACAAACATGATTTACAGTAGTTCTTTTGAAGCGAACAAGTTTTGTTTTAAAACGAAAGAATTTTTCAAAAGGGGTTTAGCGAAAAGTTTACCACAATTCAACTCCCCCTTCTTGTGCACCTATACATCATTATTGAGAATTGTATTAACGTGTGATTAACTTCAATTGGTATCAGAGCTTGGTGTCCAAGAATCACTTTAACAAAGTGCGGATTAAAGATTATGGCGGAATCACATACATACATAGCAGAAGGTGCCTCAGTCACTAGACCTCCGGTGTTCAACGGAGAAGACTACCATTACTGGAGAGATAAGATGCGATTGTTCATCGAATCTACTCACATTGACCTTTGGGACATGATCGAGAATGGACCATATACACCTGTAGACAAAGACGAAAATCTTATTCCACGAATCAGATGGACGGCTGATCAAAAGGAAAGATTTCAACTGAATTCTAAAGCGAAGTTTTTCTTGAGTTGTGCCTTAAGAAGGAGCGAATATGATTGTAACATCCTGGTTCCTGCGGGAAGGGTCAAATGGTAATTATGGGTATTCAGTGAGAGATTAACAGTGCCATAGTATGTTTATTCATTATATGACACATTTGTATTGTGAGAAATGATATTGTTGCACATGAAATTGTTTGTACATGCATATATTGATTTTCCCGGTAATTGGAATAAATTTGTTTGGTTTGTGAATTATGGGTTATTGATCTTAAAAATTATTTGGTGAGTGTCAATAATGATTTTTCAATTTTGGAGAATTCTAGGAATTTTTCTGTAATTTTTTTGGGGTAAAAACCTAGACTAGGAAAAATGTCGGGTGACAGACTGATCGGTCAATGGTAGTAGAAATTGTTGCATATGGTAATGAATGTTGGACATATTGTCATATGAATTTTTGATAAGTGGTATTTTTGAGAAATTGGGCTTGAGTATAATCAAATTAAGAAGGATTTACTTGAGCTTGACAAGTGGCATGCTTATGGCCATGCATTTAATTACCTTAACCTTTAAGTTACATCCACTTAAGCCCTCTCATGCTCTCATTCAAGACACTCATGTTTTCACAAGCAAATGGACAATTGTTTTGAGTCTTCTTCTTCGTGGATCATGCTTCTTCTCCTTCTTGAACTATGATTCAATTGAAGACTAGCTATCACCTCTTTCTCATACCCTTGTTCTCTTGCTCTTTCTTCTTTGCTCTCTATATAAACCTATCTCTATCACCCTTAGAAGATGATGATCGATGGTGATGAGTGACATTAGGTCTTGGTGAATTTCTTGGAGAATTTGAAGAATTAGTGGTTAAATCAAGTAAGTTGCATGTTTCATGTCATGGTTATGGTCTAATTGTAGTTAGTATGATGAAGAATTGATGATTAATTTATGTTTGTGACAGATTTGTATATGTGTCTTGATTGATGTTAATAATGGTGCATGTTGTGTTTTAAGTGTATATGTTGAATCTTAACTTTATGGAAGTGTATTGAGCAAGTAAGAGAGTTGAATGATGTGTGAGAGGAGAAATAGGATGAATAGATACATATATGCCTTGTTTTGATTGTGTTAAATGATGGATCATGAATTGCTTGTGAATGATTGTCTAAAGTTGAATTGAGTATTGGATAATGGATGAAGGAATGGCAGTGTTGTAGATGAGTTTGATGCTAAGATTGAATATATGTAAAAATCTGGGAAAATTGTCATAGCTTGATTATTGAGTGAGTTCCAATGGTATAGTTCTAATTGCTTGTATGATTGTTCAAATGAATTGAGCCTTGTTCTAAGTAAAACTAAAGGAAATGGATTATAAATTGTGTAAAGGTGTTGAGCTTGAATTGTGTCTTGAAGAAGTTAGAAGGTTGATATGAAGTTAGGAAATTGAATGATGATATTGTTGTGGATGATTCGATATGATTGTGTTTCATTGAGATGCTTGTGATTAGATAGGGGATAGGATTTGGAAATGGATGTTGTGATTGCTTGCAATGGTTAGATATATATTTTTCCCATTTGAATGCATGCTTATTGAATATGGAGTGTTTAGAATGTAAAATGGAGGTAGGTTATGGAGAAAGAGTGGAAAAATTGGGAAGGCTTAGATGAAGTTGAGTTTTGAGGAATTAATGGCATTAGGTTGGTATTTGTGTTGTTTTGAAATGATTGAGCTTAAAAGAATTGAATTTGGGAGGATTAGGATTGTATTTGATGATTAAATAAAGGTTGGAAAATTGGAACATTTTTGAAGAATGTTGGTTTAACTTGTGTCCGTCAAATGGACACGAATGTCTGCTTAACGGAAAGGCTCGGGTGACAGAATACCCTAGAAGCAAAGTGTGTTATCTGAACGAACACGTGAGTCCGTTTAACGGACTGGTTCGGGTGAATTGGTATGCCTTGCAAGACTCGTGTCCATTAAACGGACACGCAGGTCCGCTTAACGGACAGGTTCGGGAGAAATTAAGGTGCTTGGTGGTTTTATGTCTGTCAAACGGACATGAAGGTCCGTTTAACGGACACTTTCGGGTGAATTTGGAGTAAACTGCTAAGCTATGTCCGTTTAACGGACATACAAGTCCGTTTAACGGACATGGTTAGTCAACTTTGAGAAATTGGGATTTTGACAATTTTAAAGGCTGAATCACATTTTGTGGTCTTCAAGGAGATTCTAGGTCTTGAGATTTTCTTTCAAATGGTCCAAAATTGGAATCAATTTGAGGGTGTAGTGAATGTGATGGATTGATAACTTGGGAATTGTTATGCATGCATTGTGCATTTTTCCTTTTCACTCATGTGTATTATGGAACATCAATGATTGTGCCAATTGTGATTGTTAAATGTTATTTGGTTATAAAGGAACAACTGGAACGTCATCCTGCAGACGTTGCTGGACCTTCCAGGCACTAGTTTTGGGAGCAGCGGTGAGTAACCTAGACGGTTCCTCTTACTTGTTTAGGTTTCAAATGAATGGATAAATGAATGTTTTAATTGAATGAATAAATGGGATTGATTTGCTTATGGATGCCGAACAGAAGGTCCGTTGAATTGTGTACTGGCTATTGCGTATTTGAAGTGCTAATTGATGTGAATATGGGAACTATGTGTGATAGTGTGATAAATTGTATTTCGTGCATTGCATTCATGAATACATAAACAGATAAGGGCAGTTGGACCTGAGTATTCACCGATAGAGCTCAAAGCTCACCGAATGAAAACGAGCCACGAGCTCGAAAGTGTTTTAGAGCCAACGGCTCAACGATCAATGAGCCCGGTATCCAATGGATATGGGACAGTGCAGGCACTCGGTCTCAACAACGTAACAACTGGAAAAAGGTCTCATGAGCATTGTATGCATATGATAAGTGTGTTTATTTGATTGATTGAAAAAATTGGCTGTGTGTGTATATGAGAATGGGATATTTGTCATTGTGTAACATTGTAAAATGATGCTTATGTGATGATTGTGTATAGTGCTCAATTGTGGAATAAGTGTTATATGGATTGATGTGTGTTTGAGAGAGTGAACCATCGATGATGGTTAACTTATTGAGTTCGCAAAACACAGCAAAATTGCATCATTGTTTTTCAGGATAGATAGGCGACTATAGCTTTTGAGTGGCTCCATTACCGTGTAGACTGTGATTGAAGAGTAGCCATGGCGCAAAGGTCGGTCAGCTGGAACATTTTTGGGATGTTATAGTTAGCTTGTTATCTAGTTTCCTCAGCATTGTAGTACTTTTGTACTAGGCTATGTTAATGACTATGTAGTAAGGATTGATGTTCTGTAAATTGACTCGATTTTGAGTAATGAAATGAGGAAACAGTTGGTTTCAAAATATTGCGGATTTCATACCGATGTTTTAAATATTTAGTAATGTGATGCCATGTGGAGTTAGTGCAGTGATTGATCATAGTGCACCTTTAACGTGGAATATGTATCGGAATGACCTCCGGGCGTCCCGGTGTGTAGTCTGCGGTAAGGGGGCGCTACATAGGAGCTAATGTAGATGTACTTACTTTAGCTTATAATTCCTCATCCTTTTGGCTTAGTTTAATGTATGAGGGATTTGAACTAATCACATTTAATTAGATGTTCCCATATTCATTCTTTTTTACTTCTACTCTATATCAAACAATATGATTTCTTGATTAGAAGTTATTTTTACACTCCTTTTCACTCGATTTTATATACAGGTTCATTCTATTTTAGTGTCAAATTGAAGTTCGTTATTTAAGTTATCCCTCTTAAATCTCATAAATCGCAGTAACTACTTGAAACAAATGAAGGAAACTAAAAATAAAAGAAAATAAATTAACAAAAATAACAAAACTACATTCCCTGATAATGATACAAAAAACTTATTCCAATGAATCTGCACAGAGTTAAATGTAGAAAGTTATTTAAATGGAGTGTTTTTTTAGTATCGATCCTATAGGGAAGCATGTTAATACAAAATTATTAATCCTAGTTATAAAATAAAACTAAATACAATCATATTTTATAAAAGATAATTAGACACTAAGCTAACAAAAATAATGTAATTATACTAGATAAGAAAAATTAAGAACTCTAACATTAGGACTTCAAGGTTTAATTTATAAGGAATTCTAATTATTATACCAATTTTATTATCAAGGTTAACATAACAATTAATCTAAAGTATCCATGACCTTTCTCGAGGCACACATGTATCGCAATTTAACCTAATTAAATTTATTAAATATAGTTAATTTGGTTATTACCAAAGTCTAACATATTGTTGTTCTTTAATGGTAAAGTGTTTATTCTCATATTTTATGGATTTTACTTCACATGTTGGTCTTTCATACAATCCTCAAAATTGAATTAATAGTGGTCAATCATAAATCTAGCATTAAGAACAAATAGAATAAATTCAACAAATGAAATATTCAAAATAATTATTAATAATTGAAGAATATTTACAAGTCGTATCTCGAACCTAACTAGGGTTTCTAGTCACTGAAAATAATAAAACTCAAACATAAACAATTTAATCTTAATATAAAGGAAAGAATATAATACAGGATTGATAGAAGTTTTCATTGGATCTTCCAATCCTGCTCTTAGACTTCTTCTAATACTAAGGATGAATTAAAACAATGGGGGTAAAAACTAGGTGACATTCAAAATCTTCCTTAAAAGTCCCCTAAGTTAATCCCTATACAAGTATTTATAGTTATGGTTACAACAATAGAGTCCTATAATTTTTGAACTTAAGAAATAACAAATCATCATAAATTATGATATACAAGTATTTATAGTTATGGTTACAACAATAGAGTCCTATAATATTTGAACTTAAGAAATAACACATCATCATAAATTGTGACTAAGAACTAGTGTCGAACTAGCTTTAACATTGACACAAATTTTGTTCCAGAACTTTAATGCATCACAAGTCAATATATAAGAAATGGTTGACATCAAGTTTTAACCGACACCATTTTTACTGTATTTATTTCTCCTTAAAATTAAGATAAGTCTTACACTAGATTAAAATCAACTCTAGTGACGATCTTGCTTATTTCTCAACTTATTAGACATCAATGAAAGATAAATGTCTGTCTCCATGCATGTCCAATGCATATTATACTGTATTCCACCAGCTTCTCCACTTTTTCGATATCTTCGATTTATAATTGACTTTCCATGTATTCTATAAAGTTGTTGTCCATCTTCTTATCTTCCAAATAGCTATAAAATTTCTTCAATTAGGTAGAGATAGAGAAAGTTGCACTCAATTTTTTTTCTCTTTAAAATCATTATCTACAAGACAATGAACTAAACATAGTAAAACATTACAAATCCGTATTAAACATGTTGTAAAAGTGCTAAAAAAATAAGTAATTTAACCCTAAATAACATATAAAATATATACCTATCAATAATTTATGTCATGTCATGTCTAATGACTACTAATTGAGTTACTTTTGACTTGATAGATCCTAAGTAGTATCAGAACATATCAATCCTTATATGAGATATTTTAATGATCTCAAGTTAAATGATCACTTATATAATCATCATAATAAGCATTCTATAGACTTACAAATGATGTCCTATATGATATTCCTATGTCATGTCAATTCAATGAACTTGTTGTCTAACAATTACCTACACATTTGTTTAAGTATCTTAATATTTTAATTTATGAGATTTACTATAATTTTTACGAGGAAGAAATGTAATATGTGTTAGTCTTTCTAATCAATTGATGTTTATTCTTAATAGAGCAATGATTATAAATGATTTAGGAATAATACATCATGAAATATAAGGTTCATAATTATGATATCATCATAGTTTAACTTGAAACATCTAATTATTTTATAAACTATTTTATCAGTTACTCAATTAAACAAACATTCATAAAATAAAATTAATTTTAATTAAATAGATTATAAAAATATAACCAACCAATCAAATGTAAGATATAAATTAATAATATTTTATTTTGTTACTTAACAGAAGCAATAATACATCACAATGACATATTATAGGGTTTAACAGGAGAAAGGAGACTCCTATATAAAATTATTTGAATTTTGATTTGGTATATCAATTACAAAATACGTTGTTGATAATTAGTTAATTAATAGTTAAAATATCTATCATATGGTAAGATGCTGCTTCTAGAACCCATCGATAAATGGTATGATATTTGCTTATTTCATATCGAGTTTTTGCACTCAATACTTGTAATAATGGTTTAATACTGGACTAAAATGTAAATTGTTAAAAAATTAAAGGAACAAATTTAAAAAATCTCCAAATGCCCTCTACAGTAGCAGTGCAGTCTTCTTCAATCTTGTCTCCTCTGTTGTCCCCTCCTCTTGCTCTTTGGTCTCCTTACCAGCTGACTACTCAGATTTGCCATCCTCTATCGCTCAAATCTACCATCCTCCACTTCCATCACCCTCACTACTAACAATGAACTCCCCCTGTCATCAAAACTTAACTTCTCATAAACTAATTTCGTGCTTTCAATCCTAGAAATAATAAGAATATCGCCAGGGCTTAGTGGGTTCTTCAATTGACTAGTAAATTCCAAGGGTTTCTTGGTGGGGTTGGGCCAAGGATTTGAATTTCCTATCATATCGACTAAAAAATGGTATGAAACTCTACTCTAAGTTACCGATTGTCGGTACCAGTGATTTCGCTAAATACCAACCAATACCGTCAACTTTGAAAAATTGGGGGACTAATTAACAATTTTTTTAAAAACAACTCGCCCTCGGGCTACATCTGCCTTTGCCCTCTCATCTTATCTCTATCTCTCCTCTCCCAGCCACCACCTGCCACAGCCCAGTCATATCTCCCTCTGTCACTAGCCACCACAGCACTGCTACAACACTGCTCCCTCTGTCTCCTATTGAGTGTGCTTATTGTGCCTACCGTGAACACCTTTATACTCGCCTGCTGTCCATCATAAACCATATCCTAGTCGCTTATTGCCTACCTTGAACTGCCTCTCCTATTGTCCCATACCTCCAGCAATCTAGATTAGATCAGATCTAGAATTTTGAAGATCCAAAGATTCAACCTGACCTAACTGACCCACCCACCAACTAACGTGCACCAATCCAAGAATTTAGCTTAATGAAGGTTGCGGAAAACTTCAACAAATTTTTTGGAATTGTGAAGTTATGAATTTATAGAATTGTGAAGTTATGAATTTGGCAATTTGTGGAATTGTGAAGTTGTGAAATTGACTATTGTGGAATTGTGAAGTTGTGAATTTGTGGAAGTGTGAAATTGTGAATATGACAATTTATGAAATCATAAAGTTTTGGATTTGTGGAAATGTGAGGTTGATGATGAAATTTTGGAAATGTAGAATTGTGTTGATCACTTGATTATTAATTTTAATATTGAATTGTTTATTTGTCACTTTGTGTTATGTGCTTGTGTAGTAATTTTGTATATTGAATTATGATTGATTAAATTGAATTGTGTAGTGTATTGTGTATGATGATTGAGTAGTTAATTTAAGTTTTAAAAAATAAAGAATGTTGATTAAATTAGAGAATTAAAGAATAAAGATTGTTAAATTAAAGTTGAGAATTAGAATTTCAGTAACAAGTTAATTAAAATTATTGAAGAAAACAAATATTAATAAGCATTACGATTTGAATTGTACAAGTAAACAAATAGATTAATTTATAGTTGAATTATGTGATTACATCAAATAGGTTGTAAACTTATAATTGTGAGTTATGGTTAAATTGAATAGGTTATAGTTGTGAGTGTATGCATTTAGTTTATGGTTGAATGATGTAATTTTGTATGTTGTGTATTGTGTATTGTATAATTGTGTATGTTGAATACTTGAATTGTTGGTTTTTCACTTATTGGTAAATTGTGTTGGATGAAATTGAATTTTGTAGTGTATCTTTACTCTTCATTGTGGTTTAACTTGAGTAAGAAACTAAGAATGTTAATTAAAATTGGTGAATGAAAGATTATTAAATTAAAGTTTGGAATTAGGATTTTAGTAACAATGTTGATTAAAATTAGTTAAGAAAATAAAATAATTATAAGCATTACATAATGAATTGTATAAGTAAACAAAATATGTTAGTTTATAGTTGATTAATTGAAATATGAGATAACATAAAGTAAGTTGTAAACTTATAGTTGTGAGTTATGGTTGAAGTTGAATATATTATAGTTGTGAGTGTATGTCTTTAGTTTATGGTTGAATAAACTAAATGAGTTATATTATATAAGATGTAAATGTTTATTATGTCATTTTATATTTTAAATACTTAAATTGTTGGTTTTGTAACATATTGGTGAATTGTGTTGGATGAAAATGAATTATGTATGATGTAATTATACAAAATAAGATATATTATATAAGATGCGTATTATGTAAGTGTAATTGTGTTAGCTTAGATTTTTTAGTTAAACAATACAAATTTTGTGATAGTAGTTGGTAATGAAATTATGTTTTCTTTATTTTGATATATATCTTCATTTATTTTTAAAGATAAATGGAAGAGAGTTCAATTACTCCTGATCATTCAATCGCATCAGGAAGATACAATGATTCAGTTTGAGCTCATGTTCCATTGGTCTTTGGTATGAAGAACCACAATATTTGCTTGTTTTGTAGCAAGCATTTGAAAAGTGGAGGAATCACCTATTAAAAAGGCATTTAGCTGAGATTAAAGGAGATGTAAAAACTTGTAAAAAGTGAGTCATAATGTGAAGTGGCAAATAAAAGTTTTGCTTGAAAAATATCAACATGAGAAAGATAGAAGAGAGAGATTGAATTATGAATTAGTAATGGAAGTTCGTTTGCTAATGTTCATGATGATAGTGAAAATGTTAAAGGTGGTACTGTTCATTTCTAGCAAGAAATGAATGTTGCATTTAGACCTAATGTTAGGAAAAGAAGAAGGCAGGTGGAGAATTTTTTTGCACCATGAACAACTCTTTAAGCTCAGCCTTCAATTCGTAATGTCATGCAATTAAGAGAAGTGACTTACAATGTAGATATCGCAATGGCTAGATGGTAGTATGATTCAAATATAGTATTCAATACTTCCCAATCTTATTAATATCAACCTATGGTGGATGTTATAGCCCCTTATGATCTAGGATACAAAGCTCCTTATACTAATGACTACAGAGGTAAACTTTTGAGTAGCTTAGTTTATGAAATTAAAATTTATTTGGAAGAAAGAAAAATGGATTGAGCTACTTATGAGAGTTCAATCATATGTGATAGTTGGATAAATAGGATATATAAGCCTATTAGCAATTTTTTGGTTTATTCTGTAAAGGGCTCAATGTTTTTTAAGTCTATTGATGCATCTAGCCTTGTTAGGAATACTTATACTTTATCTGAAATAATTGATGAAGTTATCAATGAAATAAGGCCATAAAATATTATCCAGTTCATTATTGAAAATCATTCTACTTATAAAGTGGTTGGAAGAAGATTACAAGGCAAGTATAATTTCTTTTTTTAGGACTCCTTGTACTATAAATTGCATTGACCTAATGCTAGAAAATATAAGATATTCTAGGTATTTTCCTATTATTGATGAAATTGTGCAGAAAGCCAAAAAGGTGACCAAGTTCATCTACAATCGTGCATGGGTCTTTAATTTAATGAAAAAGAATCTTACTAATGGTAGGAATTTGTATCATCCTGTTGTTATAAGATTTGCAACAAATTTCTTATCACTTTAGTATTTTATTATGATGAAGAAAGACTTGAGACAAATATTTACAAGTAATAAGTGGGTTGCTTCTCAGCATGTCATGTCTAATGCTGGATTATAGATTTTCAGAATTATACTTGAAGATACTGATTTTGGTCCCAACGCCAATTTGTCATTCGAGTTTGTGAGCTTTTGGTGAGATCCTTTGTTTGGCTGATAGTGATGAAAAGGCAACAATGAGTTATTTGTTTATGCCATAGAAATGGCAAAGGAAGCAATCAAAGTCAATTTAAAAAATAGGCTTTCTTTGTACACACCTTATATTAATGTCATTAATGACAAATAGGAAAGGCAACTTGACTCTCCATTGTTTGTAGCTGGAGTATTTTTTAATCCTAGTATCTATTTCAAACCAGGTTTTACAAAGAAAACTAGAGTTAACAGGGAAATACTATTAACTATTAAAACAATTGTTGCCCATAAGATGATGCAAGATCTTCTAAAATCATAAATGGAGAGCAGTCTTTTGGGGATTTTAGGATGCCAATTGTTATTCGACAAATAGCAAAACTTAATTTAGGTATATATTTTTTCACTTTTGTTACTTGTTGAAAATTAATTAACATTTTATTTTATTTATAATGCTATTTTTGTTGTCTTATAACTTACAATTTCTTGATAGACCAATTCGAAAGTGGTGTTCCAGAATTACAAAGGTTTGCAATTCGAATTCCAAGTCAATGTGTGAGTGCAACAGGTTATGAAAAGAGCTGAAGTACTTTTAAATTCATCCATTCTATAAAAAAAAGAAATAGATTGGAGTACAAGAGATTGAATGACTTAGTTTTTCGTTCGATACAATTTAAAGCTTCGAGAAAGGTAAGTTATTATCATTATTAAGTTAGATATAATTTCTTATAATTTTTTAATAATTAAGTTTTATTGTTTACTAGGACTATTAATAGAACAAGTAATTTAGTAGATCCAATTTGCATTGATAATATTGATCTTTTGACGAATTGAGTTTCTGAAGAATCGGGTTTGATAAATGTGAGTAACTTGGAAGATAATATTTGATAAGAAAACATTAATATGTCATTTGGTGCGATGAATTTGAATGATAATGATGATAAGGCATTTCTATACGAATTTTGTACCAAATAAAAATTAGAGTCAATATAATTATAACGGATATCCCCTAAATGTTTAAATTAAGTTTTAAAATTTTATTTTTTTCTTCATTTAATTTTACTTATATTTAATATATATATTAAGTGCTAATTATAAATATTTTTGTTTCATATTTTATCCGTAGTTCTCGTCGTCAACTTTTAAAGTAAATAATTGATGAG
>JAOQMR010000005.1:16372948-16393449 GCA_027563865.1 Erythroxylum pelleterianum
AATTATTCCAGGGATTTTATCTTTATGATTAATAATTAAATAATTAAAATGCACAAAGATAAAGAATGCCTTTTATTTAATAAAACAAATTTTATACAATTAAAAGTACAACTAAAATTGGTTGCAAGGGCATAAACCAATAGCCTTGTATAGTTCCATTATTATAAACGCGAAGACGAGTTTATTTTTGTGTTGTGCACCACCTTACCTTCTCCCATATCACTTTCAAGGCGTCAAATCAAGCTCAAAAGGACAAGAATTTGTTAAAGTCGTTATTCTTGCAATTCTAAAAGTTTATACCCTTAATTCCCCAAAAAAGGCCTTTTAATGACTTAATATTAGCATGTGCGTATCTTGATAAGAAAGAGGAAAAGAGAAAGAAACATAAATATCTGAACACAGTTCAAACAAGGAACAAAATCCACATCAGTAGAAGTACTTGTTCTGATAGAAACTTGCCTCAAAACTTTATTACAACATTTTGACAAACTGTATACCTGATTACTAAGTTTACGTTCATGGGCAGTGCAATCTTGCAGATATAGGGCACCAACCCTCTCCAATAAGACATTTTTTTGTTACATAAAAATTCAGCATATTCAATGTGTCATATACAGCTTTCTCCAGTCTTACCTGGAAAGAAGAGGCATTCAATATAATGATGAACAACACACCTTCTATTTATGGTTATCATCTTCAATTTATAAACATAATCAAAAACCATAACAACAAAAATCAAGAAAATACATCAAAATAGAATCAGCACGAAAAGAATGAATCCTACCAGGTTCATCCATTTTGTTAAACGGAATCCAATGGAAGCTAGGGCTTGATTGCGGTGGCGATTTCTAGCATCTAAAGTAGATTCCCATTCAGAAAGTCTTGAGAAAACCTAAAACAAAAATTGAACTTTCAATGCAAGGCAATCCAAGATTCTTTGAGTAATAAGAATGAGTGTGACTATTAAAGTAAACTTTGTGAACTGGGCAAGACTAGACCTAGTTCAGTGAACAAAGGAGCATGGACATTGCTTCAATAGCGTTTTAGCAACTAAGAAAACTATGGAGAAGAAGAAGAAGATTTGTAGAAGAGGCACTCTAAAGAATTAGAAGTGTAACAACACATGGTTAACACAGAAAACATTCCAATATAATAAACTAGGATAGTGTATCATACTGAAGAATGAAGTTAACAACAGTGTATCTCTATAACAATACACTTACTTTTCTTGTTAATTGCCTCTGTTTTGTTAAATCTTCAGGAATAGGATAGCAATTTGCCCCAAAAGCTTCACAAATTTTCAAAATCTTTGTTCTTGCCTATTCACCTGAGAAGAAAACTACAAATAGTGTTTTCTCTACCCGTAACAATAAATGCTTTAGGAATCAATTTAAGTGTACAAAATCATTCAACGCATTTTGATAAAAGCAACACATTAGAGGAAGTGAACATTAGATAGGTGGAAGGGCATACGAAGAAAAAAATTAAACATGATAACACCGAAACCAAAGCTTTATCAGAAAGCATGTCACAGATGAGAGGAACAAACCATTTCAGTTGACACAGGATCCATGATCTCTTCATCAGCTGGTGCCTGATTAAAAAGCATATTGCCCCTTGTAGCATGAAACAACATCCTTTCAAATCTCATAACTTTCTCTCTGGGTATAATTCCAGCAATAAATCTCAAACCAGATTGGTTAGATGGTGCAAACCTCAATTCTTGTATAATACAAGTTCTTCCATGAATGTAACAATAGCAATTAGTTTGACACGAACAACTATGAGGTTGTGAGGGCTAACATATGAACCTATTCAAGTAGAGAAGTTGAATCCTCGTAATTGTTATTTAAGAACAATGTAACACCCGGTATCTAATTTACCCGATATATCGGAAAAAAATCAGTATTTGAGACTAATGTCATTAAACCAGGACAATGAATAATAATTTTGGTGACGTCAAATTAATGATGTTTGATACTTTTTCAGTTGTCACAGGAAATTGTACGAGTGGATTTTAAAGAACCAGTACAAGAGGGGCATTTTTGTGAATAAATAAGATAAAAACTTGTCTTCCTACTCCTCCCTCACTTACGAGAATTCACCATGGAAGCTTTCTCTCAAAGTTTTCAAGCTTTGTAACAAGAATTTGAAGTAAAATCAAGCCGATCAGTCAATACAAAACGATAAGCCTCGATCCCAACACTTGATTCTACTGATTGGAATTTAGTTTCTCACTTTTTTTTTCATAACTACGAAACCCATTTGACGAAATTTATGGTTTTGATGATTTTGATGATGGATTCTTATTCTTTGTTGTCTAATGACAAATTAACATGAGGAAATTTTCATTTTTATGGTGATTTGGGGCTAAATCAAAACCTAGGGTTTTGGAGTTCAAGCCGCCAAGGGAGACAGATTCATAGGTCCTCCTTATACATTTTGTTTGAGCTATTTAATGTGTGAATTTGGAGAAACTCAAAACTTGGAAGTTGTAGATATAGGTTTCTACTGTATCCCTGAATTTTTTTTACGAATTTAGGGTGAGCCAAACAAATGAGATAGGTCCTGAATTGAAACTGGTTCAGAATACCAGCGAGATTGAAACATGAAATGAAAGTTAATTGTTTGAGGACTTTAGAGTCAGAATTGGATGATGATTTCTTATTAAGAAATGCTCAAAAATGTGTTATCTAATTGATGTACAAAGGGATAGTTAATTGGATGAGTATTCTGTGAGATATGGCTAAATAAGTGAAGGGTGTTACTGACCTTAGTGACACAGAAGAGAACAGAAATAGGACAGCCTTATAAAAATTACAGTAAATCCAAATTACATCATTTTTTAGCCGTCTTTGGATATGTGATAACTTATTCATTTCTAATCCAATTAAGGTGATGCAAATTGTCATTTTCAATAGACTCATATGGTACACGGTCCAAAAAGGCGGGTCATGTCAAATGGTATCAGAGCTAAAGGTTTCATAAGACCAAGAAGTGTGCGGGAAAAATAAAGATGAAGAGAATGTGGAAAAAGCATAGTGAATGAGAATAAAATGTATAAATGTATATGATATGATACATGCATATGATATTATTGGATGAGCATAACACCATGGAGCATAGGATCTGCATCATGTGAATAACATGTTACTTTGATAAATCATTGTATCTAAATGATTTTAATTTTCTCCATAATAGAGATGCCTCCTAGAAGAAGAACACCTCCTCAACGAGGATGAGGTCATCCTAAGAAGAGGAAAATTCTGACTGTTGTACCGGATGTCACATCTGTACAGCAAGAACAACAAGAAGAAAGATCTCCACCCAGAGTTAGGAGGAGATCAGAGATAGAAATTGAACCTAAACCCCCAGCTGCTCAAGGGGAAGATGTTAGAACCTTGCAACAAAGAATAGAAGTCTTAGAAGTAGAGAACCGAGCCTTAAGAGAAAGGTAAGAGTTTTAAAATTGAGAGAAGAAGTTAGAATACTTAGAGAAAGAGAGAGAGAGAGAGAGAGAAAGGACTCAGGGTGTACCTGAAGTTGCTCCCGCACCACCACAGCTCGTGCAAATGCCTAGAGGATTACCTAGGCGAGCTTTATATAATGAAGGGGTAAGTATCAATGATTTCTTGAAATTACAAACCCCTGAGTTTGGTGGTGAGAGACATGAAGATCCTCAAGAGTTTACGAGTCATACTGAGAAAATGGTCCGGAGATTGACTTGCTCTGATGCACGAATCATAGAATTAATGGGGGTTAAATTGACAAAGAATGCCTGGGAATGGCTCCAGAGGAATATCGAGGATCAATTATATGGTGGGAATCCTCCGACCTGGGAATTCTTTAAACAGGCATTAATCGATGAGTTTATTCCTCTATATGAAAGACAAAATCGAGCCCCGCAATCTGAAAGGCTCAGACAAAGCTTTAGTGTGAGCGTGGATAATTATGCAAGTGAATTTCTACACTTATGCAAATTTGCTACAACAATTGTACCTACTGAAGCTGCAAAAATGGAAAGATACAAGTTGGGACTCATACCTTCCTTGTATAGTGCTATTGCAGCTATTGACTTCCCCAATTTGTCAGGGTTGATTGATAAGACTCGACAATTGGTAGCGAAGTTTAAAGAGGGGAGAGCAGAAAGAGAATGGAGAAGAAAAAGGTAAAGGCCAGAGCAGTAGAGGCCGTAGAGAAAGAGATAACTCTCAGATGAGACAAACAAAACAAACAATACAGTCTGCTCCTCCAGAACGACAGAGAGGGGGTCAAGGCAGAGGCAGAAATCCAGGTGCGTCCGTATTTTCAATGCCTAGTGGTACACAGAACCCGGCTAAGAATAGATCATAGCAACCTCCAGCACAGTAAATGTCTGTGGGAAAAATCATCAAGGACCTTGTAGACTCGGGTTCAGAGGTTGTTATAGGTGTGGACAACAAGGGCACTTCATTAAAAACTGCCCAATGCAAGAAAACCGAGCAGCTCCACCCCCAGTTTCACAGACTACTATGCAGTAACAGGTAATCCTATGCAAACCTATTGATATTTAATTAAATTGAATTATGAATAAAATGTCTATGCTCTGTTATGACAAAAGATATGATTTTTTCTTTAATTATGATGATAAAATAATGTGATATGGGTATAGTCCTTATCCAGAACGAGAATGCTAAAGTGTTATTTGACTCGGGTGCCACTCATTTATTTATAGCGTCGAGTTTTGACAGAAAGCTAGATAAAGGGAGAGAATTAATGAAAGACCCTCTGATCATAGTTACACCCTTAAGGGAAACTGTTGAAGTGAAATATGTTTACCCCTCATGTGTAGTGGAAATAGAGGGCAAAAAATTTATGGCAAATCTGATCGAGTTGACAGTATTAGAATTTGATATTATCTTGGGTATGGATTGGTTATCAAATCACCATGCTACAATGGATTGTTATGCCAAAAGAATTATACTTAGGCCTGATCCAGAAATAGAAGTGTTATATCAGGGTGATCGAATTGGGTTTCCTGTTAACAGAATATCAGCTATGCAGGCCCAAAGACTTCTAAGAAAAGGATGTCAGGGGTATTTATCTCATGCTATGGATACTAGAAGTGAGATCAATGAGTTTCAACAGATCCCTATAGTAAGGGATTTTCCATATGTGTTTCTAAAAGATTTACCTGGATTACCACCAGAAAGAGAAATTGAGTTTAATATAGAACTCCTTCCTGGTACAAACCCTATTTCAATTACTCTATACAGAATGGCACCTATAGAACTGAGAGAGCTAAAAGTGCAGTTGCAGGATTTGCTAGATAAGGGGTTTATTAAACCTAGTAGTTCACCGTGGAGTGCACCAGTGTTATTTGTTAAGAAGAAAGATGGATTCCTGCAGTTATGCATAGATTATAGGCAGTTGAATAAAGTAACTATTAAGAATAAATACCCTCTTCCTCAAATTGATGATCTGTTTGATCAATTACAGGGAGCAAGCTATTTCTTTAAGATTGATCTCAAATCTGGGTATCATCAGTTAAGGATCCGAAAAGAGGACGTGCCAAAAACTGCCTTTAGAACTAGATACGGACACTATGAGTTCCTGGTGCTTCATTTTGGTTTAACAAATGCCCCAGCGGCCTTTATGGATTTGATGAATAGAATCTTCAAGTCACATTTGGATAAATTTGTTGTTGTTTTCATTGATGACATATTGGTTTATTCTAGGAGCCAAGAAGAACATGAAAAACACTTCGCCATGGTTTCCTTAGAGATAATCAGTTATATGCCAAGTTGGCAAAGTGTGAGTTCTGGCTCGACAGAGTGGGTTTCCTGGGTCATATAGTTAGTAAAGAAGGGATTCAAGTAGATCCTCAGAAGGTGAAAGCAGTGTCTAATTGGCCTAGACCTACTAATGTTACCGAAATACGAAGTTTCTTAGGTGTGGCCGGTTATTACAAACGATTTGTAAAAGATTTTTCCAAGATAGTTGCTCCACTGACGAGGTTAACACGGAAACAAGTGAGATTTGAATGGGATGATTCCTGTGAGCAAAGTTTCCAAAAGCTTAAGGAATGTCTCACATCAGCTCCAGTGTTAACATTGCCTTCAGGGCAAGGTGATTAAGTGATCTATTGTGATGCCTCCAAAGTTGGTTTAGGCTGTGTATTACTGCAGAATGGCAGGGTAATTGCCTATGCTTCCAGACAATTAAGAAAACATTAAGTAAACTATCCTACCCATGATCTAGAAATGGCAGCCGTGATCTTTGCATTAAAAATGTGGAGACACTATTTATATGGTGAAAAGAGTGAAATATATACAAACCATAAGAGTCTTCAGTGCATGCAACAACAGAAAGAGTTGAATTTGAGACAGAGACAGTGGATTGAATTACTGAAGGATTATGACTGGCAGATCTTGTATCACCCAGGTAAAGCTAATGTAGTGGCTGATGCCCTGAGCAGATAATCAATGGGGAGTTTGTATCATATCCCCATTCAAAAGAAAGAGCTAGTTAAAGATTTAAATGGGTTATTTAATATGGGATTGCACATGGAAGTATCTGATTCTCAAGTATTACTTGCTCAGTTCCAGGTGAAATCCAATTTAATTTATGAGATTAAAACTACCAAAGACAATGATACTGAGTTAGCCAAATTAAGAATAATTGTATAGGATGGCAAAGTGACAGAGTTCAGTATAGTGGCTGGAGTATTGAAATGTGGTAATAGGTTATGTGTACCTGACATAAATGGATTCAGACAAAGAATTATGCATGAGACACATTATACACCCTATAGTGTTCATCCTGGAACTACCAAGATGTACCATGATGCTAAAGGTATGTATTGGTGGCCAGGTATAAAGAAAGATGTAGCCCAGTTTGTATCCACTTGTTTAACTTGTCAACAAGTCAAATTTGAACATCAGAAGCCCACTAGACTACTACAGGAGCTACCACTACCTGATTGGAAATGGGAGCGGATTACCAAGGATTTTGGGATTAGAATGCCAAGAACTCATAAGGGGCATGATTCTATTTGGGTTGTAGTTGACAGACTCACCAAGTCATCCCATTGAAACTAGTTCAGAATACCAGAGGGATTGAAACACGAAATAAAAGTTAATTGTTTGAAGACTTTAGAGTCAGAATTGGATGATGAGTTCTTATTAAGAAATGCTCAAAAATGTGTTATCTAATTGTTGTACAAAGGGAAAGTTAATTGGATGAGTATTCTGTGAGATATGGCTAAATATTTGGAAGCCTTAATGACTGAATTAGAAAATGGTCATAAAAGAAAAAAAATGTGAATTTATGTGTTAAATAGAGGTATGAAAATTTTGAAAAACATTGGACCTATGTAGAAAAGGTTATGCCTCTATGAATGAGACCTGTACTGAATAGGTTCAAGTAAGATTAAGCTAATCAAGACATAAAGAATCAAGTATTCGAAATTGTGAGCGAAATTTGGATATAATGAAGTCTAAGACTCCTAATTTCAAGGGAACATCTGGCTTGAAACCAATTTGACCATTATAGAATATGATGTGTGTTAAGAAATGAGATTTATGTAAGAATGACTAATGTGAGTATATGTAATTTTTATGCATGTTACCCAATAACTTGTGAAAGTAGACAACGAATAGAATTAGAAGTTGTACCTAGTACCTCTCAAGTTTAAGAAAATTAGAAAAAAGATCAGAACCACTGAGATAGTCGAGGTGAGTATAATCATGCTACTATACTTGTGTAGTAATCCTTTTTTATCTTGTGACTTGTTGAATTGTTCTCGAATCTGTATGACTTATTTGATATATGACTCTATATGATTGAGTCTAGCATGTTGTATGTCAGATTGACCAGATGATATTTAGATTCTTTGCATCTTCTGGTTCCCTTGTTATGTTGAACCTATTAATTGCAATTCTTTGATTAATCATATTTTTCTTGTTAGACATGATTGATGAGCTCACAGGATACCCAGCTGATGGAGTATATTATCAGACCATGTGCATATAGGTAACCCGCCAGTGATGAGTTAGATCCAGGTCTTACCTGGAGAGGGCAAGCCTCCAGGGGCAGGGTTAGGCCAACCTTGTTTAGAATCAGAAAAGGAGAGATACGCCGTACTAACATGCCTCTATCTCTTCCTAAGAAATTCAAAAAATCAGAACTCAGAAATGAGAAAGCTCAAAATTAGAAATCTTGTAAAACTTTACCAAAGAAAGAACCCAGAATTCAGAAAGAACCCAAAACTCAGAAAAGAACTCAGAACCCAGAACCCAGAAAAAAATTCAGAAACCAGGTTCATTTTTTTATAATAGAAAAATTTCATAATGAGATTTATTATTGATACTTATGTGATTGCCGCATTTGAAATTACTACCTGTTTATTCACTGATACCATGTATTGTTGCTTAGAATGCCACAGACCATTCTTGTGATGCTAGCCTTGTGTTACCTAGCCTCACAAGCATGGTAGCATGTTTATATCTCACTGAGTCGTGTTATAGACTCACCTCTCACTATTATCATTTCAGGGAATTAGCAGATCGTATGAGAGAGAAATCCAAGCCTTTTGAGACTCGCTTGGATAAACAGACAAGTAATGTTTTTGGCATTACGTTAATTGCAGATGCTTATAGTTGCTCTATGGTTTGTCATAATCTTATGTACATGATACATGTATGGATATGTTATGTTATTGAGAATGATGTCAGATGATGAGATGAGATGACCATAGATTGGCAGATTATAAGTAGATAACATATGTTAGAATTGTAAATTGAGATCCTTACTACTTTCAAAACTGCTAAGCAGGTACAAGGATTAATCAGACAAACAAATGGGTCATGCCGGAATTTCAATAGAATATAGAAAAGTTAGGCTTACTACGGGTTTTGGTGGCATTAAGCCTACCCATTCCTTAGTGCCAACAGGGTCCAAAAAGGCGGGTCGTGTCAAACACACTGTCATTTAACTCGCTTTCATCTTCTACTGCATGACCATTACTTGATACAAGAAAGCCAACAGCCTAAATCAACCACAAAACACAACAAAATTAACAATTTGGAAAGAAAAAAAGAAGGTGGTTCCAATATTCTCAAAATTTGCAGTTACAAGGAAGTTTTGATCTTCTATTTCTTTTGCAAACTAAAATCCATGTGAGGAACATAAGAATTGAGAAATCATCGCTACTTTTAGCAATTTAACTTACCAAAACAACAAAAATAGCTTCTGAATGATTAAATTCATCTGAAAAAAATCAATGAATCTCCATAAATGATAGGAAAGCTTAGCCATAAAAAGGGTGTAAGCGGCTGAATGGTTTGAACAACCAAATTGCTAATTTATATAGGCATATGAACTCTCTCTCCCTCTTTATATCCCTTCCTACACCTTACGCACTATCCTCCTGCATAAGGTGAATTTTTCCTGATCAGTAAATTTCAGAAACAAGCAAATAAAAACAAAACGAGATGCAAAGAATTAGGGGTTTTGGAAGATAAATGAAACCCGAGAAGGAACCTGTGGAAATTGGTGAAAAGCATTGCATTTTCCCCCACTACATAACTACAACCTTTGCTTTATTGGATTAGACAGAGCAAGTTTCTCCCCCGAAGAACCCTCAATGTCATTTGAACCTTCTTCATTACCATAACTTTATCCCTATAACTTTATCGCAACACTTTAAATCAACATTCACAAATGGGTTAAGACAACATAGGCAATGAGCGTAAAAGAAAGAAAATCAAGAAAGTAATAAAATTATGGTTAAGGTTAGGGTTAAGGACGAGGAGGAGAGATTACCCCATGCCCAGAGAGCAACATTGCTCTACTTCTTAATTTCGAAATGCTTGGGCTTCTTAGTGGAGGAAGAAGAAGCGGCGCTGCTACAAGCCTCACATTTGGGTGGGAAGTGTAAAAAGTAGGAGAATGATGCGAAGGTGATAGTGTAATTTGAAGGAATGAATTTCATTCATTTTGTAATGTATGTACAGAGCTCTATTTATACTACTTTATCTCCTAGAATCAAGGAAAATATTCTAACTACCTAACATGTGAATTTACTAGTTGTATAGTACCGGATGGATGGGTGAAGAGGGAGAAAAAGACAAAACATAAATTGAAGAAAGGAAAACAATTAAAACAATAAGACTGGTCTTGTAGGCCTGCTAGAGCATTATGGTCCAACCCATTGCTTTTGGGTCTTTTATCACCCTCCCTTTAAGTTGGAGACTCGATCAACGACTCCAAACTTGTTAAGTAGACCCAAAAAGATGAGTGCAGATAACGCCTTCGTGAATAAGTCCGCGATCTGTTCCTTAGTATTCACGTGCTTCAACTCAAGAAACCCTAAACTCACGTAATTGTGAACCAGATGAAAATTTATCTCAAGGTGCTTAGTTCTCTCGTGAAAATCAGGGTTTTTCGAGATGTAGATGGTGGCCTGATTGTCGCAATACAGTGGTATGGGTTCTTGAACATTAACTCTAAAGGCTTGAAGTAATTGCATTATCCATTTTAGCTCACAAGTTGTTGAGGTTAAACTTCTGTACTCCGATTCAGCTGATGATTGACTCGCAGTAGTTTGCTTCTTCGTTTTCCAGGAGATCGAAGATCCACCGAGGAATATGCATAAAAAATCCCTAGATTTTGAGTTCCTTTAAGGTATTTCAGTACCTGTTTAGCTGCTTCCCAGTGTGGTAATCTAGGGTCGCTAGGGTTGCTCATGAATTGGCTCAACTGTTGTGTTACATACGTAATGTTTGCTCTAGTAAAACCTAGATACTGTAATCTTCCTACGAACCTTCTGTATAGTTCTGGCTTTTTCAGTAGCTCACCTTCTTCAATGGTTAATTTTGTTCCAGGAACGATGGGTGTTGCGAAAGTGAGTACAATCCAACAAATTAGTTTCCTACAGGATATCCTTGATGTATTTGCTCTGAGTAAGTAACATCCCATGCTCTACTCTTGCTATTTCTATTCCCAAGAAGAATTTCGCATATCCCAGATCTTTGATTGTGAATTCTGCATTCAATGCATTCTTTACTGATTCCATTTGTTCTTCATTAACACCTATTATTAAAATGTCATTGACATAGATAATTACTGCCATTAAGTCTTCTCCTGTCCCCTTAGTGTATAGGCAATGATCTACTTCAGATTTAGTGAAACCAATTAAATGTAGTTTTGAAGATAGTTCTTTATTCCACTGCCTACCCACCTATTTTAAACCATAAATGGACTTGATCAGCCTATATACCTATCCTTCCTTAGCCTTAGTGTAGCCTTGAGGAGGCAGCATATATAGTTCCTCTTCTAGGTAGCCATGTAGAAAAGCATCATTGAAGTCGCATTGGTGTATTGGTCATTGCTTGGAGGCAGCAATGGCTAGGAACATTCTTATGGTCATAACTTTCGCCACTGGAGAAAAGACTTCTAAATAGTTAGCTCCTTCCCTTTGGCTAAAACCCTTTGCCACAAGTCTAGACTTCAACTTGTCTAGTGTACCATCTGAATTGTGCTTACCTTTATACACCCACTTCGAGGCTATGGCCTTCATTCCTTTAGGTAGATCTGTCAGTATCCAAGTTTTATTTTTCTCTAATGCAGACAGTTGCTCATTTATAGACTCCACCCATTTTCCATCTTTACTTGCAGACTCGTAGGATAAAGGCTCAAAGATTCCAGAAACATTACCTATGAAATTATTGTAATCATTGTTGTGTCTGATGTTCAACACTCTTAATCTGTCTTCATTTGTTCCTGTATGACAACAAACTTGTAATGCTACATTATTATCAAGGGAGTGAATGGACTGATTTGTTGTAGTTTGGAGGACATAATCTTGCAAGTATTTAGCTGGTATGTGTACTTTGTTGCTTTTTCTTTGTGTGGGAACTGTAGGTAATGTGTTGTGCTTAATTTCCACCACACCATTTTGTTGTGGTGTATGAGGGCTGCTCTTTTGGTGATGAATTCCCATTTTTGTAAAGATTTTGGTACACTCTTGATTGATGAACTCCTTCCCATTATCAATTTGTATCTTTAACACTCTAGTGTCAAATTGTCTCTCAATGTGTCTAAGATATTGCACAATGGTTTGAGTGGTTTGGTACTTGTGTCTTAGTATGAAGGTCCAGGTAGCTCTAGTGAAATCATCTATAATTGTAAGAAAATAATGTGAACCCTCCATAGTAGAAACACTGTAAGGTCCCCACAAGTCTATATGAATGATTTCAAAAAGTCTAACTGAATGTATCTCATGTTTAGGAAAAGGTTTCCTGTGTTGTTTGGCCAGAGGACACACTTGATAATCATGTTTAGTAGGGATAGAAACATTGATCTCATTAATGTGCTGCAATTTTTCTTTGGATACATGCCCTAGTCTAGAATGTCATTGATCAAAAGATACTGAAACATTAAAACAACATTCTCAGCCTTGTAGAACTCTAGAGAAGGACCTTAAGGGAGGGTGATAAAAGACCCAAAAGCAATGGGTACGAGTATGAATAATGGGTTGGACCAAAATGCTCCAGCAGGCCTACAAGACCAGTCTTATTGTTTTAATTGTTTTCCTTTTGTCAATTTATGTTTGTCTTTTTCTCCCTCTTCACCCATCCATCCGGTACTGTACAGCTAGCAAATTCACATGTAAGGTAGTTAGAATATTTTCCTTGATTCTAGGAGATTCAACCAATAGCAAGAAAGATAGAGGGGTATAAATAGAGCTCTGTACATACATTACAAAATGAATGAAATTCATTCCTTTAAATTACACTATCACCTAGTTCCTTAATCATAGCATTGAGAATCCATAATTTTACCATGCTATCTACTCTTTTCCATTTTGCTAATAATGTTGCATCTTTCGTGGGCATGGTGCAAGTCCCGTCGATGAAAGACAACTTGTCCTTGGCACATAAGGCCATGGTTAGACTTGCTCTAGGTAATGTAGTTGTTGCCATTGAAGGGTGTAGTGACAAGTACAACACCGGGTTTTCTGTATTGGTCACTGAGTATGGCTCATAATCATTTGTTGTAGGCAAGTTCGTGGCACTAGAGTCACTGTTGTCAACAGTATTAGACATTTGTAGGTTAAAAGGTAGGAATCAGAGGGGAGGCTCTAATACCATGTAAAAAGGAGGAGAATGATGCGAAGGTGATACTGTAATTTGAAGGAATGAATTTCATTCATTTTGTAATGTATGTACAGAGCTCTCTTTATACTACTCTATCTTTCTTGCTATTGGTTGAATCTCCTAGAATCAAGGAAAATATTCTAAATACTTGACTTGTGAATTTGCTAGTTGTACAGTACTGGATGGATGGGCGAAGAGGGAGAAAAAGACAAAACATGAATTGACAAAAGGAAAACAATTAAAACAATAAGACTGGTCTTGTAGGCCTACTGGAGCATTATGGTCTAACCCATTATTCATACTCGTACCCATTGCTTTTGGGTCTTTTATCAGGAAGAAGGCGGAGAGAAGAAACTAGAGAAGAAGGAAACGTCATAGAAGAAACCAGCAAAATGGTGGGAAATGAACACGCGTTAATTAAACAATGGCAAACGCCAACAACAACGTTTTATTGGACAAAACGTCGCGGTTTCTATTTTATGACCTTTTAATAAAAAACGTTGCGAAAAGTGTTACGAATCTGCGACGTTTTATGAATTCAAACTTTTCGTGACGTTTAATCACAATCTGCGACGTTTTGTTAAATGTGTGTATTCCTTAATGATGGAAAGTTACTATGCTAATCGAACCAACAGAGACAAATAGTTGACTTTTAAAGCTATTGATTATAAAAAGTTATGATGATTATTATTTACATTATTCAATAATAAACATAACAAATTATTTTAAATTTCAAAAATTTTAAAATAAAAGCAACTTTAAAAACCCATTATCAAATTGAAAAGTATTATGATTTTAAAACATTTATAATCATATAAAATTTATAAATTTAAAATAAATAATAAATAAAATTTTATACAGTCATTATTATCTTATTCACAATAAATATTTTAATATTTAGGTTATGTTAAAAAACGTAAAATATAAAAATTAAGAAATTAAAATTATTTTTTAATAAACAAAGAATTTTTAGTTAAGGATTTTCAAGTATTTCTCATTATTTCTATAGTAATTTTTATAAGTAATATTATTTCTATTTACTCATAAATACTATATAATATATTATAGTAAAATCTATCAATTTGTAGTTAACTTATCTCTTAACTTTTATTTATATTTAATGTTTTACAAGTATTACTAGCCAAAGTACAACTATATTGATATTAATATCTAATAAGTTTATGTCTTCTTAAAAAAATAAACAGAAAAAATTATAAAATTAGAAGTAAAACTTACAATAGAAAATTTAAATTAGAATCAAGCGGCTGTAAACTTATGTTGTTAACTAAGTTTTTTTTGAAGAAAAATAATAATTATTATAAAAAGATAGTTGGAATGGTTATCCAAATTAGTTCTTAATCTAATTGATGGCACAACATCTAATTTAAACACCTTAAATGTCTTTGATTACATGTCAATAATATGCTCCTAAGGATCACACAGGCACGATTGGAGTTTGGCAGTACCAATGGCAAAGGAGAAACGGTTTGGATAAACATCACATAATAAAAAACTATATCTTCGAAGATTTAAAAAGGATCTGTACTTGTTAGTTTTATAGTTTAATCAACGTAGGATTCTTTGAAGTTATTTCTTGCCTGTTTGGATGGACTTATTTTAGTAGAGCTTTTGTTAGTAGAGCTTTTGTCAATAGAACTTTTCTAAAAAAAAGCTTTTTTGAAAAACCAGTTGATTATTTGGCTGTCAATTAAAATACCAGCTTTTTTGAAAGAGCTTCATACAGTAGACTATTTGGCAACATAAAAATAAAAAACACTTTTATTAATTTTAACTATACTTTATTTTGTAATAAAAATTATTTATGTATATAGATAATATTTAAATTATATTAAACAATATGCAAAGCACAATATATATTAGGTGTACATTTGATTTGAAATAATTCAACTACTATTATCTCTAACAACTATTTAAATTCTAAATATTTGACATTTTAGTTGTTAATAATTTTTATGAAATTTTATTATTTCATAAATATATTTGAAAGAATTTTTTAATATATTTATAAAATAATATAGATATTTTAATAATATATCTTATCTTTTATTCCTACGTTTAATTAAGTTAAAGAATGAAAGTTCAAAAGATAAGACCTTAATGTTTAAGTTTCTACACAAAATAAAAAGAACCTTTGGTTGCTTGATTACGATCATCAAATGCAAAATAAGAATGGTCTAGTTGGGTTGATGATTTATGCTCTTTCTTTTAAGTGATACATAATTACACATTATCTACTTCTGTCTACAAGCATAATTTCCAAAGTTATCAAAAGCAAAACTCAAAACTCAAGAAAAAAAATATTATATGAAGACAAAAAGAATTGGTATGATGCTCATAATTTCTCTAACTTATAGTTTCCTTATTCATCTCAGAGTATCTGCAGTTGAGGTGGTCTAAAGATCATGTGTTGAGGGTTTCTCAATAGGAAATTCAAGATGCCAAAGCAAGATTTTAGAGTAGTCCTATGGTGGGATTCCTTTTATCTTAGTCTCATCTTCAAGAGCTACTTCTTTGACAAATTTGATGGAATTCTGTGTAAGAAAGAAACAACTCTTGCATGATTAGGAACGTACAAGAAACCAAAAGAAAATCTGTGTCCTTCCAAAAACTTAACAAACACCGTTCTCTCTTTTCATTAGTTGACAGCTAAATCTTATGTTGCAAATCGAAGAAACATTCAGCATTCAATAATACGCAGAAATTAGAAATCAACATTTACTAGTGAAAGCTCAAAAATGGGCATATCATAATGGCACCTTTTACAAAGCCAAAGCCATATGTTCCTCCATAAAATAGCAAAGAGGCAACTTATAAACCTAAGACCTATGAGATTACACAAATTATGAACTTCACGTAAAGCTGTACAACAAACAGAAACTTACAGTTGAAGAATATGATCACCGATCCCAATCTCTAATAACACATCAGCTTTCACTAGGCTTTCAAGCACTCTCTCTCAAAACCAATCTTAAACAAAGCTAGCATTTTTTTTTTCAAAACCTCCAATCCCCGCAAAAGAAAACCATTAACCCTTAAAATCACACACACTAACTCACCAAACCCACGAAAACCCACAAATACGGAACACTGAAGCTACTAGGAGAAACAAAACGGCAGCATAATAAGAGCAAAATGTAGAGTGAAAGGAAGCAAGAGCAAACAACGAGCATCCCATCAACCGAAGGAGAATAAAACGCAACATCGAAGAGGAGAAAAAATGCAAAAGCCAAAATGACACAGCTAAGGAAGAAACGCAACCCATTAGATGAGAAGCAAAATAAAACGCAACATAGAAGAAGAATACAAAAGAAGGAAAACGGCTGAAGCAGTAGAGAAGAAAACACCATAAAATTTTAGAAATAATCCCTAGAAAAGCAAGCAAAAAAATACAAGTTCGTGGTAACAAAGAATCTATGGAAAAGTACAATCATTTATCAACAAAGAATCAAAACGGATAATCCTCAGGATCAGATCTAGAAATGGGGAACGAAAAACAAAATCAACCAAAATCGTCAATCGAAAAATAAAGCCCTGGATATACCTGACTGAACTTGGTTTGGAGTTGGGAGTTGATTTCATCAAAGGTGCGACGGAGAGTGGCGAACTCCTTGCGAGCCTCATCGGAGACGAGAAGTTTCGTCATATTGTCACCAATAATGAGAATGTTATAAATGTAAACGACGCAAATTATAAACGTTAAAGTCTACTCAAAAAAGCTAAAATAAGGAACTTTTCTTAAAAGCTCTAAATTTGAGCTTCTGAAAAAAATGGTATTTTAACTTCTAAAAATCTCATTTCTATTACAAAAGTGTTTTTAAATTTTAAGGCCAAATGCTCGTTTCATTTATATTCTTAGATAATTATTGACTTTCATTTCGTTTTCTATCATCGGAACGTCCTTTTGTATTAATATGACCGCTGTTATTGCTGCTGTTGTTTCCGCTACAAATCCTCTCCGGTGTAGAGGTAACAATGATGTCCATGTTGTCCGCATTTGTTAGCAGATCCTTTCCAAGACTTCCATTCATTTTCTTCTTTTCTTTGCTTTTACCCCACAAGACCACGTATAGACCAAGTATTATAACTACAGCGCCTAGTATGCTGCAATTTTGGGAAACGAAAGTAAGATTTTGTTGTATGCGTACTCATCTTCAAATATAGGTAACAACTATAAACTACAGGGTTTGGTTTTTTTAGACCATGACTTTAATAGATAGGGAAAGAACTTATCAAAATAAATAGATACCAGGCAAAAAATAAAATGAAGTACCTTCCGAGGTATAGTTTTTCGTTAAGCAAAAATATTCCTGCCATTGTAACCAGAATAAGCATGAGAGGATTGAAAACAGAAACAAAGAGTGGTCCCTTCCTTTTCACACACCAATTAATAAGTGTCACCATCAAGCCAGTGCCGACAATTCCCTACAACAAAACCTCCATGTCAGTAGTAAAAATCAGTCACAAACTAAGGAAATTTATTGAGCCTGTAGAAAGAGGTGAGGTTCATGAGCGTATATGCGTTGGGAATAAGCAAGCACTGAAGAACGCAGAGTTACCGAGTAAAGTACGGCAAGCAGGCTTATATTAAACCGCAATTTCCATTCACTCCAATCTTTTCCAAGGCAAAACGCAAGGATGGTTGCTTGGATGGATCCCATTAGACACATCAGAGCTGTGCTTGAATATGGACAAGGGTATACTTCGCTCATTTTGGCCTTGCAAAAATAAATCATTTGATAACATGTAGTCTTGTAATTCACACACACACACATATAGAGAGAGAGAGAGCGAAGAAATTCACATTTACCTGAACAATTAACCACGATGCGTAGCTAAAACAGCTTCCTATTGCAAAGACGGCTCCTAGAGCACGACTGCCATGGGAAGAAGGCACATAGGTTTCTTTGGAATGACTAGCGAATCTTTTTAGAAGGTCAATGTGAGTCGACCCGATGTCAATTTCTGGCCCTTTTAAGAAAGTCAGTAGCATTGCTCCACCTATTCCAATCAATGTCCCCATTATTTTTGCTTTCCCTGCTAAGGATCCTATACCTATTCTTTCAAGCCTGATAATTATTCCATGACAAGCATATTAGTTTGATGCTAATTTACTGTTATGTCATTCCTATATCTATATATATATATTAAAAACAAATACCCACCTGAATGATAAGGCCAACATGAACGTAATGGCTGGAAGCAAGTTTGTCATGGCAGACGCAAAGGATGCAGATGTTAAGGCCAAGCTCGAGACATACAAATTTTGAGCTAGTGTACCCCTACATTTTTCATTCATCCCAAGCATATAACTATAAAGTTGAAGTATTGACACGCACAACTAGAAATCTAGGATTTAGTTTTCTTTCTTCCTTTTTAATTACTTTAATCACTTTCTAGATTTGGCTACAGGGTTCAACACTTCTATGTTACACGTGACAAGTCCTTTATATATACCAAAGCTTTTTAATTTGCACCTTTTTTAAATGGCAAATGAACCTTCCATTTTGGTTTATTGCACAGAGTATGTATGTAAATTTTCTAACTTACCCAAATAAACCACAAAGAAATGCTTGAAAGAGCACCATCCATGTTAGTTTTGGCCTAGTCTTCCTAGATACACAATAGACCACAAAAGAAAAAAGATTGTTAGCCTTGTGTAGATTTATATATAGCGGGTAATTGATTTCTTTCTTATATAGCTAGCTAGCTTATGAACTTTCTTTGATACGCATGCAACACGAAGTAAGTGCAAGAGAATTAATAATTTTCCTCTCAGACATGCAAGAAAATATTGAAAAGAATGAAATCGATTAAGAGTAGATATAATTAATTACCTCTCAACGATAAGGGCGATAGGAGCTGTAAAGGCGGTGGCGAAAATGAATCTATAGGCAACAATGATCCTCAAGCTCATTCCATCTTCTGCTGCTAATTTGTAGAAAACATTGACACCCGCATATGCGATTTGAACTACCACCATCAGTAAGATTGGTTTCAAGTTATCGACCTGCTCTAGTATGCTCATCACTTCTTACGTACGCTTACCAAAACCAAGCCTCCCGGGATAAATAAAGCGTATATATAAAGGAAGTAGGTAAATCTGCCTTGAATGTTTCAAAATGGTTTGCTTGTGTGTGTTAGGAAATTAAATGGCGTGAGGAAAGAACTGTGTCTATATATCAGAGGGAGCGAGTCTTGGGAGCTTCTGTTTTGGTACGTAACATAGATTTCGAAGAAAGTGGGAGTGAGAGAAAGCTTGTTTTTTTGCGGAAGGATCTCAACAATATAGACCATGGTTTTTTTTTTTTCTAGACAAAATGGTGTGTTTTTAGAAAAATATCATATCTGTATAGTAGCAGAATATGAAACAACCCCTCAACATCCATAATCTCCTCATATTTGTTTATAAATCTCATGATCTGATGAGCCAGCCACAATTAAAACAAAAGGTTCATATAGGCCGTTATGATGTGCTCATTCGTATGAACATAACTATCTATAATACTGAAAAAATATAAAGGGTTTTCAATTTAGCCAGGACTATAATTTTAAAATTGCTACAATTAATATAGATAAAAAAATAAGCCAAAATTTTTTTCAAATGCTGTAAAAGATTATTACCAAAACAAATACAACTCCATATTGATGTAACTAACGCTTTTAATGGAAAAAGTTTCAGTTTCAAAATAGATAACATGTTCAAAATTTAAAAGACTCTTTTACAAAAATTGGAAACTCAAACTTAATTGTAATTTTTCATTTTAATTAGATTAGTTTAAGAAAATAAAAATTCTTGTTTTTAACAATTTAAAGCTTACTTTAGTCCAATTTTTTTTACCTTTTCTTTATGATATTTTTCATTAAATTTAATTATCATGCCATTAATTTAAATTTTGAACCATTTTCCATTGTTTTGGGTAAATTTCACAAGACTAATAATTCTTTAATTTTCTTAACGTTGCTTCTTTTTTATTTAATTAGTTTTATATTTTAATTCACATTAAGGTAGTTTTGATTTGATCTTAATTTTGTTTTAAACGTGTTCAATTTTTTCAGGAAGTTTTTATGTTAACAAAAAATGTTAGGTTAGTTTGAAAATAAGAATGAACTGTGGGAGTTTGAATTGAGATCATAAGTGCTAGAATTTGATAGGTAATGAAAGAAGGGGTTATTTGGAAATAAAAAAGAACAGACTTGGAGCGGATACGACGCTTAGGGTTACATCAGATCTTGCCTCTCTCTCTCTCTCTACGAGTGCAAGTGCTGGTCTTGCCGTTCATGTGCAAGGTGAGGTCTAGGTATTATTTCTACGTTGGTCTCTCTTAGATTTTCGTTTTAGCT
>JAOQMR010000005.1:16403073-16420110 GCA_027563865.1 Erythroxylum pelleterianum
ATTGTGATAATCTGATTGTAATCAGATTATATTAGATAGCATTATCTTAGGGATAAACATTATCTTAGGATTATCTCTTGTATTTGTATGGATACGCTATCCTATTCGGTATTCCTATTCATGTATATATGTACTACAGTCTCTAAGAAATATAATATAGAGCAAAACAACACTTATTCACAGAAGACCAATTTATTTGTTACATATTAGGCCTGACATAGCATATGCAGTAAGTGTAATTAATCAATTCATGCATGACCCTAAAAATGTCCATCTTCAAGCAGTGTATAAGGTATTGAGGTATCTTAAAACTACCTCTAGCAAAGGGATTATGTTTAAGAAAAATGACAATAAAACAGTTGAAGCTTATATAGATGCAGGTCGGGCATGTTCAAGCATTGATAGAAGGTTAATTGCTGGGTATTGCACTATGTTTTTGGGCAGTCTTATCACTTGGAGAAGTAAGAAGCAATCAGTTATGGCTATATCAAGTGTTGAGGTAGAGTTTAGAGCTATGGCTCACGGTATATGTGAGCTCTTGTGGATCCGTATCATCCTGAATGATTTGAAAGTTAGGTGACAAGGACCTATGAAGCTTTACTGTGATAATAAGTCAGCTATTAGTATTGCTCACAACACGGTACAACATGACATAACTAAAAACATTGAGATTGATAGGCACTTCATTAAAGAAAATTGGAAAGTGGGCTTATTTGCACCCCATATGTTCCCACTGCCAAACGGATGGCAGATGTATTGACTACGGGTTGGCAAATGCACAATTTCAAGATGTTATAAGCAAGCTGGGAATGCAAGACATCTATACGCCTACTAGCTTGAGGGGGAGTGATTAAAATCATAACAGTGATTTAGGAGAAATTATTTCCTAATCATAAAATAGGAAACAAGAGGATATCATGGATATTTACTTTACGAAATTGCTGTAAATAGGAAATATTTTAGTTACCTAAATTAAGCTAGGACTTGTTTATATATTCAAAGGCACTTGTTGGGGAGACCTTATTTCCAAGGCAAAAAACCTTATTTCCAAGGCAATTAGGTGAGAGAATAGTGGAAATTGCCTTGGAAATAAGGTTTTTTGCCTTGGAAATAAGGTTTCCCCACTTGTTGTGCAAAATAAGAAAAAAATTACTTCTTTCTTAAGAAAGGGAGTTCTTAATGTAAGGTAGTTACAACAATGAAGGTAGTCCAAAATTTTGGCATTACCCTTGTGTGTGTAATACAAGTTAAAACTCTAGTTTAGATCCGTGTAAAGAACATGATGTACTTTGTATACCTTTTAGGTGTTAATATTTTTTTTCAGTTTCAAACAAGAAAACTTTTAAGGGATATTAAATTGCAAAGTTTGAATTTTTTAAATATTTTTCCCTTGAGTTGTCCAATCTTTTAAAATTTTCAATTAAGTGTCCAATCCAAACTTTTAAAAGTTGGACAACTCAAATTAAAAGGTTATCTCAATTAATATTTTGCTAAGGTGGCTAATAGAGCAACATAAAGACTTAACATTTGAAGGAGCTATGTGATATCTTCTTCCCCATATGGTTTTCGAGTATCAAACAAGTGGCTACATTTTTGAATATGTAACCACCAATGTATTTGCCAAAGGAGGCTCAAAAATCATGTTTACGAAGATGAGGAGGCACATAACTTCTCTAGATATCAATCTTTTCATTGCTCTGTCGATTACATCAGCAAAATATTAATGGAGGCAACCTTTTGAATTGAATTGTCCAATTTTTAAAAGTTTGAATACTTAATTGAAAACTATAAAAGGTTGGACACTAAAGTGAAGAAATCTAAAAAGGTCTAGAACTTTTACTTCGTTATCCCTAACCTTTAATTGTTATATTGTTGATAAATATTCTCTTCATCATTTTAAATATTCTCTTCATCATTTTAAACCTCCTAGAGTTTTTATTTTTACCTTTTTTCATATAGGCCATCTCCTTGAGAGAGAAAGAAGATGTTGCAGCTTTGGAGGAAAAGTTAGGTCGTCCCCTGTCAGAACAAGAAAGAAGTAGAATAGGTGTCGGCAAACTAAGGTCATTTTTGGAAGAATTACTACACAAAAGGTACACCAGCTATAAGCTCGTCTACCTTTTTTTTCCCCCTTGATTGCACTGTTATCATTCATATCAATCTACAATATTATATAACTAATCTCATAATTACATGCTTGTTATGAAGTATGATGAGTAGAAGATATATCAAATAGTGGTTGCTGGAATTTGAGTTTTAGGTTTAGGATTTCAGCTTAGGTCGCTGGAGTTTCAACTTTGGAATAGCTGTAATTGTAGGATTTGATATGGCGGGAATTTTAAGTTTGATATCACAAGAATTTTAGGTTTGATTGTTGGAAATCAGGCTAGAATTGCTGAAATTTTAGTGAGATAAACAAGCAATGGAAAGTAGGGAACCAGGAGAATCACTTTTAAAAAAAGGCTTCACATTTTCAAATAAATAACTCTAGTTTATAGAAAAATATTCAGGATCTTCTTATTGAAAGGGTTGAATACATATACATGGAAAAGTTTTTGGAACCTTTATTCTAGTTTATAACTAAAATATCCAAAATAAAGTTGAATCGTACTCTAATAAGAATTCTTTATTCTTAAATAAGTTTAAGTCATAAACAACTAAGACAATGTATCTAACTTATTACTACTTCTTATTTAATAAAGAAAGCTATAGTAAATTTCAGTCCTTGTTGTCTTTACGGTGACCTCAACTCCTTCAAGTCCAACTCTTCGTCCCATCTAATCAAAGCTTGTGGTTGAGTGATTTGCCCCACCTTTTTCTTATAAAACTCTTAAACTCTTTTACATCATGTTAGGTATATGGACAATGTTCCATTGGTCATTCCACTACTTGAAAAGGAGTACCGCTGCACAACAAGAAAGCTCAATGAGATAAATAGGGAACTCAGGTCTGTGATGAAAGTTTATGGTCTTTATTTTCTTTCACTATCAAGTTGTCCTAAGGTTATAAGATTTAATCTTACAATATTATGGTGTACATGCAAATTTAGTATGTGAATGATTTCATGGCTATTTTACACTTTCTTTTTGATGACAGCAATGTAGATGAAACAAAATTGAAGGAGAAAGGGAGAGAATTTCATGATCTATTCTTGACCAAGGTTCCTTTCTGTTACTGCCATTGATGTTTTTACGTGCATTGGTCTCTCTCTCTCTCTATCTCTGTGTCTCTCTCTCTCTCTCTCTCTCTCTCTCTCTCTCTGGTTGTGTTTGTGACAGTTGTTGACAGGGACAATGGCATTGATACCTAATCCTTGGTTACTTATTTGCAACTGCTGACATATAGTTTACTTGTTCAGTTGTCCTTGCTCTTGAAAGGGACAGTTGTTGCACCTCCTGATAAGTTTGGTAATTATTCGATTTCTTTACAGTAGTTGATGTTAAAGCGTGGTAAATAATATACTCTTATGGCTTCATTAACATGAAAGTTACTCCATCATTCTTTTTGTTTCCATCAAATTAGCAATTATCTTGGTGTTAGGAACCTTAAAATAGTTCTCATTCGTCTTTTCAGGGGAAACACTGCAAGATGAAAGAACAAATGGAGGAGCGTTTGTGGGTACTGATGGTCTTCAATTCCCCTACAAGCTAATACCTGTAAGTTCCATAAATATTTCACTCATCTCATGTAGCACCCGTCCCGAGAGGAAAGTGCTGCCTTTGGAAGTAGGATTTTATATCAAAATTCTCATCTCATAAATTGGAGTTAAGAAAATGTTAGACAGGTCAGATTAGTTTTACTTGCTGTAAACTAAGCCTAAGAGAAATGGTGAAGAAAACTTGAAATATGGACTAATTGCCTCATGTTAATATTTCATAAATCACTATTTTGGCATGATAAACTACTACTGTTACATGTGATATATGTGGAAGGTCGAATCTAAGACCTAAAATAATATATACAGATAACATGCTAATAGCAACTCATAACAACAGTTAACAGTATTATTGCATAGTCTATCCTAAATTCCTAAATTCTAACATTGACTAAAACAAAAGTTTTCCTATGCTCTAGATTTTGGTATAGGGTCCATAAATCTCTTTCTCAGCTGTTCTTTTCCTCTTTTGGCCCTTCTCGTGTCTTAGATTAGATGGTTTAGGTGTACTAACTGCAATTTTTTTGGGTAATTCTACAAGTTTAAAGTTTAATATGTTTATGTTGTTTTTAGAAATGTGCACTGGTACAATTGAATTTTTTCATTTCTCAATCTTTCTACTTTTTAGTTTACTTACAAGTAATTATCAGCATGGCAATAGGATAGATCTGACTGCTTCCATGTATGACTGGAGACCTTATAAGGCAGAGATTATTTGCCCAGAAATATCTCCTAAATCCTTTAATTCAAATTGATTCATGGAATTTAATCCTTATTATTCATCTCCTCTGCAATTAATCATTGGAAACCATAGAACCTTGATTTCTACCTGCCTTTTACAACATAAGATTTGATGTTTTCTTCTGATGGTTATTTTATTAGACGGCAACTATATTCCATCTCAAAATATCGGTCCTTTTTGGCATGTAGAATGCAGGGATGCGCCTTTATGGGGGTGCACAGTATCATCGTGCCATGGCAGAGTTTCGTTTTGTTGTTGGAGGAATCAAATGTCCACAAATCACTCGTGAAGAAATAGTGAATGCATGTGGAGTTGAAGATATTCATGATGGAACTAACTACTCTAGGTACCCATAATCTTATTGCTAAATCAATTTTGTTCTGCCAAACATTCACAATTTGCCAAACATTTGCCTTTAAATAGTTCTTCCTACTTCTTTCTTCTCTTTTCTATGTACTCTGTTGTTTTTAATATTTGGCTTTCAGGACAGCGTGCGTTATAGCTGTTTCAAAGGCTCGAGATACATTTGAACCTTTTCTTCATCAGGTATAAGTGATGCTTTCTCTCGGAATGAGTCCCTCTTTTTTTTTTCTCACTTACCCCCTGCTGTGCCTTCTTTATTTTCCTTTTTTAATCTTAAACTGCACCCTTTATTATTTAGTGATCAAATGAGTCAATAGGATAATGATTTTGACAAAGAGAAAATTACGAGTTGATTACTGTAGTTGGGGTACAGCTTCCATATTAAATGGGCAGCAATGCAGTTTGCTTATCACTTATGCCAATGGATTTTCTTTAATAAACACTTGGACCAAAGTACTTTCTTTCTTGAGCACTTTTGGGAATTGGCTTCATGTGGTATAAATCTCCAACAAAGCCTTCCAATGGGATTCAAGAGTTAGACCAAGCAAACTCTGTACTTCCCTTTTGAGACATTTTCCTGGTCTTTCAATTAAGGTAATTTGGGGGCTACCGTGCAACCAAAGGACAGATTTTACTGAAAGATCGTCTCAGTTGAGATTCTTCACAATGGTGTATTGGATGAAAGTTGGAGAGGACTCTACTTAGATATGGTTGCAGAAAAATCAAAATTTTTAAGATTATCCAAAAAACTTAAAATTTATGAATTCATAGAAAATAAATAGTCTGATTGATATACAAATTTATTTCTTTGTGGTATCAGTAAAAAGAAAGTGCAAATTCAGCTTAGAGATTCAGAATCCTCAATAGATGTTCCAATGGTCTACCCTTATTATCCCTCTTTTCTTTTTTGTGAACTGATTCCTTTTTCTTTTTCCATTTTAGCATCTTCCATCTTTGTAGTTGAAGAAACAACGCTTTCTGGACAATGTTTTAAGAAATAAAAGAGAAAAAGAAATGACTTGATTATCATGTCTGCTTTTCACATAGTCCATTTCATCCACTCTCTTTCACCAGACAAGAATAATTTCTTTTGGGGTCAATATTCCAAGACTCATTTGAGTAACAGAATCGGATTGCAAAATCATATTCAATAGTGGGCCATCTTTTGAATTGAATTATTCACACAATTACTGAATGTGTATGCCTGAGTACTTTTTTTACTTTTCTTGCAAAGAGCCTTAGGAATCACAAGTGATGTAGTTTACATATGATTTCTCTCTGTTTTATGTTTGAATGTTCCATCGTCTGTTTCACAACTTGCAAGTATCATTCTGAATATCATTCTAAGCGATTCAATCCTTTGCTCATTAAGGAGAAAAAAAGGATAAATAGAAACGTGGATTGACAAAAGAAAGATAATTTACAAGATATGATCTATCCGTATCGGATATATCCATTTCAAATATTGAAAATAAAAAGAGAATTTCTTTATTCTATAGCTTATAGCTTATTCCAAAATTCTTTTGTGTCACAGTTGGGATCTAGGCTCTTACATATTTTGAAGAGGTTACTTCCTATTTCTGTATATCTTCTTCAGGTTAGGTTCCAGTAATTGGTAAATAGTTATTCTTTATTTATTCCTCTTTTAAAATTTCACATAACTGGATGGTTAAACTTGATTGTCACAGAGAGAAGGAGAATATTTTAGTGAGCATGAAGTCTTCCTCAGACGTGTTGCTTCTGCATTTAATAATTTTGCCGAATCTACTGAGAGAGCATGTCGTGAAAAGTAAACTTCTTGATTCCTCTTTTTTTTTTATCTTCCTTTTAGTAACACTCTCTGTTTTATCTGCATCATAACTAAGGGGTATTATGTTTGTTATGGAGTATCTGATCCTTCTTTAATCAGTCCTCAAACTTTAGTTCGGTAGTGTTAATAAAATGTATAACTATGATGTATGTAAATAACTTAGTATATAAATAAGTACATTGGTTATTAGGATTAATTTAATTTACCCAATTCCCTTAATTCACATGGTAACCTAATTTAAAACTCTACCTATAAATTTCTCCTTTCTGTCTCCGGAAACTATATCTTCCTTTAAGAATCTGCTTCTTTCCTATTCCTTGGGAGCGGTTTGTTTCTTCTTTCTGTTTATAAGGGGTTCTAGCTGTTTTGTTCTCTTTTTCCTATAATTTTCCTAATGGCATAACTTCTCTTCACCAATGGCAATAAGGATGATTTATATTCTTCCCACCACTCTCCCTTATATTCCTCATAGAAGCAACATTTCTAATTAAGCTGCTTCTCCTCATACCATTGTAGTAAACCTTGAGGATCTTCTAAAATGAAAAAAAAAAGAGTGTGCCAATGTCATTTTCTAGTACAATTACAACTTCCTCTTACTTTATGAAGATTTGTGAAGGCGATAATCTTATTATCACACTTGTATTAAACGTAAGAATATAATTAGGTTTATATACAGAAAACCTATACAATATATCCTCAAGTCGGTGCAAAAATATTACACATGCCCAACGTTACGTGGGAAAAGCTTAAGATACCATCAGTTAACTTTTCTTTGATGAAATGTCGATCAATTTCGATGTGCTTCGTTAGGTCATGTTGAACAGGATTCTGAGCAATACTGATTGCAGCTTTGTTATCACAATACAAGGATAGCTTGTCCTCTCCAGCCAACTTCAACTTTGCTAGCAAATTCTGTAGCCATAAAGTTCATGGACACCTTGAGCCATAGCTCTGTATTTTGCTTCTGCACTTGATCTCGCAACCACGCTCTATTTCTTGCTTCTCCAAGTGACCAAGTTACTTCCCACAAGTGTGCAATAAACAAAAGTGGATCTTCTGTCATCTAGAGATCCAACCCAATCCCCATTTGTAAAGGCTTCAATTCAAAGATGACCATGTTTCGAAAGAAGACTTTTTTCTGGGGCTGACGCCTGACTTTAAATATTGCAAAATGCGAAAGACAACATGCTGATGAGATTCTCTAGGATCATGCATAAACTGGCTCACCAAGCTAAATACATAAGCAATATTTGGTATGGTGTGAGAAAGATAGTTAAGCCTACCAACCAATCTCTGATATTTGCCTCTATCAACTGATTTTTCAGTTCCTGCTTGCTGCTTATGATTGCTTTCAATGGGTGATTCTGCTGGTTTACATCCCAGCATACCAATTTCCTCCAAAATATCCATCATGTATTTCCTTTGAGAAATGAAGATTCCTTTTGTTGATCTTGCAACTTTAATTCCCAAGAAGTATTGTAACTTTCCAAGATCCTTAATCTCAAACTCTTGAGCCAAGAGCCCCTTCAGCCGAACCATTTCTTCTTTATCATCTCCTGTCATTACTATATCGTCAACATAAACAAAAAGATTGATCTTACCCTTGTAGTGTCTCATAAAGAGGGTATGATCAACATTGCTTCGTTGATACCCAAAAAAGATCATGGCTTTGTTGAATCTATCAAACCAAGCTCTGGGAGATTGTTTCAACCCATACAAGGCTTTCTTCAATCTGCACACCTTTCCTTGATTTCTTTCATCATCAAACCCGTGAGGAATCTCCATATAAACTTCTTCCAAGTCTCCATGTAGGAATGCGTTTTTCACATCAAATTGCTGCAAATCCCAATCCAAGTTAGCTGCAAATGATAGCAAGATTCTGATTGTGTTCATTTTTACAGCAAGTGCAAATGTCTCCTGATAATCAACTCCATAAGTTTGAGTGAATCCCTTTGCCACTAATCTGGCTTTGAATCTTTCAATCAAACCATCAACTTTGTGTTTTATTATGAACACCCACTTGCAACCAACTAGCTTCTTTCCTGGAGAAGCAGCTAGTTCCCAGGTTTCATTTTTAGTGAGAGCTTTCATTTCTTCTACCATGGCTTCTTTCCATTTTGAATTTGTGATAACTTCCCTCCAATCCTGTGGAATAGACATAGAAGAAAGAAACAAGACAAAGGCTACAAGGAATTATAAGAGACAAAGTTAGTAATACAATGTTTTGTACACGACCTGAACCCTTTTCTAAATTTATATCAAAATCAGAAGATAAATCACCCAAGGATTCTTGCAGGGTAGGAAGCATGATGGCTTCTTCAGACCTATTCTTCCTCAAGTATCACAACAAACTAGGTCTATCTAAACGTCCAACAACATTCTCCCCCTGAACATCATCAATTTTCTCATTCGCCTCTTGAGCATTAGTCTCCTTGTTCTCACTTTGAACAAAATCATGAAGTACCACAGGCACCACTTCTTCTTCATTACCCTTCCCATGAAGAGGTGACTATGTAGTGCCAAAGTAAGGTTCAGACTCCCGAAATGTAAATCCATTCTGACATAAAACTTCCTAGATGGGGGTGATAGCACTTATATCCCTTTTGGGTTAGAGAATCGCCAATGAGCATACATCTCAGGGCCCTTGGGTCCAAGACAAAGATTACTCACCCAAAAACCTTTGGTGGAATAGTATAGCCATGTTTCCTGGTTAAGACTTCTAATGGAGTCCTGAATTGGAGAGTTTTGAGAGGCATTCTGAGATAGGCTGTTACTAGTATAGCATCCCCCTAGTGTGGCTTTGGAACATTCATGGTAAACATAAGGGATTTAACAACTTTCAACAAATGTCTATTTTTTTGTTCAACTACCCCATCTTGAGCACTAGGATAAGGATAACTAGTTTGATGAACAATCTCATGAAACTCCAAATAAGTACCAAACGTACTATCCATGTATTTTGTCCCATTATCAGTTCGCAACACTTTTATCTTAGCATCAAATTGGGTGTGAACCATGTTATGAAAAGATTGAAAGCAAGAGAAAACATAACTTTTTGCTTTAATCAAATACGCCCAAGTCATCCTAGTGCAACAATCAATTAAAGTAGATTTCCAAACAAAGAAGCAGTTTTTGTAGGCTCCCAAACATCAGAATGAATAAGCATAAAAGGAATAATGGCTTTATTATCACTTAAATGGTAAGAGTTTTTATTATGCTTAGCATACTCACAAGCAACACAAGATAAAGAATCAAACTGAGTTTTAGAAAATAAACTAGGATATAGTTTTTCTAAGACAAAAGATGATGGATGCCCTAACCGCTTATGCCACTGTATTATTTCTTGGTTGATATCCTGATATCCCCTAAAAAGGGCCAAGGCTTGACTGACTTCCATCACACTTTCTACCATTACCAATCCTCCTCCCTGTTTGAGGATCCTGAAAGATACAATAATTAGGAAAAAAGTCAACTTTACAGTTTAGAGCCTTTGTGATAGCACTGACAGATAAAAGATTGACAGGGAATTGAGGAACATGAACATAAGACAACTTAATATTAGGATTATAGACAATAGAACCTGTCCCAAAAATAGGACTTAAAGACCTATCATTCACCCTGACACTATCCCTTTTTAGAGGAGAGTAGCTAAGAAAGCTTTTAGAAATGCCTGTCATATGTCTATTCGCATTGGAATCAATAATCCACGAGTCAAGTTGACCAAAAGTGTTACCTAACTTGGCAAAATTGGAGTGGCACTGGAGGAAGAGTTGAGCTATGACAGGAGATGCCTGAAATGATGAATTTCATCAACATAGATACTGTCAACTAAAGCAGACTCCTTGGATGATTCTACTGTTTCTAACAAATTTGCTTGAGCCCTTGCAGGGTTGACTCGTTTTTCTCCTCGACTCCTAGCAGGGCTCCTATGCAACTTCCAGCACGTTTTTTTTGTATGCCTTGCCTTTCCACAGTAATCACAGTGCAAATGGTCTTTATCAGAAGTAACATCCTTCGGCTACTCTTGAGTAGTATCGGCTATTAAGCCTGACTTCTCATCTGGTGCTATGTAAAGCATGACACTTCCTTTGGTCTCGTCCTGCTGGATTAAAGAATGTGCCTCCTCAACAGAGGGAAAAGGGGATTGGCCAATAACTTGAACTCTCAATGGGTCAAATTTTGGGTTCAAACCAACCAAAAAATTATAGACTCGCTCCTTCTCAAGCATGTTTTGAATCAGTATCGCATCATCAACACACTTGGCTTGAAAATCTTGATAATAATCCAGTTCCTACCATAAACTACCCATCTTAGAAAAATAACCTAAAACAATAAGCTCACCTTGTTTTGTGCCATGAATTTTGTTCCGAAGTTCAAAATCCTAGCATTATTTCCCATCTGAGAATAGGTGGTTTTGCAGCTTTCCATATCTTCTTTGCAGTGTCAAGTGGTAAATACTGTCGGGAGATCTTAGGATGCCTAGAATTAACAAGCCAAGACATAACCAATGAATTATCAGAGCCCCATTGACTAAAACAAGGGTTAGTAACAGGTGGTGGTTTCTTCTTTCCATCAATATAACCCTGTAGCCTTCTAGTCTTGATAAACAATAAACATGATCTAGACCAGGCTAAATAAGTGCTACTACCATCTAGTTTAATAGGACTAATCTAAGAGTAGGACTAATCTGAGAGTAGGGATTGCCATTAATAGGATAATGTTTCTCTACTTCCTTAGTATCTGACATAATGGCACGAAAGGGAAACCAAAGACTCCAAAAATGGAAGCAGATTAGTCTAAAAAACAAAGAAGTAGAACCTGTTTGAAAGGGACAACAAAGACTCCAAAAGGAAGCAGATTAGTCCCAAAAACAAAGAAGTTGGAAGTCACCCGATTGTAGTTGGTCAGAGTCGAGAGAGGTTGGCAACCCGTGTGGTCACACACGAGGTGCCGAAAATTTAGGTACCTGCCGAACTTGACCTGGGCTGTGCTCCAACGACGGTGGTGTCGAAAGAAGAGGGGCGAAACACTACCTCTTCACACTTGCCTGAAAAGCGGCATATCGGAAACTATTTTTCTGAACTGTCCTACTGCCGAAGGGAGTAAACTTAACTTTCAAATTGGCAGAGAGGCTCTAATACCATGAAGATTTGTGAAAGCGATAATCTTATTATCACATTTACGTTAAACGTAAGCATACAATTAGGTTGAAAACCTATATATATATATATATATATATTGGAAAATACATTTCTACCCTTAATTATACATAGTAACCAACATTTTACTGTGAATCTTAGTGATGGCAATGAGACCCGATCAGAACTGGCTCATACTGCCTGAGTTCGAGCTTGATTGGGTTGTGGGTGGTTTAAAGCCTCCTCAAATCCAAACCACTCAGCCCTAATCTGATTTGATCATACTTGACTTTACCCAACTGAAAAGTTTTGACATAGATCATCCTCTTTGTCTTCGACTGCCAAACAAATCCAAACAACCCAAAGAAGCAAAAGTAACCCAGACATCCGGAGAAGTAGTACAGAAAATTCCAGACAAGACAAATACCAAAGAAAGCAAAAAAAAGGGAGCACTAGAGAAGATAAGTCTAGACCACTAGAGGAGAAGCAAATCCCATTAATTGACAAGCACTAGAGATAGAGAAGCACAATAAAAGCCAGATACTAGAGAAAGTATGAGGCATTTAGTCCTGATAAGACAAATACCAGAGAAAGCAAAAATAGGGGAGCACCAGAGAGACAAGTTCATAAGAAGCAAAACCCCTTAGGGCCTGTTTGGTTGGATGTTAATTAATGGAATGGAATGTAATGTGATGGGATGGAACGGAACAAAACGGTTTATAATGGAATGAAATGTAATATAGTGAAAAGTTGTTTGGGAGGGATAGAAGGGTTCATAATGTAATGTAGTGAAATATTGTTTGGAAGATAGATGGAATGAAATGTAATGTATAATAAATGATTATTATACCCTTTATGTTAAAATGGTTATTGTAGGAGGTTTATTATTTTATTATTAATTATATAAAAATATTATTATTAATTATTTAATAAATTTTACTTTATGTGATTTATATTTAAAAATAATTTATTTATATTTTTATTTATATAAAAATATATGCAAACAATTAAAGAATAATTTTTATTTATTTTCTATTTTCATTAATAAAAATTTTTATTAATTTTTATTTTATTATTAATTATATACAATTTATTATTAATTATAGAAAAATATTATTATTAATTATTTAATATATTTTATTTTATTCTATTCTATGTGATTTATATATATAAATAATATATTTATGTTTTTATTTATATAGAAATATATAAAAACAATTAAAGAATAATTTTTATTATATTAATATTATGACTTGGTCACAGTTGGTATTAAGAAGAATTATTAAAGGTGTATTAGGTAGTATGTATTTATTAGTTTTCGTTTTATCTTAAACTCCCCGAATCGGAGGTTTCTTATTTTCAATGTTTAGGATGGAGTGGAATGTAACATGAAACCTTCGGCTTACATCTCATTCCATTCTATTTTGAAACCCTCGACCAAACGATAGAAGTGTGTTACATTCCATCCTATTCTATTACTAACCCCTTAACCAAACAGGGCTTAGTTGACAAGTACTAGACATAGAGAAGCAAGACAAAAAACCAAAAAAGAAACAAAAATCATCGAGAGGACTGGTGTGGCTTGCGATAGAGGAATAAATGACCTACAATAACAGGCAGCAGAGAAAAATAAGAAGGGTAGAAGATGCGAAAAGAAATCCTAGAATATATACATGTAGGGGTTCAGGTCAAGCAGAATCGTAAAGCCCGAGCCCAAACATGGTTTGAAGCAAAAGAAGTCCAAACCTAATCCAAAGTTTGGTCAATTTGGGCAAATCTGTTGATTTTAGGTCAGGCTAGGCTGGTTCGGGCTATTTTGCCTCCTCCAAGTCTGTGATTGGAGCAAACTCTTTTACATCTTTTATCATGCACAATTTTCAGCTATGTTAGTGAATTTGGAGCACCTCATTAAATATCCATTTTGAGTTACTTGAACCAAGGTTTCCTTCCGTATTAAATGTAGCACCTCATATTATAGTCTTCTTATCTGAAGGATTGCTCAGAGGTTTTTTATTTGTGTCCTTGATGACTGCTCACGTAAGTTCACTTTGTCCATGCGTTCTTTGGTTAAACTGGTAGTCCGTTTGTTGGCTAATTTCTTTTTTTATCTCTTACTTGCCACAGATGCATGGAGGATTTAGTGAGCACAACACGATATGTGACATGGTCCCTCCACAATAAGGTTAACTGATTTTTGGAGAAAAATAATATCCTCTGCAAATGACATTTTTGTATGTTTTACTTTCTATTGTAATTTAGGTTAATGATATTTGTCCAGAGGAGCTGGTATAGATAATATTAAACTTTGTGATAAGTTTTTCTGTGTTAATAAGTCTCTCTTTGAGCTTTGATATATTTCATTTCATGGTTTCTCTAGAAAGCATGTAGTGTTAAGAGGTTGCTTCCCAATGATTTCATATGGATAAACTATCCATCTGTTGTTTAAACCACAAGTAATACTATTCATGATGACACTTTAGTATGATTTCTTTGATGTCACAATTCCAGAATCGGGCTGGGTTGCGGCAATTCCTGGAGTCCTTTGGTGGAACAGAACAGCCTCCCATGGGAGGTAATGTAGTGTCTACTGCACTTCCACATGAGTCAACCTCGAGTTTGGTTGGTAATGAGAAGCATGATACCAAGCCGAAGGCAGAAGTCAAGCTCAGTCAGTTGGCATTGGGCGTTGACTCTTCCACACAAACAACAGAAACAAGGCTTGCTGACCTTCTTGACAGTACCCTTTGGAATCGGAGACTTGCTCCTTCGTCTGAGAGGATTGTATATGGTCTTGTCCAACAGATATTTCATGGCATAAGAGAGTATTTCTTGGCCTCTGCTGAGTTGAAGGTTAAAAACATGTTTGATGAACAATTTGATGAAGACTTTCTTGCTTAATTCATGGGTGTATCTTTTTACTTGCTGGTTTTGGTTTTCTTTATTTTGAATTTTGTTCTTTATTCTTTTGGCATTTGTTTTCAATACATTGTTGACAGCTGATGAGTGCTGGTCTTTCTATCAGTTTTATGTGCCATACCGATCTTGGCAAAATATGTTAACGATTTGATTTTGTCATTTGCAGTTCAACTGTTTTCTTTTGATGCCAGTGGTGGACAAGTTGCCAGCAATTCTTCGGCAGGACCTAGAATCTGCATTTGAAGACGACTTGGATACTGTTTTTGACATTACCAACTTAAGACATTCTTTGGGCCAACGTAAGCAAGATATAGAAATTGACCTGAAAAGGGTATTCTCTCTTGGTTTCCTAGTTCTTTTCTCAACTCTGCAGTATTTTTTTTAATATATAATTTATTTTTTTATTTTCTGAAATCTCTAATGGTTTTGCAGATTAAGAGGCTCAAAGAGAAATTCAGATTGATACATGAGCAGATTTATCTACATCAAGTGAAGGCCTGATCCTGGTAGCTGCTGCGCACCAAAAGGCTAGATCTGACGATGAGCAAGCTGATGTAATTAGGACTCTCCTTCACTCTTTCAGTTTCAATCTTGGAATCTGATAAAACTTAATTAAGTGCCTACATGTTTCTCTTTACACCATTATCGTAAAGATGATGGTTTGGTTGGAGAGGAATCATATAAGATGGCTCCTGCAACGCTTGCTCAACCAACATGGATTTTACTTGAATTGCCTCAACATGCAATCCTCTAGATAAGTACAAGCTTACGCCCCGCGCTTTTTGTATGGATTTCAATAGTATTTTGATTCTTTATTTTAATTAAAAATTAAGTTTTATGCTATCTTAAATTATTTTACTATGATTAAGAAAATGTTAGATTTTTGTTTCATTTTAAATTCTTCAATGATAATGCTTGACACTTATCTCATTGGAATTGCTCAACTTTGTTATCTTTGTGGCGTTTAAGGAATACATATAAAAATATTTTTGATCCTTAATTATAAATCCTAATATAAATCCATAAATTATTTTATTATAAAGTATGATGAATATACATTATAGTTTCTCAACAATGTAAATATAAACGATTCTGTATTAATGTAGGGCATATATAGCATAATAAAACTTGTTCTAAATTTACTGTATATAGATAAATTTACGTTTATAACATGAATGATTTATCTTTTATGATAACAAAGCTAAGTTAAATAATTTATAAAGAGTGCATGAAGAAAGGGGGAAACGGTTTGGTGCCTGCACAAAAAAGGTCATCTATAAAATAACAAAAGTTGATCATTTTGTTAATAATTATTATATTTATTAATTTCTTACTATTTGATAGATTTATCATTTTTACGTCTCATTATTTATGTCAAATATTCTAAACAAAATTTTAATTTATAATGTTAATAAATTTTATTAATAATTTAAAATATTATATTATTAATTTAACATGATAGTAAACGAAGTCTTGCATTAAAATTTTATTCTAATATGTAATAATGTTAATAAAAAGATGATTAATTTTCTTATTTTTAATTTACAATTTACTATTATAAGTAATCAATATTAATTTAATTGGTTTTTATTAATAAATAAAAATTTAATTTCTATATAAATTACTGATCCAATGAGGGGTTTTTATACTCCTAATGATCAACAATAGAGACTAATCCTCCAAGGAAGGAGGGTAATCAAGAATCAACTAAAGATTGTGCAAATTCACACCCGAATCTCCCTTAATCACCAGTGTTGATGAAAAGAGCCTTGAAGATAGCTTTTAGCAAATCATTAGGAGGACCTCAAAGAGAAAACAATAAAGCCTCAATAGCCCCCTCTAAATGAGTATCCTAACTTGGAATACTAGAGGAATTAATAGTCCTAACAGAAAAAATTTGATTTTTGACCATATTAATGATATTAACTCTTTTTTAATAAGCCTTTTGGAAATAATGATTAAGGAGTATAGTAATGGAAAAATGAACTTCCTGAAGAAGCATTTGAGAATTATTACTAAATGTCATTGTCATAAAAAGGGAGAATAATAACATCTTTTGTTTTGAATATAGTGGATTTAATTCAATCTTTGTTCAAAGATTAGTTAATTCATCTTCATATTAGAATGAAACTCGAAAGAGTAAGCTTTAATCTCACTTTTGCATATGCATATAATCTAGTATTTCAATGAATTCCTCTTAGGAACAAATTAAGACTTATTGAGGACTCAATGCAAGATCTTTGGTTAATAATTAGAAACATTAATAGCCTAGTACATCCAATAAAGGCTAAAGGAAACATTAGTTTATGGAGCTATACTAAGGGCATCTCCAACCATTGCACCAAATTTTTACACCAAATTTGGTGTAAAGTGGAATATTCCTAGAATCTTTTTACACCAAATTTGGTGTTAC
>JAOQMR010000005.1:16427284-16448635 GCA_027563865.1 Erythroxylum pelleterianum
GCAAAGGAGTCGGTAATACTCCTGATCTTGTTTATGTTTTATTATCCTTATACCATATCATGTATGGATTGACATGTCGATTTGGATATGTTGCTTTCGCTGCAAAATGATTTCTTGAAAAGTTTTGAAATCTATCGTTTCTCCAAACTAAGCATGCTTTCTTTTTCCGATCAAACAATTTATATCCCCTTCAAGGACATATCACCAGAACGCAATATCAATTTCATATTCAATAATACATCCACCGATACAATTACACTGAATCTTTATCTGTGATATCCCTCTATATACTATTTCTCTTCCCATATATATATATATATATATATATATATCCTTAACCAATCCAAAATTTTCGATGCATAATCATTATGAATTTTCGGTCTCAATTTTCCCCTAATATCCCTTTATACTGAATTACAAACTCTTATCACAATACTCGCATAACCATTTTGGTTCCAATTTCATCCTTTTATGATTATAACAATTTTTATGGTTTCATTTTCTTCTTCCTGTACACTTTAGTCCCCTTTTTACTTATATTCTCATTTTCCCCAATCAATCCACAACAATATACCTATTCACACCTATATCACCTTCAAGGGTACATATCCCCATTGTGGTGAACCGTTATTTATCATACAAAACCAGATACTATTTCTCATTTTCGAAATGTCCATAAATCTTTATTTTCTCACATTCTGTCAGATCATCAATTTTCTCAATGCTTCTAACCACGCAGACTCTTAAGGAAATGCTCATGCATGTGACTTATACTGGGGATCAGTTGTCGCTGTCTGCTATGACATGACTAATATGTATGTAACTTGACACATATTTCAAAATGCCCATATAAGATAGTACTTCTGGGCTCTGATACCACATAAATGTAACACCCCACTCCCGCAAGACCCGAACCCGACATCGATGGTAATATCCGAGTTCGTGCCCACGCGAGGGTGGCATGCTAGAGCACTCAATCATTCAAAAGTCGTTATTTTTTTTTGAAATCAATAACATATCTTGAAACCACAAACATAATATAGGGAAATCGATACTCAAATTGGGCCCACATTCACTCATAAATATTTTCAAATAACACAAAACTATTAACAAAATTTTCAATAACCATTTGAGCCCTTTCATGAATACAAAACACTTGAATCATTTTGGAATACCAATTTATACAAAAAATTGCAGAATACACAATTCAATACAAAATGGAGAAATGCTATGTAGACGCGAAACTGATCCCGACCTCTATCCTTCACTTGAATGCTGTAAGTATACTCCCATTGACCTAACGAGGTATTCTTCTGAGTCCTAAAAGTATTTGCAAATTATTAGTGAGTTTTGCGAATTCAATGAGTGACTATTATCGATGGCTCACCCAGTCACATAACACATAGTTCACACATCTCACTATATTTCACATTTCACATTATTTCACATTCAATACACTTAATCATTCATATTATGCATATGTAATGCACATGAGACTCACTTTCCATTTGTTACTTTGTTGTGACCGAGTGTCTAAACTGTCCCATATAGGGCTCATTGATAATTGTCCCTTATCCAGGGCTCATTAAACGTTGAACCTGAAGCTCTAAATCACTTTTGAGCTCGAGGCTCATTTTCACTCGTTGAGCTTTAAGCTCTGATCGTTGGCTACTCTGGTTACAACTGTCATTATATTTTATGCATTCATACAATGGAATGCATCACTCACATTTGCATATCCCATTCATTCCTTTATCATCCGACCTTAGTCCGACATTCATCGTGAGTTGAGAATTCACACTTTCATTCCTATGCAAATGCACATTTAGCACACATTTATCAATCACCTTAAGTACACATACTTCATCCAATTCACATTCAAGTAGCACTTCAATATCCAATTCAACATCACAATCATCAGACCTTCTGTTCGGAAACTAACATAAGCAATCACATCCACATAATCATTCAAAACTCATATAATACAAAATTTCAAATAACAAACAATAAAGTGAGACCATCTCGGTCTACTCATAGTACGCTCCAAAATAGCATTTGCTTCCAAATTCTGGATGCGCCTGTATGTAGATGTTTAACTTGCACATCACAATTTATGCAACACAAAATTCACACCCCGTTACAAAGCTCATTTATGCCCAAATAGTTATATGGGCTATGTACCATGCATGTTCAATGACAATCCCGGGTATATGTTCTAAATCACATATTAACCTCATTCCTATTTCATAATTCATAGATGTCTAATTGAACTTAGATTTACACTTCATTTATGCATGATCATTCTAAACTCTCCTCTCAATCTTTACCCTTTTCATAAGCTCACACTTCAAGAACACTTGGTTACTTTATATCATAACTCAATTTCTCGTCATCTCTTTTCTAACCTCATAGGATCTCATAACATCCAAGTTCTCATTCATAATTTAGCAATTCAAACATATACACACACATAGGCACATCGCCTATTTACACAATAACCATAAATATATTACCCACCAAGTTTGCTTGCAAAACTCCAAGTCGAGATTATCTTTCCCCTTGTTCTTGGGTAGGATTCTCTTGGTTCCCTTGATTCTTCACCAAGTGAAGAGAGCTTTAGCTCAAATGGAAGCTCTTTACTTCCTCTTCCTTTTTCTCTTCTTGAACAACTTCAAAATCTTTCTTGAAGACTAAGAAGAATTAAACCCTAGCTCAACTCTCTTCTTTTCTCTCAAACCACCAAACTCTCTTTCTCTTTCTTACTCATTTTCATTATTCTCTACTGCTTATCCTTCCATTCACATTTTTCTTCTTCATTTATAAGCAAGAAAACACTTCTTCTTCCAATTATGCCCTTAATGATTGAGAATTGTCCCATTTGCCCCTCCATTTGTGCCTTATATCTTTTATACTTAAGTGTCTTGCTAACAGTACCCTTGAATAATCTAGCATAACAGTTTCTTCCAAAAAAAGGCCCCATTGTCTTAAGTTTCTAATGCCTCCAAAATCATTCAATTTGGTTCAGTGATTCAAAAGATATACTTCAAACATTTTTGGACTGCTCTTGTCCATAGCAGTATACTATGCACAAATTCCATCTAAAATTTAAACATCTTTGAGACCAAATTAAATTCCAACTTCTTCATACCATTTGTAACTCCATGTCTCTAACTTATCACAAATCAGAAATCATCTCATTTGGAGCTATACTGATCCAGAAATCATCAAAATACTGAAGTATGTTCAGTGGAATAACACCAGTTCATAATATTTAAGAACACGCTCACTGTACATGTCCCAAATTTTTCACTCAATCTATCTCCCTTCATTACAGACAGCTACAATTTTTAGTGGAGATGCAGAGCAATGTCTTATGAGTCCAATGGTTTAAGAATCAAGTCATTTGAGTGTCTAGAGAAGAAGTTAAGGCCAAAAGAATTCAATATAGTTTTATCCTCAATCATATTGAACCCGTTTCGAGGAAACAACCATAACTTTCTCTAGAAATTTCTGATTAAGGCGTTCTTTGGATGGTTCGAAAGAGGACTTCAAGAGCTATAACTTTTATGAAGACCTCGAAGATAAATTCTATCTTCTGCGTTTTCTTCTTTCTAACTTTTGTATCTTCTTACTTTGCTTCGTCTTACTTTGCATCGTCTTACTTTTGCTTCGTATTACTTTGTTTCGTCTTTCTTTTGTTTCATCTTACTTTGCTTCGTCTTACTTTTGCTTCGTCTTACTTTGCTTCGTCTTACTTTTGCTTTGTCTTACTTTTTACTTTCCAGCACCGCCACTTATAAAGATCATAACTTTTGACTCAAATGTCCAAAATTTCTATACTATATACCGTTGGAAAGATAAAAGAAAGATCTAAAACTTTTAAGAAGGCATCTTTGCCAAAATCTCTTTAGATCAATCCCAAATTTTTCCTAAAGTCCAAAGACAAATTTTACATTCATCCACCCTTTGTACTGCACTTAGTTCTCAACTTCATGAAATTTTGAGGTGTTTAAAGATAGAATTGAAATTCGATGTCTTCATAAGAAATGTAGCAATATGTTTCTAATTTAATCCAAATCAAGAATAATCTCATTTGGATAACTAGAGAAAAATTTATGGCTAGCAGACCGAAGTACACTCAGTGAACATTTTCTAGATCAATCACCACTTTTGTTTTCATATCTTTCCTTATCACGACTCATACCAAGATCACTCTTTTAACTCCCTCTACTTCTCATTTTCAATAAAATCACATTTAAAAGCAATCATACCTGGAAGTTTTCAATGAATGTATTTACCACTTTTTTATATGCAAACATTCAATATTTATGTGCATATATGCTAACATGATGCATAAGCAAGAAAATGCATTTCCTTAATCTCTCTTTGAGCTCCCATGTACTGAAATTGTGGGTCCTAACCCTTAATATGGGGACGGGATGTTACACATACTAAAGTCAATTTCATAGAAGGAAGATAAAAGAACTTAGGTTACCTTTGTGCATAATTCAAAATTTTAATTTTAGAGAAAAGAATTGCAAAAAAGTTTGAGGAGTTTGGATCAGCGAATTAAAGCCCCATATATTATAATGGGGGTTTTAACTGTACTAATTCTACTTCAAAAGTGGATTATTGATTATAGACTGATTGCCTATACTTACTTTACAAAATAATTTCTAAAACACTAGCAAAGAGACTTAATATAGTGCTAAGTGCCATAGTTTATGCTAAGCAAGGGGCCTTTTTAGAAGAGAGGTAGATAGGTGACAATATATTATTAGCCTAAGAGTTATTAAAGAGCTATACAAGAAAGAAAAGACTAAGGAATTTTGCAATCAAAATTGATTTCAACAAAGCCTATGACTTAATCAGTTGAAAATTTATGGAGCAGCTATTGATTGTGTTTGGATTTCTAGTCAAATTTAAAGGGTAGATTATGTTTTGTATATCTATACCATCATACTCCATTATTACTCCTCTTTTTTACTAACCCAATTTTTCAAAGGAGGCAGAGGGCTCAGACAAGGGGATCCAATATCCCCTTATCAATTTTACTTTGCATGGAATCCTCAATAAGGTTGGTCAACTGCAACATAAAGAAGGATAAGGAATTCATGCACCATAACAAATGTAAGAAGTTGGAACTGACCTGTATGGCTTTTGTAGATGACCTATTAATGGTAAGTGTCGCACACAAAGGATATTTAATAGGCTTATGAAGTCTTTGTAAACATTCAAGGATCTATCCAGAGTGGAGATAAGCAAAGAGAAGAGCTTAATGGTGTTATCTTACAGTGATCAATTCTAGCCAATAAACTTTTTAGTATATAGAATCTACAAATCAAAGATCTCTCTGTTAAATACCTAGGACTCCCTCTAGCTTTAAAGAGACTCAATTTTAATGAAGGTAGGTAAATCATTAAGAAGGTTCATAAAAAAAGATCTTTTTTATGGCAAAATAGATAATTGTCAAACGAAAAAATATTGCAATTAGCCAAGTTAGTTTTTACTACTCTTCATTGGGGTTATTAAAACCATTGAAAATAATATAAGAAATTTATTTAGAATGGGGGGGGGGGAAGAGGAAGGTCTTTATAAGGCTAAAGTCAAGTGGAAAGAAGTGTTCTACCCTCTTAAAGAGGGAAGTTTATATCTAACCCCTTTAAACTTGTCTAATAAACGCCTATTAGGTAAGAGAATTTGGAGACTGGTAAGTGACGGAGAATATTTATGGGTTAGGTAGATGCACACTTATGTATTAAAATGAAAACCCTATAGGAAGTGGAAAAGAAAGTGATTCATTCTTACTTTATTATTAAGCTATAAAGATGAGGAATTTAACTCGAAAGTTAACAAAATGCATTGTGGGAAATGTCAAGGCAACCTTACTCTTTTATGATAATTAAAACTCGAATGGCACTATCCAAGATATGCTACTGGGAGAATAGGCTCACAAAAGTAACCAAATATCAAATTCTTGGAGAATAATTTTTCAAAGTAAGAGCAGATAGTTCAAAATTTATCTCTATAAGAGATACTAAATCAGATGATCTATCAAGTCAAGATTAACTGGATGGAATGCATCCAAGTGCGAGCAATTAAAAAGATAACAAATCAGTTTCTAGTCAATGGTAATTACAACGAAGTTGAAGTTCCTTACCATTATCCAATTCAAGCGAAAGCTTTTAACATTGAAGGGGAAACATTTATAGTAGTTCTTTAAGAAAATAATAAGTTTAAAATGTGAAAGGCTTTCTTTAGTCTTCTTATGATGAATGAGTTATAGCAATAGAGGAATAATTGCCTTTATAAGATTAATTTAAGCCTAAGAATTGGTTAATCTTCATAAAGAATGTAAAACCAATAAGAAAAAATGAGTTCTCAAATGTTAACCAAAAGATTGATGATACATATGAAAGTTATAAAGCATGTCTAGTGGCAAAAGAATACACATAACATGAAGAATTGACTATAAGAAGACATTCTCACGTTTTGTGAGAAATCACTTCTAATAATTCTATCTTTAATGGTTGGACTGGATCTTCATTTATAACAAAGGGATGTAAAGAATGTGTTCTTAAGCGGGAACTAGATGAAGTAATCTATATAGAACAACTAATAGGTTTCATTCAAAATGGCCAAAAGCATTATATATTTAGATTGTTAAAATCAATCTATATTCTAAAGTAGTCTTAAAGTCAATGATATATCAAATTTTATATTAAAACCATACCATTTGATTTTAGTATAAAAAAGACCAATAAGTATATGTTAAAAGATTAAAAAATAAATGTGCAATTTTATCATTGCATATGGATGATATTTGGATAGCTAGTGACAATAACTAATTTTTTAAGTGAATAAATAAATTGGCTAACAACCGTATTCAAGATGAAGAAAATGGGTAAGGCTGTATGCATATTTGGGTTAAGATTGTATCATTGTTACTTTTATAACTACATATATATTAAGTAACTACTTGAATAATTATATATGTAGGATTGTCAATCATTTTATTATGCACATTGTTGAAGGTAAGTGTTCAAGTAATAAGTAATATCCTCATATGCCATGAAAAGAGGAAGAGATTAACAAGGTTTTTATTCCATTAAAATTGATAGTCTCATATACAGTATAGTGTGTATGAATAATTACATTGGAAGGCATCATTAGGAACTGTAAATATCACTATAAAACCAAATATATAGATATCAAGTATAATTATGTTAAAGAAATAATATCACAAAGAAAAATTAATATATAGTACATAGGATTAAATCTTAGTCTTGTTTCATTTCCAATATGTGACTATTCACAATACTTTATATAACAATGATAATTTGTTTATCATCAATTATTTGGTACAACGTATGTTTAATTGAGTATTAAAATTCATTTGTCAAAAATTAATTGTAAATGAATATTTAATTTTAAAAATACGAGAATGATTGATTTTGAATTACGTGTTCACTTTTAAAATGAATGTTAGAATGGATATTGAATGTTCGATTGTAGATATAAGAAGTATATCAGACAGATATGAGATACCTTCTCAATATGTAATTGCCTCTATTATTTTGTAAGAATGGATATAAAATAAGTTTTAAGCAATTTATCTGGGTGATGAATAAGAGTTTAAGGTTTAAAAACTAATGTTGATATGAAGTATATTAAACGGTATGAGGGGTTATTAGTAATTTCATAATCTAAGGAAATGATGAGTTCACCCAATATATCTTAACATGTCATATATGAGTTTTAAAAGGTGGATTTGAATGACGAAATAAATAAACTTGAGTTAGGTATAAGGTATGCCTGAACTATCATCTATATAATATTTAAGGAAAGACATACACTCTAACAAGAGTTATTACTGTAATGTATAAATCATACCATGTGTGTATAACTGACTAATAAGGACAATATAAGTCAAATTGTCAACTTATATTATGTCACAGTCCTTAAGGCTATATGAAACTCAAACTAAAATACTCTTTTTACTTAAGTTGTAATTATAGAGAATTGAGTTAATGGTTGTTGGCTTAGAATTTCATTAGGAAGTCATGAATAATTTGATACAATGAGATATTCTAGAAAAGCGAATTAATTTAATTCAAATGATTGATAAACAAAGAAGATCATTATAATTTGAGTTTGCAACAAAATACTTTTAAAAGTTCCCACCTTTAGATGTGAGTTCAAAAATGCCCATCTTCAAATTAAAAATATATTAAAGCTAGTTCTCTTAAAATGTTAGATGTGAGTACTAAAAGGTGGATTGAATAAGTAAAAATGTGAACTAAAGTTAGACATTAGACATACTTTTACTATCATTTGTACAATATATAAAAAAAGATACATAGTAGGATAAAAGAGAGCTAATATTATAACACATATTCATATCATATGTGTACACTCAATTAATAAGGATATTAAAAGTCAAATTCTCAACTTATATAGCATGATAATCTTTGAGGCTACAAATTAAAATACCTTCTTTACTTAGGTTCTAATTTTAGAGAATTGAGTTAATGGTGACTATTTTAGAATAGGACTAAAAAATCATTAATGATTCAAAATAATGGAACATTATAAAAAAAGCCAATTTAAATCAAAGGATTGATATATAAGGAAGATCATTATAAATTCGTGTTTGAACCAAAATGTATTCAAAAGAACATACATTCCACGTAGAAGATGATACAAATACAAAGTATTTATACAATGAGATTGAGATAATGATTAATTCAATGGATGAGTTGGGTATAGTACTATAATAAATCTAATTAGGGGTGAATTAGTTGAGATGTTATATATACTCTTAACAAATGTATGGTCATATGTTTTTGTCATAAGTTAATCTTATAAGTTATTAGACAAATATGAGAAGTATAGAATTCTAATTGATTAATCATATTATGTGTGAGTGAGAGATAAAGGAAAATACATTTTTGATGTAACAGTTCTAATAATCTTCATATATAAAAGGATTTGTTCAATTATGAAAATGGTAAGATAGATAAGAATAAAAATAAGATAAAAGGATTTGTTCGGTTTTCAAAATGATAAGCAATGATGTAAAAACTGGACTGGACCATTCGGTTTGAGTAAGTTATGTACAAATTGGACTAATTTTTGGTTTGATTTTTACTTTTAACCTTTGTGAGTAAAAACCGACTAATTAAATAATAAACCTGTCAGTTCCTGTTAACCATGAAGCACCAAAGGTAAGGATTTCACTACAGGCTTCACTACCTCCAACTGACTCGACAGTTCTTCTGGTGCATGACAATCAACTAACTAGAACTTCATTGAAAGAAAAGTGTTTGATCTGCATTGAATAAAGAACATAGCCCACACTGTGATGCCTAACTTTCATACACACCACCCAACTTTCGTGCACACCATCCAACGTTATTTCTCATATTTCTAAAGGCAGCTTCGACAGTGGCAATGAAGGGTGGAGATTGAAAGAGAAAAGAGAAGGGGAGGAACCGTCGAGGCAAAAACATTCTGGATTGTGTAGCTAGAGAGAGAGAGAGAGAGAGACTACAAAGAAGACAGAAATGAGAGGGAGATAAGAGAAAGACAGATCAGCTACTTTTGGGAACAGTAAATCATTAATCATGCTTACTTTCTAATTTTATGGTGTCTTATTGTGTCCGGTGAATCTCAACCATTCATTTATGTAAGTCCCGTGTGAGCTCCACATAAATAAACATAAAACCCACATAAATAAATGACTGAGATTCACTGGACACAATAAAATACCATAAAAACTAGACAGAGGATCGGAACTCCTACTTTTGATATTATGCTTACTTTAAATTCCATTAATTCATAATATTAATATATTATAATTACGTGATAATGGTAGGAATTGCATTGTGAGTTGCGACACTTACTTTTTGTAATAATGCATTTACAACTGTAGATTAAGTACGACAACTTGTTAAAGGCTCCACTTAAATCTTGAGACATTGTATTGGTACTTGATGCACCATTAGAGAAAATAAACTGGCAGGCAATATTTGGAGTAAAAATTTGACACCAAATCAGAAAGTTTAATGTCGTTTTTGTTTATAATGGTCTTTTTTCTTTTTATTGCTAAAATTTATTGGTTTGTAATTTAGTTAGAGAGTAATTTTGTTTAGGATAATTTAAGAATGTGTTAAGAAGTGATATTTAAAATTTAAGGAAGGAAACTAAAAAAGTTATTAATTAGTAATTTAGTATAGATAAATAATTTTGTTTAGAATAATTTAATAGTGTGTTCAGAAGTAATGTTTAAGTTTTAAACTCAAATTTAGTTTGAATTATTAAATTGATTTATTATTAGTTATATTTGTGTATTTTTTATTTTAATAAAATATTTTATTTTTACTTGCTCTTATAATTTTTACATCTTATTTGTTATATACTAGTTTTATATTAGTTTAACATCAGTTGAATTTTTAAACTTTAAATAATTTTTTCTTTGATCCGTTTGATGTCTGATTCAGTTTTTAAAACATTGATGAAAAATAAGATAAGAATATTTGTTTAGTTTTTTAAATGAGAAATAAGATAAGAATAAAAATAAGTAACAAAAACTTATGTTGATATCAAAAAATGAGAAAATTTTGCAACACATCTTCTAATTGGTTAATAGAAAACGCAGCAATCAATTTTTATTTAGGTATAAACAATGTAAATGTTCCACGTTAAAAAATTTAACTTTCTTTTTCTAATTTTCTTTTAAATACTTAAAAAAAATTAGAACTAAAGTTTGATATTAATCTAAAGCTTCAAATATTAAATATATATTAAGAGTAAACTACCTGTGCTTTCTTCACCCATTATCTCTCGCTCATCTTTCTTCCTTGTATCTTAATTCGCATACATACTCTGTTTATTTTGCTTCTTGTCTGTATTCAAGATAATGGATAGCACTTTGAAAATTTCTTTTAAATCGATGCTTTAAATTTTTGGTTAATGGTTTACACCAGTGTTTTGAAACTCGGACTGGTTATCGAATCGGAGGCTTTATTAATCACCGGTTTGACCGATTCAACCGATTCGACCGTGTGATGTCATAATTATGTAATAATTATATTTAATTATATATAATATTAATAGTATTAAAAAAATACAAAATATATCAAAAAATAAAAATAATAAAAAAATTTGTTAAACCAGTGGTCGGACCGACCGGTCAATTGACCAGTTTTAACCGGTTCAGACTGGATCAATTAAAAACTGATTTTTTAAGGTGAACCGAACCGGATAGCCGACCGACCACCGGTTAAACCGACCAGTCCGATCCGGTTTTTAAAACCATGGTTTACACAAAGACTTAAAATTACCTCTTTGAAGTTAATCACAGACCTCCTATATAATTAATTCCATTTTTAGAATCCATTTTATTCCTAAACGACAATTTCCATTCACCAGTGATTATAAACATGTAAAATGCAACAACGCATCATTTAAAATTTCTGCATACAATTAACAACTAATATCGTACATTACATACAATCAAGTGAACAATTTTCGGCGGTTTGGTAATGTGATTGCAATATGACCTCACCTGACCTGACCTACCTAAGAAAAGTGCTTGGAAGAGCTATAATATATTATAAAAGTAGTGTTGTTCCTTTAAGCCGAACTGCAGCTAACAAACGTTAACTAAGGACCTGTGTTTTACACGAAATATAAGAGTGGACGTACATGTGCAGTGCGGGCATCAATGAACCCCACAGATTAAGAAAGCTACCCTTAACTTGTGCCCTTAGCAATCCAAATAGCCATTATGCGAGTGTGTGTGTCTGTCTGTCTCTCTAAGTTTTGTAGCCTCAACTCTCGATTACACTCACTAGTACTCGGTCGGATTGGCCCATTCCGTCAACTGGTCAGAGTCACTGAAGAAAATGTAATATATACTATATGTATTTCCTTTGTTTAATTCAATTTATTAATCTATTTGCTTTTCGGCTGCTCCTAAAAGTTTCAACCGCGCAACAACACGCCTTGGAAAAGTCATAAGCAAAACAGCAACAACACTTCACTCATAAGTTTATGTATGGCAATTTTGTTTTCCAAGGAATTAATAATACTAATTTTACTTATCCATTTGAAAATTCGTATTGTATATATTTAATGTTGGTATGTGGGGGACATCAAAAAAGATCGATCGGGATATGGACGGAGGTAGATGGGGCCAGTGGTGCACTGAACTCCCCACCCTCAAAATTATTAAATGAATTTATCTATATATATATATATATATATATATATTTAGAGGTTAGTCGTATACTGGCTCTCTAAAAATTTTAAAAATTAAATATTTAAACTTTCATATTTTAAATTTCTGACGTCGTCACTTAATTGGGACCTCTCCGGTCCTAAGAAATTGGTTGATTGCTTTTCACATTTCGGTATGGATCTCATGAATTTGCACTTGCCATTTGCTTGCTTAGGAAATGCATATGGATTGGAGTAAACATATTTTCAAATGGGACAAAAAGGGCTTCAACTTCAACTACCAAGTTGCATGCTTAAAACTGGAGAAGCAAAAACCGATAACCGGTACACAGGTACATTTGGTGTGTAGGTGGGCCACCAAAGCTTGGAGTATTGGACCATGACCAAACCCACATGTTTGTTTGCCACGTGGATGACAGCGGAGGCATGAGATCAGCATGAAGTGTGATGATCGTAATAACCCCCCGCATCATCCTTCATTTCTTTTTCCTTTTTTTTTTCCATTTTCACCTTGTCGCATCACTCACTCGCTCCATCACTGTAGCAGATACGTTTCTTGGAAGTATGCATCTCGTGAGAATTATACATCTTTCTCTCTTTTTTTTTTTTATACTAATTATTCTGAGGATAAGTATCCAGGGTCAATGTCTTGCTTTTTGGTGAATGAGAAATCCTTGATTTACTGCTCTGACCAAGTCCACCAGCACAATATTCTTGCATCTTTTGGAAAAGATGAAAAATATGAGCAGTTGAATTCAGAAACATGTTGTGTTGTGTGTGCTTAACTTCAGAAGAGATGATAAAACTTGTACACACACAACATGTAATCATTTAGGAACCGTCACTAACTAGTTGCTTAACACAACCCTGGAAGAAAAATTCGAAAAGAAGGACGAAACTCTACTCATCAGTTAGATACCATTTGCCATTGGTCATCAAATCATCCTTCTTCTTCACGTCACTCCCCTTTGTCTTTATCGCTCTTTCTTTATCCTTATAGCCTCGATATTCTATATTCTTTCAGTCTTAGCCACTATATATATCCAACCCAACCAAGAGTTGGTCGATACCACACACCCATAATTACTCTCTATTCCTTCCCTTCGTCTTTGATTGTTCATTGATCTTTTAGATTCTTTCCCCCTGTATATGCATATACAAATAATATGGGTAACAACAATGTTAACCTCCCTCCAGGTTTTAGGTTTTATCCATCTGACGAAGATCTTGTAGTTCATTTTCTTCATCGAAAAGCAGCGCTTCTACCTTGCCATCCAGATGTCATTCCTGATCTTGAACTCTACCCTTATGATCCTTGGGAATTCGATGGTACGTAATTAATACTGTCTGCTTACTACTAGACATGTTCTAGGCTAAGCAAGAATTAAATTATCTGGAATTTATTCTTATATAACTATATATATACACACTTAACACACACATGCAGGAAAAGCACTTGCGGAGGGTAAACGGTGGTACTTTTACAGCAGAAGAACACAACATAGAAATACAAAAAATGGGTATTGGAAGACAGTAGGAATTGAAGAACCTGTGCTCACAAGCACTCAGCACCGAGTTGGTTTGAAGAATTATTTGGTATTCTACTTTGGGGAAGCACCTGCAGGATTGAAAACTAACTGGATAATGGAAGAGTTTCGACTCTCCGATTCTTCAGCTTCTAGTAGCAGCAGATCATCATCTAAAACAAGAAAACATAAGAAGGTACCTTATAAGTGCTTTAGACCATATTAATTATCCTTTTACCTTTCTTTTCAATCAAGTTGCTGTTATATATATATATGTGTGTGTCGTGTGTGTGTGATCCAAAGCTAGGTAAGTCTAATGAAAAGTTCTTGTTCATCACTGGCAATCTACATGCAGGACTATAGTAAGTGGGTTATTTGCCGAGTTTACGAGAGGAACTGTGATGACGATGACGATGACAACGACGACGATGATGGTGGCGCAGCCGAACTTTCTTGCTTGGATGAAGTATTCTTATCTTTGGACGATCTAGATGAAATAAGCCTTCCAAATTAATTAGATTTTGTTCAACCAACAAAGTTGGTTGTGGCCCCAGAGTGGTCCACCACTACGTACCGTTAGGTTCTAAACTTGCCTAATTGATTAAGAAGATGTATGGATATCCTAGTGCATCAATTATGGCTTTTGTGTTGGGAAAATCTTGTAACCTTCTTTTATATTATGGCAGAATGAACAAACCAGAAAGGAAAAACTTGCAGTTGAATGAATTCAACAGCACTCCAAACTATGACATGGAAAACCTGGCTCAGAGCACTCATATACTCCCACCAAAATTATACTGGCAGTTGCATTTGCTGATAGTGACATGTGCAATGCCTGCAGCCAGCAAGACCCCAGAATGAGTGATTACAATATCAAAATAATAATAAGACCGTCTCCATCATTTCCATATTTCTTTTTCATAGTCAGCCAAGTATATATTCTAGCCAAAATCACATAACAAATTATCCGAGATTTACCACTTAGACTGTGTGTATAATAATTCCGGACGTACGTAAGAGCATCTTAATGATCAATATGAAAAATCCAAGTTTTGTTGAATATTTAGAGCGATAATCCTTATCCTAAATTGGTCTCCCTCTTTCACTAGTTCATCTTTGTTTTTGTTTTATTTTTATGTAAAAGGGGCAACTGGTACACGACATGATATGACTTTCCCCATTCCAAAGCTCGCTCCACTTAAGAAGCTAAAAACAAAATAGGTCCATCAGTCCATCTTAAGAATGAAGTATCCAGTACTGCTAGGTTGGTATCAACTCACAGCTAGATTAATTATTTTGTAAACTTTTATAATCGTTATTTCCACGTCATTAGTTGGCATGGATTGCATGGAAATCACTAAAAATTAATAGAATGTCACGAAGAGGGTAACTGTGGGGGATTATATTAGAAAAAACGTGAGAAGGGATGGGGGAAGTGGAGCCCAGTAAGCACTGGGAGGGAGTTTGCTTGCTAGGGGCATTGAGAGCATCAATTTTGGTTCCTCATCATGCACCCTTTTTAGCTTTTTTGGGTTCTCTGATGGTGGTCGCTCTCTTCGTTGTATGATGTTATCCCAAAAAGCTACCCCCATTGACACTAGCCAACTCAAAATTTTCTTCACATATACATTTATAGGGTGGCTGCTTACTCAAGCATTGGATCATGAATGATGCAAGCACTGGCACACTTATTATCCACACACACGAACCGATTGCTTTCTTTCACACTCACTACCGTTCCATCACTCTTTTTGTTTTTTGTGTTCACTATTCCAGCTATAACATGACTTTTCTTTTAGTTTGTAAGAGTAGGCAGCAGAATACCTCACTGATAAGATTAATCTTCAACACCAATTATTTTATTTGTAAGAGATAATGTTAATTAAACAACTGATTAGTGGAATTGTAAGCATTGTATCGATATTCAACTCATTTGATATTAATATTAGTTGTTTAAGTTAGTAATATCAAAAAAGAGATTAATTAAATGACCAAAACTAAATATCTTTTATATTATGAATAACTGAGTATATAAAGTAATAATTTTTAACCACCACCTCAAACTCAATTTTTGAAACGCAATAGAGTATATTTGAATTAGTTCAAAAATATAAAAGTTAAGAGTCATTGTAAAGTGATTTAACAATGTTTTAATTTCCTTTAACATTTCAATTATTCAAATTTTATTTAAGAATTTTGATTATACTAATTCTTTAAAGATTGAGTGAACATTATCCTTCCAAAGTCCTTCTTTTATTGTGAAGAAAAATTTAAGATATATCTTGAATTTTTGGTAAATAATAAAATTTAAAGCTAATTAGAGTTGGACATGTGATGCTAGTTTTGAAATAGTCTGAGAAATTTTTAAGTAAGAAGCAAATCCACGTTGGTGTCAATTCTGAAATAGGCATTAGACTCATGACATGATTTATGAGGACCCATGAAAATTGATTTTCAATATCATTAGGCAACTGAACGTGAAGTTAGACCTTTGTGAAAAAAAAGAGAGTTTCATTATACCTAAACTTCTTATATATAACCTTATGTCATAAATACCTTGGCAAGGATTTTCTAAGGTAGAAGTTTGGGAGATTGAGAAGATTGTTGTCATCTATTCTCCTTGTCTTATCTTTCTTATGGTAATAAAGAAGATCTATCTCTTTGTCTATGAATGTAGGTCACATATTAGTCAAATCGCTCAAATTTTATGATTTTGTTTCATTTATTCATTCCTATATTGCTTATGTTTATACAACAATTAGTATCAGGGATAAGATTTTTCTCTTAATTTGTCTCTCCATAAGTTTAATATTGGGAAATTCAATAGATTAAATAATTTCACTTTGTAAAAGGTGAAGATGAAGATAGTTCTTGTTTAGTAGGGATGTATACCAATGTTACAAGGACAAAAAAAATAACTACCAAAGAATTTAGGGGAATCAAAGAAGGAAGATATGATGTCAAAGGCTTATAACATAATACTATAGAGTTTAGATGACGAGGTCTTAAGAGATATGGTTAATTAAAAACAGTAACTTTGCTATGGAAACAACTTAAAAGTACATATTAGAAGAAATTACTTTAATTCGTTTATATCAAAAATAGTGTTTATAGACATTAAGGATGATATAAAGTACATAAGTAAAATATCATTTTGACTTTACAATGTGTTAGGATTGAAATTAAAGATAAGGATCAAGTCATAATCCTTTTGTATTTCTTGTCCAATTTATATGAAGATTTTGTTGATACAGTGTTGCAGTATGATAGATAAATTATTTCTATTAGTGATGTGAAAGATGCTTTGTAGTTTAAAGAACTAAGAAAAAGATTTCTCAAAAAAATGAAAGTGGATCAAAAATGGGTCTACTTGTTAGCAAAGGAAAGAATAAGAAAAAAGATACTAGAAATAAGAGGAAGTCATGAACAATAAAATATATTTGCTAGTGGAGCAAATAAATCAATCAACAATAACCAACCTAATGGTGTATTTGAGGAATGAACTGTTAAGGAAACTTGGAAATTTGAAGGCAAAAGACCTAGTATCATGCATTTACCAACAAAATGACCGTCTTTTTTTTTAAATCTTATTTACACATATAATCGTATGTGTAAATAATTGTGAATGTGAAGAAAAAGGATCTATATTGTATACTAACTTATACCAAACCACGTTGATTTAGACACATAATTAAAGACTACAAGCTTGATTATAGATTTTGCATTTGATTAGTTGGATTTGAAATAAATGGTCTCGTGCTTGATGATCCAGAACTTTGGTGTGGATTTCTTATGTATTTCTATTGATTGAATCATAATATTCTTATATTGTTGTAACCTGTTTCTTTTCATACCGAGTTTTGTTACATTCAACTTAAAGATAAGTGATCAGAAGTAAACATTGATCGTCTTTGTCTTACATTTTGATATCTTTTAACATGATAATGACAATTCACGTCTACACCTGTTTTGTGTTTTTAAAACTTTGTTGTGTTCATGTTTTAAGAATTTAAAAGAACTTGAATTTTGTAGAACTATATTCTGAAACAAAAAAATTGACAGAAAGCTATGATAAAAAAGATAAAGTCAAAGAAGATATTTGCAACCTATTGAAAGTCCTACACCAACAATGCTAAAAAAAGTGTCAAACTTAAAAACTATGAAGCCCCATCTCCATCTTCAGGTTCCTTTAATAATTCTTTTCCAATTGTCTTTGATCTTCCACAACTGCAGCAAAATTCCCACTAAGATTGTAGCTTAAAAACTTGAAGGTCAAGCAATTTTGGTGAAAAGCCGATACCAGGAGGTAGGACCCACCTTCATATAGAAAAGTCCACGTTAGCTTTTGGTGGTTCTTACAACCAAAAGTTAAAAAAATACACATCAATACATTTTGGCCACTTTAGCAGATAACAGATAGTGTCTTAACACCGTTAGTGGTCAGAGTTCAATCTGAACGTTTTCCAAACATTAGGGTCTATTTTTGAACATTTTACAAATGCTAGGGTTCAATTTGAATACCATGAAACGTTAGGGTCCATTTTGTACATCAGTGTAAACGTTAGGGTTCGTTTAGCTCTTTTGGCCACTAATCATTTACATCATAATGTATATTAATTAAGAAACAAGAGATTTTTTTCCATATATGGGATGAGTAGTTACACATAAAATATAGGAGATCAATCTTTTTGCATGTAGTGAACACAACTCACATTATAATGAAGCTATACTAAACTTGATAGTATTCTTTATAGGGAGGCGACCAACTATGGTAAGCCTAAGGATGACTGCTTGCGTAGGCTTAATATCTTGATCCCAAACTAGGTGCAACAATTGCAAGTTATGGTTATGAGTACACAAGAGATTTTCCTTACATGAGCTAGTAGTGAAAGTCAAGGATTTATCTACAATCTAATGCATTTGATCTGATCTAAAGAAATTAAGGGGGGTGAGAGGGGAGATTATTGGTTATGATTATAATACCTCTTTTGAAATGCAATGGCCATGTCCATTAGTTGATAGTAATTAGCTCTTGGACCATGGTTTTGTGCGGGATTAAGGGTCTCAAATGCTAATTTGCACTTAGTTTATATAATGGTCTTATAGAAGGCCAATGATCATACAAAAACGAAGTCTTTCTACCATCATAGACATGTGCTTCATAATATCCAGTATGAATTCCTTCATATTTATGATTTATCAAAGATTCTAAAAAATGTTGGAGTTAGGGTAGACAGTCTATAAGTTATGGTCTTTTATATAATATAAATGTTCCCGTTGTATTCAAATTAATAATGATAATACAATACCTTTCTTAAAGCTTTAAATTATATCAAAAAAGGACCAAATTGTTTATTTTTTTTGTGTTCCAATCTATTTCTTTTTCTTGAGTAGATGAATTAAATGTGCTTTAATTCCTTTCACACACCATTTCACTAACAAGTTGACTTAGAATTTTTATTGCAAACCTTTACAATTTTTGTAAGGAGCCAACATATATCTTAGAAATATTATAGCATGTCTAGGGTGTATTAAGAAGTGAACATAATGAATTAAGTGCATCTTAGCAAGAGAAATTATGGTACTTAATGTAAAAGACATGGGTTAATGGGTAATTTGTTCATTTTGGTATGGACATACATACTTAGATGTGAAATATATATGGGAATTTTTGATATGTTGTTTGCATTTATGAATGTGATGTGAGGGGAATTGGTAGAAGAAGTATCTCATTTGCTTATGGATTTTTTTGGGTTAAATTGGATGTGTTTTTGTGTTACTCTTGTATGACAAGACCGAAGTTAGTTGGCTTGATATGTGTACCTCCTGAATGGATAGGTTCTATTGAACATATTTTTGTAATTGTGCCATATCTTAGCCTATAGACCTCCAAATTGGATAATTTTAATTGGAGATTAAAATAGAGACATAGATTTAAAACTTTTATGAAGAAACCAAAATTTCATTATGCCTATAAGATTTTTGAATTGTAGCTTAATGTTAAGTTATGGCTACTATCCCTGTTTTCAAACAGCCTGTAGTGTTTTGAGTATAACTCCCGAAATAATTAACCAAATTGTATGAAATTTATTATATTAGAAAAATAAGACATAGGGAAATGAAATTAATTGATAAGATTGTAGGCCAATATGGGAAGTAGAGGAAGAAGAATGACTAATATGCAATTTTTCTAAAGTTAACATAAGAACCAATTAGATTAAGGCATGTGTGACCAGTAATAATAAAGCATGTTTGTCCAATAGGAATTAAGCATATGTGTCAGTCTTGAAAGTTCTGGAATGGGCATATGGAGAGGGGAGATGCACAACATTTTGGAGGTTCTATGTTTAGATTTTTCTCCTCTCCATTTCACCTTCTTTATCCCTTCATTTTTCATGTAAGAAATTAAGCTAATCTTAGGTGGATAGGGATTTTCTCTTCAACTTTATCTCTTCTTACTTTGCTTATGAAGGAATGAAATTATAAGGCTAGAAGTAGGATTTAGAGGTATATTTTTGGTTTTTCTAGCTGGTGAGTCAAGCAAAGCCAAAGAGGAAAGGAAGGAAAGGCAATATAAGACCTACTTTGTCAATTTTGAGGTTTGAGATTTCACTTAGTTGATTTCTATATTTGTGTATGATTGAATGGATATAAAGATTCATTTGGATGTGGAATTGTTACTGGGATGTTGGTTTAGTGTTATTTTGGTGTTACTTTGCATGAACTTAGTTGTATATGACAAGAGAGTATCGGGTAGTGAAATTCTGTCTAGTTTTTGTTTGAGTCAGTCACATTGTTTGAGTCATAACTCAGCTTACAGACCTCCAAATTGTGTTATTTTAGTTTCATATGAAACCTAAGACATAGAGTTAAATATCTTTAGCAGGCACTCTGACTTAATTCTAGTTTTATGACCTTGGAAATTGAGATCGAAAAAGGTGATCTGATGCTACCCCTATTTTGGAATAGCTTGTGATATTTTACCTACATCTCATGATTTAGAAATCCAAATGGTCTGATTGTTGGTGCTGTAGAAATTATAGGCATAGGGGAAAAATTTATAGAAGACTCAAAACCTAGTTCTAACTTTTCTATATGCATATTAAGGAACAAGTAGTGGTATGAATGGAGAGAGTGTCTGTCACGACCGTGACATTGTTTTTGTTTCTGATTTCTACTGCATCTTACCCGAACTTTTATGAATGTGAACAAAAGTTTTCAAACACCTAGAACTAAATGAAATAGGATTTACCAAATGCTAATCTGGTGATTGAACATTGAAATTTAATATTGAGCATATATAATGCATTCCAAAGAAAACTTACATGTACATAAATGATTTGTTTGCATATACATTACTCATATATGTCTAGTATTGTTATACAAGTGTGATTTTAACACCCTTCTAATGGTGATTAGTTGCTGGACCCCGATCTTGGAGCCCGGCCATCGGTGCCTGACCCCGTTCGCGGAGCCCAACTATCCAGAACATACTACCGAAATTCATTGGGCCCAAGTCCCGACCCACCTGGATGACTCGCCGGGACTAACAAAGAAATAGAAATGCGGAAGCATTCATGCA
>JAOQMR010000005.1:16448735-16465198 GCA_027563865.1 Erythroxylum pelleterianum
ATTTATTCTTACTACATGCATTAAATTATTAATACCTAGTCCATGCTTAATTAAATTCTAAACCTTAGCATAATTCAACTCCAATTTACGAATCTTCTAAGATCACAAAATTAAATCATGCATCAAAATATTTAACCAGGTTTGGGATCCAACATTAGTTATGACTTGCCTGTATGAACACATATATAGATTTTTTGACTTGAAATATATATCAGATGATTTGTTAATATATGAATTGTGAAATTGCAAATGGTTAAAGGAAATGTTATAGTGTCTGCTCTATTGTCTTGGTTGTGGATAGATAGGCATACCTATAGGGTTATAATGTAGCTGCTACAGTTTGACACCACCAGTGTCTATAGTTTGATACCTTTGAGTATCCATAGTTTGATATACTCGGATATCCACAACACCCGTTATCCATACCCATGGAAAATGTGCAGGCCTAACAAAGAAAGTAAAGTAAGGAGATATAAATAAGAAATGCTGTATGACAACATAAATAACTGGTATATGAATGAGCATTTGCATTTGTATTGATAATTTGTATCATTGAGTGTTGAATATCAACGTTTGAGTTTTGAAGGTGAATTTATGGTATATGAAAAGATATTGAAGCATATTTGCATTATTTAGTTGATTAAGTACGTCATCATTGTTTATATTTGTTTGATGTTCATGAATGCATGTGCTTAGCAGATGAATGCTATGAGTGGTCATCTAAACTAAGTGTTTCCCCACTAAGCTTTCAAGCTTAGCACCAGTATTAATCAGTGTAGGTCTAAGTCATAGGAGTGAGGTATAGGAAACATCTGCAGGGACCAATGCCAACATATAGAAGAAAAAGTACTTTTGGATGGCGTTTTTAGTTAAATATGATTGTATATGTAATGAATAAAGGAAATTGTATGTTTTCTTTTAGATTACCATGTAAATATAAAAATGTTTTACTACAATTAAATGATAATGTTAAGCATTTGGGAGTTTTGTAATGTGTATATGTATAATATTGAACTGAAATGCACGTCATGAATGTATGTATAGGAAATTGGTTGCCTTATGTGTGGATGGTTGTAGGTTCCGTATAGGGGGTGTTACAATTTTGGAATACCATTTTTTAAATAGTTCCACCAAGAAACTATAAGATAACAAAAGTAACCTTAAAAATAAAATAAAGTGATGATTAATTCCAAACAAATAACAAAGGTAAAGTAACATATACCTAATTAAGTTTGTTAATAGGCATCCTAAAATGACCACATACATCCTTGTATGCCTTCATTTATAAGCTAAGAAGGTCTTGCAGGAAACAATTTTTGTCATAGTTAATATCGTTCCCTTATTAACTTCAGCTTTCTTTGTAAAATATAGTCTATAGTAGATATTAGGATTTAAAAATACTTTAGCAGCAATCAACAGAGAGTAAAGTTGTCTTTCCTATCTTTCATTAATGACTACAAGATAAGGTATATACAATGAAGAGTTTTTTTTTTCTAAATTAGCCTTGATTACTTCCTTTACCTTCTTTATATCATCATAAAAATAAACCATTATTGCCTTCTTATCATTATCAACTAGACAAAGTACTCTTACCAAAGGCTCCCAAACTTAGATGAAAAATTGATATTGAGACTAAATTTATGATTTTCAAGTATAATTTTGAAAACCTCCATTCTAACATCAAATATGACATACTAAGATGTAACCTACTTATTACTTATAAGCATTTATCTTAGCTTTATCTTCATTATAACAAAACATTGGAGTGATAAATAATTAGTTGCAAATTTTATAATGATAGAACAACATAAATTCCTACAATATATGTAACCATTCCTTATCAAATTCAAAACCTATAAAGGATTATAGATGAACTCAGTCACTTTTCTTGCTTTTTACACAATTTCATCAATGATAAGAAAGTATCTAGCATCTCTAATATTTTTCAACATCAATTTAATGTAATAAGTAACACAAAAAGTCTAATAAAAAGAATTATACCTATTTTGCAACCTATTTCTTTCTTCTTTATAAGTAGCATCATCATCAGTAATAAACTGTAAAATGTTTTTAGGCCCAACTTTATTCATGACTTCATTAAATATCTCGAATAGAGTATCAACATTTCTTACAAGATTAAATGCATTAATAGACTTCAAAATTGTCCCTTTAATATAATAAATAAAAAATTGATAATAGGCTCATAGATTCTATTTTTCCAACCATCGAATATCAATGAACACCTATAAGTTGCCAAAGTCATTAATCTTTCATCAAAATAACTTTTGATTTCACAAACAGAGCTACTTAGAAGATTACTTCTGTAGCCATCAATTAAAGGAGCTTCATATCATAGAACGTAAGAGGGAATAGCATCCACCATAGGCTGGTAATAATAAGACCAAGCATAATTGAATGATACACCTACATTATGCCACTATCTATTCATTTCCATATCCATGTTATGATATATTTTTTTAAATTGTAAGACACTATGAATTAAAGGTTAAACTCTAGGAGTTGTTCGTTTTTATAAAAAGTTAGATACTTGTCTTCTTTTCTTCTTCATATCTGGTACAACAATCATTTCTTGTTAGGTAAGAATATCACCTTCAATATTGTCAATATCGTCCTGACTATTGTAAAAAGAACCTTACTAAAAATTTCACTATTCAATCCTTTCCTTCTGTCTTTACTACAATTGGAATTTGATGTAATTGTATTCTTTGCACTTGAAGTAGGAGTTATAGTTACTTCTGGCACAATATCCTTGTAGTGTTGTAAAAGCATGAATTTGGTCAATAAAAATTCTTTTATTTAAAAAATAATAATAAGAAAGATGCGCTTACATGAATGAATATCACAACAGCAAATTATACTTTGTTTTTCTTAAGTTATTAACATCGACAAATTATCGGTGGTCCAAGTTCAAACTATTTTGATGAATGATATTACTTAACGATTGTAAGATGACAGTTGTGGCAACCAATAATTGACAATGCCAGGTGACTCTTGACCTCCCATTGAACATCCACAATTTCATGCAGTAATATAGGGCATTTAATGGCTTGTTAATGAGTTGAGAAAGAGAGAGACGAGGGAACCTTTTTCCTTTTGTTCTTTTTCTTCTGCTGCGTTCACCTGTTCCTTACCATTTTCCTTTTCCTCCTTGCCCTTAACTTCCTTCTACATGTTTCTGATAGGGGGAAAGATCACCTTGCATTTACTACTGTTGTATAAAAATTGGTTCCGGTGCAGGTGAGGAACAGATTTTACTGCGTAACAAGAGATTGCTAATTTTGTTCCACAGGAGCAAATAGGTTGTTCGTTTCATGCGATTCTAGTTTTACATATCCTTATCCATTCATTTCGAAATTGGCATTATACGTTTAACTTTCTTGGCATTCTAAAATGGATAATTGAAGTCCTCATATAATTAGATTTTTGTTAATATTGTATTGCCGATAAGAGTGTTTTTTTTGTTCAACTACAGATGAGAATGTTTGACAAATTGGTCTACATTTTCTGCTTTGAAGCAAATAAAGTTGTTTTCCTGTTGACCATGGCTCAGGATTTGAAAAAAGCATTTCATAACCTAATTTGATCTTCAAATCATTACTTTTTTATGATTGTAAAAAAGCTGCCTGCCTATGCATCTAATCTTTCCGGTTATCAGTTCTCACACATTTGTCAGCTGTTGAAGACAAGGAATAGTTGGTTTAACGATGGCTCCAAGCAAGATTAAAAAAGCCATAGGGGCGGTGAAGGACAAAACTAGCATAGGGCTGGCCAAAGTTAATACCAGTGAATCACTTGCTGATCTTGAGGTGGCCATTGTGAAGGCAACTAGGCATGAAGAGTACCCAGCAGATGAGAGACACATTCGGGAAATACTAAGTTTAACATCTTATTCACGCACCTATGTTGGTGCATGTGTGAGTTTGATCTCACGCCGACTTAACAAGACCAAAAACTGGATAGTGGCATTAAAGACGCTCATGTTAGTTCAACGCCTTCTTGCTGATGGCGATCAAGCTTACGAGGAGGAGATTTTCTTTGCAACTAGACGTGGAACTCGCCTTCTAAACTTGTCTGATTTTCGTGACACTTCAAGGTCTGATTCATGGGACTACTCTGCATTTGTGCGCACTTATGCGCTGTATCTTGACCAAAGGCTTGAGTGTAGGATGCAAGGGCGTCGCGGGAAGCGGAGTGGTTTCGGGTTTGAGGAAGATCAACCCGATGTTGATGGAGACAATAACAGTCATGAGAACTCCAAATCTGCTTCTGTTCATCAAACCAAAACTCAACTTTTATTTTCGAGGATACAACATATGCTACAAATGCTAGACCGCTTTTTGTCATGCCGCCCAACAGGTTCTTTTCTTCAATCTTCAGCCATATTCGGACATGTCATTAGCTTGCAAGAAGTAATGGCAATCCAGTTATTTCCCTTAAATAAATTTTAATAAAAAATAATTAAACTTCCAATTCTTTTAGTATTTGCCCCCTTGATCATCTATATCTTAACCTATGCTATCCTCTCTACTTGCACACTTCTGAATCAACTACGTATTTCTGTTGATCAGGTGCAGCAAAGTACAACAGAGTCGTTATTGTTGCCCTCTATCCAATTGTGAGAGAAAGTTTTCGATTGAATTACCACATAACTGAAATACTTGGTATATTGATTGATCGTTTCATGGGGCTGGAGATCACTGAATCGATTAAGGTCTATGAGATATGTTGTCGTGCCTCAAAGCAATTTGATGAGCTTGACGATTTCCATGGTTGGTGCAAGACCGTTGGGATTGCTCGTTCTTCAGACTACCCAGAAATTGAGAAAATAACAAAGAAGAAGCTTCAAGTCATGGATGATTTTATAAGGGAAAAGTCCGCACTATTACAAAGTGATGATAATATTGTCAGTGTTGAAGCCGAGAGTCAGACTGTTGAGATGGAAGAAGCAGAATTGATTGAAGAAGATATGAATTCAATAAAGGCATTACCACCGCCTGAAGAAGTTATCGAGACTCCTTTGGAGGAAAAGAGGGAAGAACCAGAGGAAGAGGAAAAGCAAGAAACCGAGATTCCAAAGGAAGCTGATTTATTGAACTTGGGACAACATATATCAACAGATGATCAAGCAAATAGATTTGCTTTGGCCTTGTTTGACGGAGCTGCACCAGTTGGCCCTACTGGTCCTCCTGCATGGGAAGCATTTAAAGACGGAGACTGGGAAACAGCTTTAGTTCAATCAGCTAGTCATTTATCTAATCAGAAGGCAGACCTTCCTGGTGGTTTTGATATGCTGATGCTTGATGGAATGTATCAACAAGGAACAATGATACAATCGATGTCTTCTACAGCTAGTGGAAGTGCTAGTAGCGTTGCTTTAGGGTCCGTAGGAAGGCCGGCAATGTTGGCGCTGCCCCCACCTACCCCTGAAGATGGTAGCGACGCAGCAACAGGAAACAGAGACCCATTCGCTGCTTCAGTTGCCGTTGCTCCGCCACCATACGTACAAATGTCTGACATGGAAAAGAAACAAAAGTTGCTGATGGAGGAGCAGCTAATGTGGCAACAATATGCAAGAGATGGAATGCAAGGACATGTTGGTCTAGCAAAAGTACAACAAATTCCTTTTACTATGGGAGGATACAGACAAGCCTAGTGAAGTTGAATAAATTCAATAGGAATTCTTGTGATTTAAGCTAGCTACTTCCGTTTTAGAAAAGAAAAATGCATGATTGCATTTCAATACTCATGGTTAAAAACTTCTATAACTAACAATCTCATACCAATATTATTCGCATTATCTACTACTCTGAGGGAAATGTTTATGCGGCAATACCGATTTAATAACTAGATATCTTTGTAACTTGAGAATATTTCAGGTTATCAGTTAACAAATTTTTGATTCACTCTTTCTACCTTATATCTAGTTTTCTTACTTTTCTTTAATTGTTTCACCCATTGAATTGCATAAACTTAGAATTGATGAATCTCAATTTGTTCAAACCACTCTATTTTGCTTTGAACACTTCAAGTTCAAACATGATCTATCAAATTATTAGTTATGGTGTTAATGCTAGTTGCTTAAGTAAAAGGAACAAAAGAAACTCAAGTTGATATAACATGAGCAAAGTAAAGGCAGGGTAAGAACACTAGAAGTATTTCACTACAAATTTGTATACTATGCAAAAGTGATAGGGTGGAGAGTCTTTATGCTTCATCGACTTACAATAATATTGGTGATGTTTTTGCAAACAAAAACCAAAATAAAAGTAAATCTAGACAAGGTTCTTTCTTGGCCTATATTATCCCCAATTTTGCAATTAATATAGTAGTAATAATTCATTAACTAAGATACTTCATCCATAATTTTGAAGAGTTACAAATTAGTTAAAGTAAGTGGACAAATGTTCAAAATGGTTTTAAAATACATAACTATTAAATTTTCCATCCAAAATACCAAAATGTTAAGGAAATTTTCAAAGATTTTGGTGCTTAAAATGATGCAACAATTTGAAAAATAAAGTGATGCAAAGTGTTGATTAACATTTAAGATTAAGTAATTAAAATTTGGAAGACAAATTTGAAGAATTTTGATATTTGAAATGATAAAGCAAGTTTTAATTTCTTTTATAAATTAAAAATTTTTATATTAATCAAGGCCTTAGCCTAATAAGGGGGTATATTATTGAGGCACATGAAACCAAAATTCATACATGTAACTACAAGCAAAGCTGTAACTTTAAAAAAGAGCTAACTCTAGGTTATTTCCAGGGTTTAGCTATGTTTGGGTCACAATGTAACTTTCATGATTCGATTATGAATAGTAAGGAACATTAGATCATTATAGAAACTAGTTTGACATGACTCTAGATGAGAGATTCAAGTTGTTACCTCTCACTATCACTATCTCCCGAATTGCATGCAAGTTTATAAACTAGAAGACTTTCATTTAATGTTTTCCCCCTTTTAAACCATATACTAAAGGCAAAGCTGCAACCTTTTTTTTTCTAGAAAAAGGTTAACTCTAGTTTGTTTTCAGGGCTTAGCTGTGTTTGAGTCATAATGTAGGTTTCGTGATTCGATTATGAACAGTAAGGAACATTGGAGCATCATAGAAACCAATTTGGCATGACTCTAGCTGAGAACTTTAGGCTGAAACCTCTCACCATCACCATCTCTCTACCTGCATTCAAGTTCGTAAGCTAGAAGACCTTCACTTCATACTTTTCCCCATTAAATATCCTATTGTTTCTTTCCTTCTAAAGGTTATAGATGGAGAATCCCAAGGCTATTTGAAGGAGCTTCACAATGTCTTCCTTAAAATTAGGTGGATTACTAACCCAAGTCACCAAATCATTCATATCACTAACTAGACATATTATCTTACACATGTTGAGTATATCCGACCATATTTTTGATGAAAAGGTATGATTGAAAAACAATGGTTAATTGCATTGCTTTTGTTTTTTGTTTTACCTTTTCTGATTGGTTGAAATTATTACTAACTTATTTAAAATAGAATATTTTATAGGTTAATATTTATAAAATATTTGACATTTCAACACCATCTTACAATCAAATAATAATAAATGCAAATAAAGGTATATATGTTAGATATATGAGGTTAGAGTGCTATTAGTCCAAATAGAGGAGGAATGCTTTTAGTATCTCTAGAGAATCTCTATATAAAAGAGTTAATCAATTATAAAAGGTTTTAAATAACACTCACCTCTACTCCCTTTTGTTGCAAGATTATGAACAAGATGTTAGAGAGAGAATTTTTTCTCCTTCTTCTCTCTTTCCCACCCTTCTTTCTTCAGTTAAAACTATCTTTTAGGTTTCTTATTTCGGTTAACTATTTTTGGTTTTCAATTCCCACCTCCTCTCTTTACTGATTGGCTTCTTGTTTTAGTAAGTATCTATCATCCTCAAGCAAGCTTGCTTTTACTCCCCTCTTTTACTCTCCTGAATGTCCTTCTACTCCATCCACTTCACCTGCTCCTCTCTTACCTCCCCATAGCTTCCTGTCACTCCCTTTGTGTGTACTTTTATTTCTTCTAAATTCTTGTTGAACCTTGCTTATCCCTCAGTATTTGCTTATTTAATTTCTCCAATACCTTCTAGTTCCTATACTCTTATATCTCTTTTAGAGGTAATTCTAGTGTCTCCTCCTCCTCTGCCCTTAACCAAACTTCACTTTATCCCCCTATTTTTTTGGTGACTTCCTTCCAATTGCTCCTCCTATTAAACTCCTTAAAGTTGGTGCTACTAAGTAATCCAACAACTTCATTGGCTTTTGTTAGGACAACAGGCGTGTATTCCCTTATATGCAAGCTTAGGCGTCCTCCAGACAAGGTAGCATTGGAATGGTTCAAATGTTGGTGACTAAAGGTGACTTCTTTCTATTCAAATTTGTAGATGAACATCATGCTTCCAAAGTGCTTGAATATGGTCTTTAACACTTATTTGGTAAGGCCTTGTTTCTTAAGAAATGGGAGCCAGTTATGTCTCTAAATAAAAAGAAAGTTAAGCCTATTCCTATATGGATTAACTTCCACAAAATCCCTCTAGAGTATTGGTCCACTTTATGTCTTAGTTATTTTGCTAGTTCCATTAAAAATTGATTTGTCTTTTTAAGAATACTGTTTGCATTAGAAGAGTTGGTTTTGCAAAAGTTTGTCTAGGGAACGATTACTAAAGGGAACTACCTAATACTTAAAGATACTAAGGCTTAATGATATTAGTAACCTGATTAAAACCCAAATCAATATATCTTGCCCCTAAATCTAACCTCTTAATTGTTTAATGTAAGGTCGAAAGCTATTAGGAGGCTCTTTAAAATTGGTTCATACCATAAACTTATGGAAGTCAACAATTCTAAGACTCATTCCCCCTAAAGCTCTTTTGTCTAATGTCTCAAGGTTTAACTTAATCATTTGGTCTCCTCTCCAACTTTTAATTGAGGATGCATCTACTAAGGCTCATGAGGTTGAGGCTACTGTCAAGACTATCTCCACCCTTATTTCTTCTGAGGCCTTTATAACCCTAGACTTTGCACGTAACTCCTTTAAGGCCCTTAAGTTTGATATTATTGTTGTAGTTACTAAACACCTAAGTCCTGGCTTTCTTGATGTTCAACTCTAGTTTATATCTATCATCATTAGTTTTATAGTGAAAGATGCCTAGTAAAAAGAAGAAATCCAAATCTACTAAAGTTCCAAGTTGATGTCCATTTTGTTAGTTTACACCCTCGTAACTAATCAATTGGTTATAATTTTAACATGACGTTATTATTTTAATTAATTAAGGCATTGTTTATCTTTATATTTTTTATTCATTACATATGATCTAAAGATAAAATTCTTGGAATAATTACTGTGTAATTGAAATTATGATGAGATCATAATTATGAGATTCTATTTACATATATATATATATATATATATATATATATATCATTCCTAAATTGTTCCTAATTGTAGTTTAATCAAAAATGGTATATTGATGAAATGGTAAAACTAACATGTTTTATGTTTCTTTCTTATAAAGAAAGACGTTGATATGATAAATTAAAGTATGGAGATAACTTAAACAAATGTGTGGGTTCTTATTAGAGAATACGTTCACTAAACTGGCCTGATTATGAAGATCCCAAATAAAATATTACTTATATTTATGTGAATTTTCTCATTATAATGGTTGTATAATTATGTGAATTTTCTCATTATAATGGTTGTATAATTAATCCTTTGACTTGAGATTATCAAAGTATCTTGTGTGAGAATTACTATGTTTTAATGCTACTTATGAGCTGTTCTATTTAAGGTAGCTCAATCGGTAATACTTAGATATAGTATGAACTACATGGAAGTAGTTAAGTACGTCAATAAATGATTCATCACTCTAAGTAATTAGAGACTGTCCCACTGTTCTTGATTAGTAATGATTTGGGGAATTCTATGGCCAAAGTAAATTAACATTTGAAAAGATGCTTTCAAATATCAATTATAAATCAATTATTAATTAGTAAAAACAAACATTATTAGATTTAAAAGAGTAGACAGTATATCTATACTCTATTTCTAATTAGAATATTAGGTGATGAAATGATTAAATTATACATCAAAACCATATGTGGACGGGTTGAGTCAAACCACTTTGACATTCCTAATATTTGGATGATCATGACATGTTGCTAGACATCAATCTTCATTTATGATTATAAATTGATTCAATGGAGAATTAAAGATAAATTAAAAGAGATTTAATTTATCTAATTCTAATTATGAATTATCATTATAATTTATAATGATTGTCAACATATTAAGAACCTAATGGATTAGATATAAATAGCAATTAGAAAAGATATATTTAAATTTAAATTAAGTTGGACTTCATTATGAAGTTTGAGAAACTTTAGGAATCAAATATAAGATATTTGACTTATAAAAATTAAATTAAATTATAATTAGAGTTCAACTTTAATTAGAATATTTAATTTTAATAAAATAATAACCTATAATGTTTTTTTTCCTATTTATAAGAAATAAGCATAAAGTAGCTAACACTCCTACGTATTTCCTCTCAAAAGTTAAGTTTCTTTTTCTCTGCTCTATAGATACCATTAGAGGCTGAATGTAGCACCCTACTCTCGCAAGATACATGCACGACATCCTAAGAAATATCTGAGTACAAATCCCACAAGAGTGGCATGCTAAAATAGTAAACGGTCGAATCTTATTGCAAATTTTCTTAAACAATAAACACATATGCGAAAATCGATAATCAATTTCGGCCTAATTTATTTATAACAATTTCAATCACAAAAGATACACACATTATTGAACACATCAGAGTTTCAGTAACCACTTGGGCCTATTCTAGAACAAAATACTTGTTTTCATAATGTCTTTACATTTCAAAAACCATTTTCATACATATTGTACAACACTTATGATTACACTTTTCAGTACAACATAATGAAATACATATGTAGGTGCAAACTGATCTCGACCCCTAACTCATGCTTATTTGCAGTGGTTGAACTCCAGTTGGTCTAATTGGATAACTCCTCTGAACCTGAAAAGCCACATTACAATTTTTTATGGATTTTGCGAACTCAATGAGTAAACCATCATTGATGATTTCACCGGATTCATATACACAAATCACATATTTCGCAATCATTCATACAAAACATGTATATTTCAAATACTTACACTATTATGGCACATCATTTAATTATTGAGAATCAGAACATATATACACAGATACAGATGCATATGAGACTCCACATTTGTTATTATTGTTGTGACCGAGTGCCTATCACATATCACATATACAAATACTGGCTTATTGGACTCAGTTAGAAACATATATCACAGAGCATGGCTCTACATGAAGAATCGTATACCACGGAGCAAAGCTTTACATGCAAGCACTTGATATTGGCTACTCCGGTCACAACGCTTTTATCTGAGTATGCATTTTATGAAATGCAACAATTCAAAATTTACTATATATCACAATCATTTATAAAGCATAACTAGAATTTCATAATCATCGGACCTAAGTTCGGCATTCAACTTTCGTTGAGAAATCCACATTTCATACAAGATTATCAAACAAATCAGAGCACTTCCAATACAGTCCCAAATATTTACTCCTCGGACTTTAAGTCCGGAATTCAGAAACAAATCGCAACAATTCAATAATTGGAAGCTTATCAAATCAAATCAAATCAATCCTAGGAAATTCACCTAGGTTGACTCATAGTATGCTCCAATATACTATTGCCTGGATGGACCGACAATGTTTGACTGACATCTGATGTGTTCCTCTATAAAATATGCACATCTACTTATATAAAATATGCACAATGCATGTTCAATGATAATTCCAGGTATCTTATCAAATCATTCAGATATCAAAGCCCTCATTAATCTCATTTGTACTTATAATTTGGACCAACATAAAACAATGTGCAATCAATTTCATAACCTAATTGACCACTTCAGATTTTTCTTATATTCATACGGGTCAATTTTACATAATTAATCTGATAAGGTAACTGATAAAATTAGGTAACACTTCCTTCTAGAAAGTTGTACTTCAATTTCTTAAGTTTCCAATGATACTAAGTTCATCCAATTTGGTTAAGTATACTGAAATTCATACTTAAAAGATGTTAGACTGTTCTTCAGCTTTAGCAGAATTCTTATCTCAACTTCCAATCAGATTCTGAAATTCATAGAGCCGGAATTAGAATTCAATCTCTTCATGAAATTTGTAGCCTTATGTCTCTAGGGTAATCATAATTAATAATCATCCCATTCTAAGGCCCACAGATCAAGATATAGTCCAATTACCTAAGTATGTTCAGTAAAAATCATCCCATTTATCATTCTTAAGCACAGTCACAATTCACCTTAAATTCATCAACCAATCCATTTCATAAAGCTATGATTTTTGGTGGAAATGTAGATTAATGTCTTATGAATCTGTTGGTTCAAGAACCAAGTCATTTAGATATCGAATCACGAATTTATAACAAAAAGATTGAAGAATCCCTTCAGAAGAAAAGCACGCTCACACTTTTCACCTGATTTCTGCAAAGTCTCGGTTGTGCTTTTGCACGATCGTGACATTTGACATTTTTCTTCAAATGTCATAGTGCTTTTCTGGTTTCTTTGAAAGTCACTGTTGTGGAAAAGCACGACGGTGCTTTTCTCCTCTTTCTTCACCGATTCTTTTCTCCATTTCATCTCATAAATCTTTCATTTCCAGCCTTTCCACTTCCTTCCAACTTATCTCTTCAACATTTCAAACTCTAATTCAATCTCAAAATAAATCAGAATCAATTTTTATCAATCAAACACCAAATTCTGAAACTCCATGCTCTTCCTCTCTCTCTCTCTCTCTACTGTAAATTTTTCTAGAAATTCAATCTTTCATAAATTAACTCCAATAACTTGCAAACAATTTCCCTAACTCATCATTATACACACACAGTACAAAAATCCAAACTCTACACTTAACATCAAAATCTGATTATCACACATGCAACTTTAAAATTTTCATCATTTTTCCCATGATCACAATTTCAAATCTTCATCTGAGTCATTTAAGACATGCATTCCTCGAACTCTACTACTATACCTTCACATGCATAATCATCTCTAACACTAGTCATCATCAAAATCATGGTTCAACAAAAGTTCCAGCACATTTTAAACATCTCTACAGATTCACGCATGACAACAGTGAATCCAACAAACAAGTTTTCTGCAAGACAAAATAAAATATCCATATTTTATCAATTCTCATACGTTTCTACATGGTTTTCATTTTACTCCAATTATCACCAGTGTTTCAATCCAATGCATGCAGTATCAAAATACCACTAAATCATCATCAAAATCACTTACTTGGTTCAATTCAAATTTCGGCAATGAAGTTCTCGGTGGATGAAGAAAACCAAGGATAACAGAATAACACTCTTTAAGTATTGAAATTCTTACTGTGAAGTAAGATTCAAAAGCCAATTTCTCAACAGATGCAACTAGGTGATTTCAGTGTTGGAAAAAACCGAATGAAAATCAATACAAACTGCAAAATTGGTTTTGCTTCACCCACGTGGTTATTGTGCTTGTCTCACTTCTGTCACTCAACCACGTCTACCACTTAACATCACATATACAGGCCATTTGTCACAATTATACGTTGCCACATGTCACACTATAATTGGCCCAAAATTTATATTTTTTTCAAAATTCACCAAAAATTTCAAAATATTCGAAATATTCCAAAATTGCCAAATCACATTTTAATCACATTCCATAACTTAATTATGCCCGAAAAATGTCAATGAATGCATGTACAATTATATAAATGTGCAAAAATATGCATGTCAATTTAACTTATGCATGACAAGCATTTTCCTAAATTCTCAATACTTTCTTAGAAAATTCTCATATTCACTATTCAAGCCTTATCCTAAGCAATGGGATTACACTGAATGCTTAAACAACTTGCAATGGACACCTCAAAAGGATTTCAGTAGGAGTTTTGAATCAGGTACAATTTCTTTGCTTTATGATTCATATTTTTCAATTTATTCAATTATTAAGATTAAGTTAAAAAACAGAAAAATTTTATTTTTTTCTTTATGCTCGTGATTTGATTATGATTGGTTTCCCAATAGTTGTATCGAAGCATTCTTTAACTATTAAATTTGAATAAATTGTTTAATTGTTATTAATTTGATAAAATTAAGGCTTAAAATTTTTTAATGGATTATGGTTTTGATTTAATTGATTCTTAGAATTTGTTTTTTAAAAATTAAAATTTGCAACATCCCTTAAGTGTTTATAGGCTCCCATATAGCTTTTGAGTTTATTGAGTACTCTAGAATGTTGCTTCTACTGTTTGAATTTGAACACTTTAAAACATCTTTTCAACTTATTTCCTTTAAGTTCTAAGAAAACACATTTATGCTTGTTCCCTTTGCTTGTAGCTTTGGTTTATTGTGTTTTGGAAATTTTCTATGCATCATCTAAAACTAGGACAAGTTTGATTAAATGTGTTAATAGGTGCATTGGTTATGGATTGTGTTCATTGAAAAAACAAACTACTTGTTTTACGTTAAAAACCGCAAGTATACAGGTCGTTACTTGTAGTAAAAATCAAATATCATCCCATAGAGATTGTGCTTAGGTACTACTTAATTCAGGTTATGGTTTGTTTAAGACTCAAATTCGAATAATAAACTGAAAAGTAAACTAAATAAAACAAATTAGCAATAATTGAATACTATAACAATGGAAATCTGTAAAGAGAATTAATCAAGTTATGGGAGAGGGGATTTTAAATATCATTAATGATAATCTATCCTTTTATATGTTTATAGGGTGTTCGTTTTAGGCGATCGTAGGGTTGATTATTCTCTCTCAAGTTATAACCATTCCCTAAATTGTAAACCCTAATCAAATTATAGAGTTGCTATCTCTCAATTTACAAATTACCCACAATTCTAATTACTTATAAGGCTCTTTAATAAACAATCAGGTCTCGCACGAGGTCTCTCTCTATGAAATTACCAACTAGATTGGTTAAGTGGTCAATTAGATTGCCTAAGTCTCGTTAATCTAATATGATCATTTTTATCCAGATTACCCTCTCGGTTTGTTACCGAAATATGCAAATACATTAATCAATAACAGCACCCAAATCAAATAAACACAATTCAACTAGATTAATATTAAATATAAGTAAAATCCTGAAGAAAAATTAGAACATCATTAACAACTCAAAATTCTTAACCATATAACCTGATAAGTGTGAATTGCATTGTGTTTTAGGGCTTAATTTGATATGTACGTAATTGTTAATTCAATCGTTTAGTATGTGTTTAGGTTAGAATTGTGTTAATTTGTTAATTATTTATGTTTTAAGTGTTTTATGGGTTAGTCTAAGCCTTCGAGCTTAATTATTATTTTTTTGAGGTACCCTGATGTGTTTATTAATGTTTCAGGGTCAACATCAAATAATGGAGAAGTTTCGAAGACACTCAAGCCAAAATAACGGCCCACGGTCATGACATAATAGGCCACAATTATGACGGAAGCACCAAAGTTGGCCCACAATTGTGGCCCATATGCCACGATCGTGACATAAGCCCAGGACATGGGCCACGATCGTGGCCTGACAGAAGGCTCGGAAGTGGCCCACAATCGTGGCTTGCATCGGGCAGAAGCGTAGACACTTTACAACGTCAAGTCTCGAGGAATTTTTCAGACATTCTGGACCTCGAAAAAACCCTAGGGCTGCTCAGAACACAAAAGGTATTTAAAGAATAAGACAAAGAGGCAGAAGGAGCTTTTGCATCAGCCACTTTTAAGGAAACCCTAGAGAGAATTATCAAGAGATAGAGAAAGAGAAGAAGGAAGAGAGAAGAGGAGAAGAAGCCGACTCGACATACTTCCCGGATTAGGAGTTTTTCGATGTCGTTGCCTCCCAATGTCCTTTCAATTTCGTATTTCCTGCTATTTTTAGTTTTTATTATTGTATAGAATTGGAATAATAGTTGATGATAGGATTTTTGAATGTTGATGATGTTCTAAACTCATCAGGAAAGTTTGGCGCGAAGAAGAAGAAGAAATCGCAAAAGCAACAGTGGCTGAGGAATTTCAACAAGATTCGGACCACGGAACGAACCAAGGATGTCAACAACAGACTCCTATGGACTTCATGAGACTAGGGTTCAATGTGGTTAACTATGGAGTAGCTAGGCCACCCGTACAAGCAGCATCATTTGAAATCAAACCAACCCTCCTAAACATGCTACAATAGAATGTGCAATTCTATGGATGATCGCGGCTCTGTCGTTCGATTAATATAATCGACCTTGGAAACCGGTCAAAATAAATTAATTCCAAGATTGCAGC
>JAOQMR010000005.1:16465298-16481759 GCA_027563865.1 Erythroxylum pelleterianum
CAGGAGAGACCGAAGTCTCGACACCGAAGTGTCACAGGAGAGACCGAAGTCTCGACACCGAAGTGTCACAGGGGAGATCGAAGTGTCACAAATACGTACGGATATTGTAGCGTAGTTACTGTGCCGACACTGTTGACCCAGTACTGTGATGACACTGTGGCCCAGTACTGTTGACCCAGTACTGTGCCGACACTATTGGCCCGGTACTATTACCGACACTGTTGGCCCGGTACTGTGTTGACCCAGTACTGTTGACTACTGTTAACCGACACTATTCACAGTTACTGTTCATCGTCTCCTACCTTACGAAAATTGCACTGTTCATCATTTTTTTGTTTCTTTCTTTTCGTTTTCCTCTCAATTTCTTTAGCAATTTCACTTAAAACCTAACCTATACAGGATTTCTACCCTATCAAAATCATCAAAATCAACTTCATAACACAAAACCAAAATCCCCATCTGTCTAACTTCTTTCTACTGTATTTCTCATACTTACACTATAATAAACACAGAGTAGCTTACTACCTTATGCAAGTGTTTACAAAAAAAAATCCTTCACAACTGAAACCACAACTTACTTGTTTTGCGAAATTCCAACAGTGAGAGTGAAGTATTGAACGAAACAACCGACAACCTGGTATAACTATAACATGGTTCTGCTTGTTTGCATTTTATACACGTTTATAATCTGTGTCAAAGTCATTAACAGCTGTCTCTTATATAAACCGTCCATTTATTATTAGTTTATTAATACAATAGTCCTGTTAAAACCAATTACACACTTATGAATTCTTCTAACAAACAAATACCCAGAAAGTCCAGACAACTTCCAAAAATTCACCAAAAATTCCGTCATAAAATAATGACTTTCAAATAATTGTTCAAAAAATACTACATACGTCACCAACAATTTCTAAAAATCATTGAAGTATTCAAAAATTACTATAAATATATTAATATTGTCCGAATAAGTCTGAAGTTTCATTAAACCAATGTACCCGGAAAATGCCATGAATGCATGCCAAAATATTTAAGCACAATTAAGTAAATATTTAATAAGCAAATAACAAACATAATTCGTACTAACTGCCTTTAATATTCTAACCCCTAATTTGGGGCGTTACAGGTTATATGCACGCACGCTCAAGTTTTTATGATTTTCGCAAGAGAGTTGGGTTCCAGTAACGGGGGCCAACAAAAATGGCCTCTTATTGATAAAGTAACTAATTGAGGTGTTGGACTGCCTTTTAACACCTACCTGAAGCACTTTAAGTGGCAAGAAAACCATCAAAGCTCTTCTTCATTGAGAGGAATGGACTTTGCTTTGCTTTAGGAAACATCCCCAATAAGAAATCTACCTCGATCAATTTGATTCATACTGCCATCTCTTTGCCATAATGGTTATCCAGATCTCTATTTAGGGCTATAATCGATTACTCGGCCAGCAACATGAACCATTAAATTTGGTAAGGTTTTCAGGAGGGGTGGGGGTAGGGGAGAGGTTATACTATAAATGATAATTCAATTTTGAATAAAGAAATGATTAGATGATCAAACAGGAAAAGGTGAGGAAAGGAAGAAGAGAAAAGTTCAACAATTTATCTACTAAGATGCATAATTTATTAGAAAAAGAATTTTTGATTAAATTTAAAAATATTTTTATTCACTAATTAAGAAAATAAGCCTTGTTTGATATTTCAAAAAATAGTTTTCTAATCTATTAAAGAATTATTTTCTAATTAATTACTAAATTAATCCCTAAACAAATTGTGTAAGGGACTTTTTTTAACTAAATTTAAATTTAAATTTTTAATTTTAAAAGTTGTTTTTATATTAAGATGGTTTTCTAATTCAGGAAGGTTATTTCAAATTAGATTAAAAACAAATTATTCAATTATTTTAGAAAGTCTTACTTATTAAATTAAAAAAAAGAGTTTTTTATAAGTAAGAAAATAAATCTATTGAAATTTTTTTCAATTAAATTGTTAGAGGAATTAAGATAATTGGAAATGGTTTCCAATTGAAGATGAAAATTGTTTTCAAATCAAATTAAATTTGTATTTAGAATAGGAATTCAATTTAATTAGGATTTAATGGTTTGATTTAATTTAGTTATTCAAAGAGTTAGAAATTTTACTTTATATTATGGAAATTATATTGATAATTAGAATCAAACAATGATTATAATTTGATTATATTTGCAATAGATATTGAATGTTTAAATATATGATATTTTAATATTGCATGTTTAAATATATGATATTTTCACATAATGTGTATTTGAAGAGATCATTAAAAAAATTAATTACATATCTCTTTAAATATTAAGTACATTGTGAATGTGATTGTTGCCTTTCATTATTTAAGTATAAAATTTGATTTTTGTTTATTGGAAGGCTTAGTGAGTTAGTCAAAGCTCCTTTGACCCAAATATGTTTTCTTTAAAATTAATGGATCTTACTTGACTAAATTTGTATGATTTGGATGTGCAACTCATGATCATATAAATTTAGAAGTGGGGTTAGGAATAATATATAAGATATGTTTTGACAACAGTTATCACATAAGGGATCTAGGAGTTATATGAGATGTGATTAATAAAGATGTTATCTACCTAATTTAAGTTCAACTAGTTTATTGGGTAACTCAATGTCAACTAAATTTAAATTGAATCTTAGCCCGCTACAAAGGGTAGAGTAATCTTTCCAAAATACTAGTGAATATTAATTCAAATAAAATAGTGAGAGTAACCAAATATATGATAAAAATCATAATCTTACTTGGTTTTATAACATCTAATATGTTATTTACTTTCTTTACATTTAATTTGTTCTAATTATAAATTACCTATGTCTAGTATAATTGATGCTAAGAATTAGTGAACTAAATTTCTTAGAGATAGGTCAGGCTCAAATGTTAGATAGAAAAGTTGTATGTCCATTTTATAATCCCTGATGAGGAAAGTGGTAACAAAGTCTGAAAATTTTTAATGACATATAGATGAAAAAATGTAACATTTTAACTTTAAAGAAAATGTTTAATATTTAAGAATTAACTAATGTCTCACAAACTTTAAAGGTAATATTTAAAATGAATGTCAATACTATAATAATTAATTATTGTATGGACTACAACTGGAAGGTAATAGAACCTTGATGGAATTATTTCACTCAACTTAACATACTAAAAGTATAAATATTAACTACAATTGAACGCATATGCTATTGATATGTGCTTAACTTTTGATATTTTTAATTATTTTCACTTAGCGATTATTGATGCAAAAATGATTAAAATACTCACTTTAATTCATATTTGTTTCTAGGTACAATTTGATAGGGAAAAAATTAAAGTGAGTTAAAAACATTAAAGTTGGGTCATTTTCTGAAGATTTATTATGTACGTGCTTTCATGGGAGAAGAAGAAAAATTAAAAGAGCAGGTTGCATTTAATTGAATCAAGCAGCAACGTGTGAGACAAGTAGCATCAAATGGTCCCATCATGAATTAGCTAAAGGATTTAAACAAGTCCATCCACGCACGCAGAGGAAAATAACAAATGAGCAGCTCACGTGATTACTGCAGCATATAAAGTTAATTGTCCAATTAGCTACAAGGATTGTATATGACGCAACAAACAACTAGACACACAAGGAATGAGGCCACGAAAATAAATCAATGGGAGAATAAGGAGCAGCTACGGAGAAGGCAGGTGAGAAGCAATGAAGCGGCAATTAAATGTCCAATTAAATGGTTCAAGGATGACTGCACATAAAATGCAACGTGGAATCAATAGGAGCAAGCAGCATGGAAGCAAATTTAAGAAAGCAGAAGACAACACGTGGAGAAGAAAATGAAATCAAGGCAGCACACTAGAGAAATAAAACGGACGGAGAGAAAATTAAATAGAGCAAGATGGCAGCGTTGGAGAGGGGCATCAACGTATGTGACGCAACAAATTAAAGGAGCACAAGCAGAGACACAAGGAAAAATGAGCTGGACGCACGCAATACAAACAAGAGAGGCATGAGGGTTTTAAAAAGGGGAGAGATGTTAAATTGTCAATTCATGGTACAGTAGAGGGCGGAACGTAGGAGAGGCTCCACACGGCAGACAAGGATCAAAGAATAACAACAGTGGGAGACTCGAAGCAGAGGCGCAGCAGGAGACAAGACGCAGGCGTCAAGGCTTCAACTCGGCTGGGCATAGTGGAGCTGGAGAGAGCCGAAGTCATTGAAGGCAGTTGCGTCAATGAAGCTTAGGCGTGGATAGGAAAAAAAAAACCCCCCACTTATTTGTCCCATCAGCTGAACAGTGGAGATTGCTTAAAAGAGCTGCTTGCGTGTGAGGCATTAATCCATCGATTTAATGCACAGTGAACAGTAAAGAGAAGCTTGTAACAGTGAGGTAAACAAGGGGCTTTTGATTAGGCATTAAGATGGGGGTTGAAGCTATTTATCGAAAAATATTTATGAAGGGCTGAACGTTCCGATGCCGGTTCGGAGGTAACATCGACGCCGATGACCCGAGTTAAGTGATTTTATTATTATTTTGTTGTTTCTTTCTCTCATTAGAAATTGATTGTGTTATCCTGTTTTAACTGATTTGGGTATTGTGTATGGATAATCGGACTTTCGTTATTGTTCGGTTATTTTTATATGAACCTATTGGGTGTTGTTAATTGATAATTTTAATGCGTTCATTGAATTGTTAATTTCAAACCCATTCCTAGAATTTCAATATAATTCGTAATTGTTATGTTGAAATTCATGTGTAGCGACTAATGATTCGTAATCATTAGAGATAACATGACCTAGGCTAAATGACACATTGTATGTAGTTGTTGCCTTGATTAATCAGTTTTCCTAATTCGTAATGTTACTGCCTAATTAAACCTAGGTTGTTAGGTGGTTAGGTTTAATTAACGATCGTATCTTGATTAAACATAACCTAAGGGAAAACTCGGGTTAATTTTTAACCCACGATAAATAGTTTTTAGGAGAGGTTAAAGAACAACAAATTAATAAAATATGCTTAATTAGGGTTTAGGCCGAGATTGAACCAAAGAACCGGCTCCCTACCGAATTTCCCACATTTATCATTTTCTGCATGTTTTCTTTAATTTGTTTTTAGTAGTTAGTTTTATTTTATTTTGTTTTTTTTTATTTACAAACCCCCCATTACGTGTAAACACCGATTATTTTCATTTCATAAACTTTACGCGCACTCTCTGTGGGATCGACCTAGACTCACCACTGCTACAGTAGTAGTCTAGTTATATTAATTTTGACAAGCGTTACGACGCGCGGTCAAATTTTTGGCGTCGTTGCCGGGGAGTGAGGTGTTTTAGTTTTTGTTTGTGATTTAATTGGTGTTTTGTATATATTTGTTCGTGATTAATTTCTTTTCTGTTATTTGGTGATCTTTTCTTTTTTTGTTTAGTGTTTGAAAAAAAATTGTTATGGACGGAAGTAATTTCTTTTATAATTCATATTCTCAATCCTATAACAACTTTTGGACTGATCAATCTAACTTTTGTTATGGATGGGATAATCAACAGAATTACTTCCATGATAGTTTGCAGGGTACACAACAATTCTCGTACAGACCAGAAGCTTCCTATCATGACTCCGGTACATCTCTGAAAAAGTTGAGTAATATGGTGCAACAATTTCAGGAGAATACTCTACAATTCAAAGGGATGGAGGGAAATTTTCAAAAGACACATATTCTATCGCCCAAGTTCCGGAGAGCCATCATAATTCAGGTGCATCTTTAGAAGAAATGGTTAACAAACTTGTTGCTGACACTTTGCAATTTCAACAGTTTATGCAGCAAGAATTCCGACAAAACCAACAGAGGATAGAACACCTAATGGGTCAGATGGCAATGCGTCTCGATCGCCTGGAAGCGCAAAGAGAAGAGGAGCAGTCGTATCAACCCGAGGTGTACCCAATTGAAGTATGTGCGAAAAATTTGCAAAGTGATGAGGAGCTTGAGAATTTTGAGGTCAATCCTCAACGAATTGTTTGTGCCGAAGAAGTTGAGAACGAGCTCGAAGCCGCAAAGAACATATCTTTTAGCTCGAAGGTAAGTACTGAGTCTATGCTAATTTTTGAGACTAACTCTTTACCTTTACATTACAGATTGGAGGAATTGAATGATGTAGAAAAAGGTGAAGAGACGTTCGAAATATTTCCAGAGTGTATGGACTCAGTCAAAATTGAGAAGCTGAGGATAGGGAAGGCGCTGAATAAGGATGATCAACTAAGGCCCTATCCGGAACTACCTCATGTGGAAGAGCCGCATGTAATTTCTGAAGATCACAATTTTGTCATGTGAGGAGAAGAAGGAGTCGAGCCAGCGACCCTAAACAAAGGCGTTTCCTGGGAGGCAACCCAAGGGAAGTAAATTTCTTTTCTTTTAAATTTCCGCATTACTTTTTATATGCATGTGCGTTTTTGAATTTGTTTGTTTTACTTGTTTTTAAGTTTTCAATCAAAATGAGAGAAAGAACAAAACAAATGAAACAAACATTTTCTCATTTTCTATTGTTTCTAGGATTATATCATCATGATTAGAGTGTGGATTAACTGGATAATTTAATAGCAACTTTAACATGTATTTTTGCTCTTGTGGTTGGTCGATGTGCATTATCTTTAGAAGAGTAGTGACTAATGGTAGACAAAGCCGGTGAGATTTTGAGCCTTATATGACTGACACATTTATTTCAGTCTCATTGTTTTTTGATAATGTGTGACCTTCATGACATGTACGTCTTGATTTTGCGTTGAATTTCTATTCGAGACCACATTTCATCACATGCATTAACATGGATATGATTAGGCATTCTTTGTTTTTCATAAACTACATTGGCCAAATGACCTACCCTATTGACATGATTTTTCCTTTGATAAACCCCTTTGAGCTTTATACCTTTCTTTTTGTATAAACCACATTTTACGCTTTTAAACTTAACCAAATGTCCTACCCAAGTCATAAAGCTAGTGGAACATTTGTGATTATTGAGTTTGTAGATGTACAAAATTCTAACTGTGGGGGTTTACATATGTGAGGGGTTGGTTATAATTTTGGGAAGTTATTTCATGCCTTATGATTGAAATTCTCATGTTGATGTAGTTTATTTTTCATTTTTACAAAAAAAAAAAGAAAAAAAGAAAGAAAAATGGAAAAGAAAGAAAAATGGAAAAAAAGAAAAGAAAAGAAAAGGAAAAAAAGGAAAAATTGTTTACAATAAATTTATCAAGGAAAAATTGCATATGTGTTGAAAAGTTATTTAAGGTTTATGCATCTTCCTATAGTTGTAATGGTTGTGATATTTGAGTATGTTGAATATGAGGTTCAGGTTAGATTTGAAGGTTCACTCTTGTGATTTTATTGGGATAAATTGTTTAAGTGATTCCTTCGAATTTGATATACTTTATGTGGTTTGTGTGCGAGAGCTGAATGAGGTTGTGAAATAGAAATATTACATTTGTCATAGCTGACGGTGCCCAGTTTTTGATTGAGTGTTACTTTTGTTTCACTAGCTTTGATGGCTCTTAAGCTACTTAACCCAAATACATCTCACCTCACCTTTGCCTACAATACAACCTTGGAAAAGTCCTTTGATTCATGATTTTGCATGTGACCATTAATGGTGGAGAAATGAAATGATATGCAAAATTGTGGATTGTCATGATTATGAATGGTATTGAGTGTACCCATCGATATATTTTAGTTAAACACATTTTCCGAGTCTACCATTAGATTGCTCAGTTTTTGAAGATATTGAATGTTGATTGATCATGAGTGAAAGCTTTGAATGTTGATTTCTTGCTATGATTTTTGAAAGTCACTCATCTTTGTTTATGATTATATTGTCTTGGAAAATATGGAAATTGAGTTAATGTTTTAGGTCAATGAGCTTAATTTGACGATTTGCCCGAGGACGGTCAAAGGCTAAGTGTGGGGGTATTTGATATGTGCTTAATTTTTGATATTTTTAATTATTTTCACTTAGCAATTATTGATACAAAAATGATTAAAATACTCACTTTAATTCATATTTGTTTCTAGGTACAATTTGATAGCGAAAAAATTAAAGTGAGTTAAAAGCATTAAAGTTGGGTCATTTTCTGAAGATTTATTATGTACATGCTTTCATGGGAGAAGAAGAAAAATTAAAAGAGCAGGTTGCATTTAATTGAATCAAGCAGCAACGTGTGAGACAAGTAGCATCAAATGGTCCCATCATGAATTAGCTAAAGGATTTAAAACAAGTTCATCCACACACGCAGAGGAAAATAACAAATGAGCAGCTCACGTGATTACTACATCATATAAATTTAATTGTCCAACTAGCTACAAGGATCGTATATGACGCAACAAACAGCTAGACACACAAGGAATGAGGCCACGGAAATAAATCAATAGGAGAATAAGGAGCAGCTACGGAGAAGGCAGGTGAGAAGCAATGAAGCGGCAATTAAATGGTCCAAGGATGACTGCACATAAAACGCAACGTGGAATCAAGAGGAGCAAGCAGCATGGAAGCAAATTTAAGAAAGCAGAAGACAACACGTGGAGAAGAAAATGAAATCAAGGCAGCACACTAGAGAAATAAAACGGACGGAGAGAAAATTAAATAGAGCAAGATGGCAGCGTTGGAGAGGGGCATCAACGTATGTGACGCAACAAATTAAAGGAGCACAAGCAGAGACACAAGGAAAAATGAGCTGGACGCACGCAATATAAACAGGAGAGGCGTGAGGGTTTTAAAAAGGGGAGAGATGTTAAATTGTCAATTCACGGTACAATAGAGGGCGGAACGTAGGAGAGGCTCCAGGCAGCAGACAAGGATTAAAGAATAACAACAGTGGGAGACTCGAAACAGAGGCGCAGCAGGAGACAAGATGCAGGCGTCAAGGCTTCAACTCGGCTGGGCACAGTGGAGCTGGAGAGAGCCGAAGTCATTGAAGGCAGTTGAGTCAATGAAGCTTAGGCGTGGATAGGAAAAAAAACCTCCACTTATTTTTCCCATCAGCTGAACAGTGGAGATTGCTTAAAAGAGCTGCGTGCTTGTGAGGCATGAATCCATCGATTTAATGCACAGTGAACAGTAAAGAGAAGCTTGTAACAGTGAGGTAAACAAGGGGCTTTTGATTAGGCATTAACATGGGGGTTGAAGCTATTTATCGGAAAATATTTATGAAGGGCTGAACGTTCCGATGTCGGTTCGGAGGTAACATCGACGCCGACGACCCGGGTTAAGTGATTTTATTATTATTTTGTTGTTTCGTTCTCTCATTAGAAATTGATTGTGTTATCCTATTTTAACTGATTTGGGTATTATGTATGGATAATCGGACTTTCGTTATTGTTCGGTTATTTTTATGTGAACCTATTGAGTGTTGTTAATTGATAATTTTAATGCGTTCATTGAATTGTTAATTTCAAACCCATTGCTAGAATTTCAATATAATCCGTAATTGTTATGTTGAAATTCATGTGTAGCGACTAATGATTCGTAATCATTAGGGATAACATAACCTAGGCTAAATGACGCATCGTATGTAGTTGTTGCCTTGATTAATCGGTTTTTCTAATTCGTAATGCTACTGCCTAATTAAATCTAGAGATTGTATCTTAAGTTGTTAGGTGGTTAGGTTTAATTAACGATCGTATCTTGATTAAACATAACCTAAGGGAAAACTCGGGTTAATTGTTAACCCACGATTAATAGTTTCTAGGAGAGGTTAAAAAACAACAAATTAATAAAATATGCTTAATTAGGGTTTAGGCCAAGATTGAACCAAAGAACCGGGTCCCTACCGAATTTCCCAAATTTATCATTTTCTGCATGTTTTCTTTAATTTGTTTTTAGTAGTTGGTTTTATTTTATTTTGTTTTTTTATTTAAAAAATCCAAACCCCCCATTACGTGTAAACACCGATTATTTTCATTTCATAAACTTTACGCGCACTCTCTGTGGGATCGACCTAGACTCACCACTACTACAGTAGTAGTCTAGTTATATTAATTTTGACAAGCGTTACGACGCGCGGTCAGCTATATTATGATAATGGTTGTCATTAGAAGAAGATTTACATGACTTTCTTGCCAACATAAGATATGTTAGAGATTTTACATACATATATATATACACATATACATGTGTATATATATATACACATATATATGTATATGTATATATATATACATATATATGTACATATGTACATATATATGTACATATATATATATACATATATATATATTAACTACAATTGAACGCATTTGCTATATTATGATAATGGTTATCATTAGAAGAAGATTTACATGACTTTCTTGCCAACATAAGATATATTAGAGATTTTACATACATATATGTATGTATGTATGTAAAATTTATGATATTTGATACTAAATTTGGATTTATATTACTATTGTTCAAGCATGGTAAGAAATAGACTGTTGAGTAAAATAAGTTTATTTTAAGTTTATAAAAATAGTTTTTATATGATAGATCAAGGAAGACTTATGTTTAACATAAATAGCAAGAATACAAATTTAAAGAATTGAAATTATCATTTTATGTCATGTTAGTTAAATTAACATAATGAGAATCATAAAGTTACATACAAAGATATATGTATTCTTTTAATTATGAATCATGTAAAACTTGTTGTGGTTGAAGGAAAACGAAATCAACCATTAGTAAAAGGATGATTATGGTATTGAATTATTAAATCCTAGGCATCAGTTGTATTTCATTATAATTACTAATGATTTTATATGATAGAATCTCAAGTATATGAAACATCGATTTAAATATTTGAAAAGTTTAACTTATTTAATATTAAGTAGAAGTTAAGAATTGTAAATTTTGATACACTTTGATGAAATCAATACAGTGAGCTTTAAATTTTTCTTAGTTACTAATAAGTGTGAATTGCATTGTGTTTTAGGGCTTAGTTTGATATGTATTTGATTGTTAATTCAATCGTTTAGTATGTGATTAGGTTAGAATTGTGTTAGCTTGTTAATTATTTATGTTTTATGGGTTAGTACAAGTCTTTGAACTTAATTATTAATTCCTAACATCACTGCCTTTCGTCTTCCATTCAATTTCATATTTTCTGCTATTTTCAGTTTTATTATTGTATAGAATTGGAATAACAGTTGATGATAAGATTTTTGGATATTGATGATGTTCTAAACTCACCTTCAGGGTTTTATCTTTGATTTAATGAAATCTGATTCCTTATGTGTTATTTGGATTTATTGTGATTTAATTCTGGACATGCATAATTCGATAATAAAATGAGAGGGTGAATCGAGTGAAAAATAATTAAATTGGGCTAACAAGAGTTAGGTGATTTAATAGAATAAGAATTAAATCAAATCAGTAAATTGTGCGAAGAGAGATCTTGCAAAAGTTTTCGATAGTTTATTGGACAACTTCAGATCTGATTAGGGTTTTGGATAGGTTGTTAATTGAGAAATTGCAACTTCCATAATTTGATTAGGGTTTATAAATTAGGGTTAATGATTATAACTCGAGAGAGAGTAATCAACCCTAGGATCATCTAAAACCAATAATCCAGTAATTCATAATCAATTAGGCTAGCGTTAAAGATAGGGAAAATTCTTTTTTCTCTTAATTGGTAATTCCTTAGGTTAATTCTTGAGTGTATGTTGCAACTGTTAGATTGTTAATATTTTCGTGATTGATTTTTGAACTAATTGGATTGATTGAATTGAATTCTTGTTTTAGTTTCGTTACATTTTAAATTTTTGTAATTTGTTTTGGCCTTAGATTTTAGGATTAAATTATCCCTCCTCGTGGGATCGACACCTTAGGTATTATGCGAATGACCCATGCGCTTGTGGATTATCGAGATTAATCAATTAAAACTTACACACATCGAAAGAACCAGATCAAGTTTTTGGCGCCGTTGTCGAGGAGGTGATTATTTTAATTTTATAATTTAAGGCGTTTAGTTAGTTTTTAATTTTTGTTTTCGTTCTTTCTTTCTATTTTTGAAATCATGCTCTTGCATGAACACAAGAGTCATAAGAAGACCGAGTTGTGCAACTGAAACCTTAGAGTTAGACATCACTTGATTAAGAAGATCCATTAGGAAAGCCCGGCATGAAGAAGAAGAGGAAATCGTGAAAGCAACAATGGCCAAGAAATTTTAGCAAGATTTGGACCATAGAGCGAACCATGAACATCAACAATGGACCCTTATAGACTTCATGAGACCAGGGTTCAATGTAGCTAACTAAGGAGTAGCTAGGCTATCTGTACGAGCAACATCGTTTGAAATCAAACCAGCCCTCCTAAACATGCTTCAACAGAACGTACAGTTCTATGGACTAACGAATGAAGATCCTAAGGCACATATAGTGAACTTTCTTGATATCTATGATACCTTTCGATACCATCAGATGTAGGAAGATGCGGTCAAAATTAGGCTCTTTCCTTTTACCCTTAGAGATAGAACACAGGCTTAGTATCATTCTCTTAACCCAGTTAATGTCACCACGTGGGATCAGCTAGTTCGTACCTTTTGACCAAGACCACGAAGATCATCAAGGAGATTACTAACTTCTGGCAAAGTGACGGGGAATTGATCTATGAAGCTTGTGAACAATACAAGGATTTGCAACGGAAATGCCCACACCATAACTTACCTAAGAAATTCTTGTTGCAAACATTCTATAACTGAGTAACCCTGCATACAAGAGGTACGATTGATGCAACGTCAGGAGAATCACTGATGAGAAAGACAGTAGATGAAGTGGAAGAGCTGATAGAGGAGATGGCGAGTAATAGCTGCCTATAAAAGAACAAGCAGAGTAGACAAACCATTACATTCTGAAAACAAAAAGGACTTGTAGTTGTTGATCAAATGACGGAGATGCAAACTAAAATTGACAACCTAACTCGACAGATCAACAACATGAAGGCTTCGTCCTCAGCTCTGGTGAAAGCCGTGCAAATTAAATGTGAACTCTGTGGACAAACATACCATGACACGGTGGATTGTTTCTTGATGAAGGAAAGCAATCTAGAGCAAGTGAGTTATATGGGGGCTTAATATGGACGAGGAGGGGGAAACAATCCTTACTCCAACATATATAATCCCGAGTGAAAGAATCACCCTAACTTCTCGTGGACGAACAATGCTGGAAGACAGTTCAGACCTTAAGGACAACCAAGCTTCCAACAAAACAAACCAAGCTTAATGGAATCCAAGTTGGATAAAATTTTAGACAAGCTTGGAATTCTAGACGATGCACAAAAGTGTTTGGAGGGCAGATTCGAACAAGTAACAAAGAACCATACATCTTCAATCCACAATCTAGAGGTCCAAGTAAATCAATTGTCAAACATTTTATCTACACGGATTAAGGGAATTCTTCTTAGCACTTCAGGAACATAATCAAGGGAGTAATTAAAAGTTATTACACTTAGAAGTGGGAAGGAACTTGAAATACCCACAAAGACAATAGAGGAGCCTATACCTCTTGTTGAGAAAGATCAAGAAAAGGAGAAAGAAGTGAATATGAGTAAATATCCTCCTTATGTCGCTCCTCGGCCATATCCACTGAAGATTCCTTTCCCTCAATGATTACAAAAGAAGAAGCTGGATGCACAATTTGTAAAATTCGTTGAGAAATTGAGGACATTATAGATAAATCTCTCATTTGTAGAGGCTTTGAAACACATGCCTATATACGCAAAATTTTTTAAGGACATATTATCAAAGAAGCATACTTAGGAAGATAATCAGACAGTAGCTCTAACTGGCACCTGCAGCTCTATAGTCACCAGCAAATGCCATCTAAATTGAAGGATCTAGGGAGTTTCACAATACCCTGTGTGGTTGGTGAATTTGAATTCACGAAGTACTTATGCGACTTAGGTGCAAGTATTAATCTTATGCCTTTGTCAATATTCAAGAAGTTGGGGCTGAATGTGGTCAAGCCAACATCGATGTTAATTTAGTTGGTTGATCAATCTATTAAAAGATTGTTTGGAATAGTGGAAGACGTTTTGATGCAAATGGACAAGTTCATTATTCCCGTAGATTTTGTGGTTCTCAATTTTAAAGAAGATAAGAACTGTCCACTGATCCTTAGACAACAGTTTATGAATACAGGGAAAGTCATAATTGATGTTCACGAAGGGAAATTAACACTTCGAATAAATGAAGATTAGATCAAATTCAATATGAATAAGGCTTTAAAAAACCCAATAACAAGCAGCGTGTGCATGATGGTTGAAATTATGGATCAAGATTTGCAAGAAAAAGTTGACAGTTGCATCACTGAAGTGTAGTAAGTGGAAGCCGAGACAGACAATGAATATCAGAAACTTGAATCTAAAAGAGACGATGAGATGGAGGAGTCGAATGTTCAAATGCATCAAGATAAATTGGTTCAAACCAAAGCACCTATACCACCATCTACAGAAAAACCACCCACATTAGAGCTTAAATCTTTACCTGAACACCTCAGATATACCTTTCTAGGTGAAGGTCAAACTGAACACCTCAGATATACCTTTCTAGGTGAAGGTCAAACATTACTAATAATCATCTCCAATCAATTGAACGAGAAACAAGAAAGTAAGGTGGTAGAAATTGTTAGAAAGCAAATGAAAGCCATCGGATGGCAGATTGTTGATATTTGAGGTATAAGCCTAAATGTTTGTATGCACCGAATAAACTTAGAGGAAGGATGTAGAATGGTAAAGGGAAGAGTCAATGAAGGTTGAACCCTTTAAGAAGGAGATAATCAAACTCTTAGATGTAGGGGTAATTTATCCCATCTCCGATAGTGAATGGGTCAGTCTAGTACAATGTGTACCTAAGAAGGGTGGAATGACGATAATAGAAAGTGATAGTGGAGAAGTAATTTCAACAAGAACGATCATAGGATGGAGAGTAAGCATAGATTATCGCAAACTCAACTTAATGACTAAGAAAGTTCATTTTCCTCTCTCGGTCATAGACCAGATGATAGAAAGGATAGTTGGTCATTCATTTTATTGCTTCCTAAATGGATATTCAGGATATAATCAGATCTTCATCTACCCTGATGATCAAGAAAAAACTACATTTACCTGCCCTTATGGTACCTTTGCGTATAGACGGGTGCCTTTCGGGCTATGCAATGCCCCGGCTACATTTAAAAGATGTGTGATGTCTATCTTCGCCGATATGATAGAAGATATAATGGAGGTGTTCATGGATGATTTTTTAGTTTTTAGAGATTCTTTTGAAATGTGTTTAATTAATTTGGACAGAGTTCTTCAAAGATGTAAAGAGTCACACTTGGTACTGAATTAAGAGAAATGTCATTTTATAGTGCAAGAGGGGATAGTGCTAGAGCATAAAATCTCACATCAAGGAATTGAGGTTGACAGAGCAAAAACATAAGTGATATAAAAACTTCCACTGCCAAGCAATGTAAAAGGTGTGCGAGGATTCTTAGGTCATGCAGGATTTTACCATCGATTCATCAAAGAATTCTCGCAAATTGCAAAACCTTTGACAAACCTCTTAGTCAAGGATATACCCTTCCTATTTGATGACAAGTGTATGTATGCATTCAGCAAATAAAAGGAGGCATTAATATTAGCACTAATTCTATCACCATCGAACTAGACACTTCCATTTGAAGTTATGTGCGATGCAAGCAACCAAGCCATAGGTTGTGTATTGGGTCAAAGGAAAGATAAAAGGTTGCATGCGATCTACTGTACCAATAAGACCCTTGCTAGACCTTAGCTGAATTACACCACTACAAAGAAGGAATTACTCATAGTAGTATACGCGTGTGATAAGTTTCAACAATATCTTTTATGGTCAAAGGTTGTCATATTCACCGATCACGCGGCGTTAAAATGCCTTTTTAATAAAAAAATATGCAAAACTAAGGCTCATTCGATGGGGGTTACTTTTATAGGAATTTGATATAAAGGTGAGAGATAAAAAGGGAGAAGAAAATATGGATGCAGACCACTTAACTTGTTGGCACCCGTTACCGGATGTCTAACCTCTCTCGAAAACCAAACTAAACCAAAGCATTCCACTCTTGCTCTGATACCACAACTATTGGGACCCGTTACCGAGACCCAACCTCTTAACACAAAATCGAATCGAAATCAAATAGTGGAAGCAAAGCAATTGGATTAAAAGCGGAAGCATAAGCGATAGTATCGAAACAGAAGCGAAATCGAATCGAATTCAGTCGAAGCGGAAGAAAATTCGAAAGCAAATAGAATTCGAATCTAACTGAAACAATCTCCGACATTAACGAATCGAGGCAACTTTCCGAAACACACATCGGAACGGATTACAAAGAACGGAAGCAAATCAAACAAATCAAATCCGAGGCGAAATAGAATCGAAACGAACAAAGGGCTCGGAGTCAACGAAAACAA
>JAOQMR010000005.1:16481859-16495224 GCA_027563865.1 Erythroxylum pelleterianum
CTCGATGTAAGGAACCAATTTTACGCATTAAATCATCAATTAAGAGTCAACGAGTGCATAACAATTAAGAAAATGAGACCACTTGATAGTATAAACTTGGGTTCAATCAATGGACTAACGAATAAAGATCATAGTGAACTTCTTTGAAATCTATGATATACCTTTCGGTATAATCAGATGTCAGATGATTCAGTAAGAATTATACTCTTTCCTTTACCCTTAAAGATAGAGCAAAGGCTTGGTATCATTCCCTCAACCCAGTCAATGCCACAACTTGGGAATAGTTAGTTCATGCCTTTTTAGATAAGTATTTTCCCCTGACCAAGACCACGAAGATCATCAAGGAGATTATCAACTTCCTGCAAAATGACGGGTAATTGATCTATGAAGCATGGGAACGATACAAGTATTTGCAATGGAAATGCCCACACTATAACTTACCTAAGGAATTCTTGTTATAAACATTCTATAAAGGAGTAACCCCACATACAAAAGGCACGATTGATGCAGCTTCAGGAAGATCTCTGATGAGAAAGACGGTAGATGATGCGGAAGAGTTGATAGAGGAGATGGCGGGTAATAACTACTTATGGACGAATGAGCAGAGTAGACAAACCACTACATTCTAAGAACAAAAAGGAATTATAGTTGTTGATCAAATGATAGAGATGCAAGCTAAAATTGACAACCTAACTCGACAGCCCAATAATATGAAGGCTTCGTCCTCAGCTCCGGTGAAAACCATGTAACTTAAGTGTGAACTTTGTGGATAAATGGTCCATGATACAGTAGCATGTTGCTTGATGAAGGAAAGCGATCCAGAGCAAGTGAATTATATGGGAGCTCGATATGGATGAGGAGGGGGGGAATCCTTATTCCAACGCTTACAACCGTAGGTGGAGGAATCAACCTAACTTTTTATAGATGAACAAGGCTGGAGGATAGTTCAGACCTCAAAGACAACCATGCTTCTAACAAGATAAATCGAGTTCAATGGAATTCAAGTTGGATAAAATTTTAGACAAGCTTGAAATTTTAGACGATGCACAAAAGAATTTGGAGGGCAGATTCGAACAAGTAACAAAGAACCATGAATCTTTAATCCACAATCTAGAGGTCCGAGTAAATCAATTGTCAAATGCTTTCTCTATGCAAATTAAGGGAATTCTTCCTAGCACTTCAGGAACAAAACTAAGGGAGCGATTAAAAGCTATTACACTTAGAAGTGAGAAAGAACTTCAAATATCCACAAAGACAATAGAGGAGCCCGTACCTCCTGTTGAGAGAGATCAAAAAAAGGAGAAAGAAGTGAATATAAACGAATACCCTCATTATGTCACTCCTCCACCATATCCACCTAAGATTCCTTTCCCTCAATGATTATAAAAGAAAAAGTTGGATGCATAATTTGCAAAATTCGTTAAGAAATTGAAGACATTACAGATAAATCTCTCATTTATAAAGGCTTTGGAACACATGCCTAAATGCGCGAAATTTTTGAAGGAAATATTATCAAAGAAGCGTACTTGGGAAGATAATCAGACGGTAGCTCTAACTGACACCTATAGTTCCATAGTTACTAGCCAGATGCCATCGAAAGTGAAGGATCCAGGGAGTTTCACAATACTCTGTGTGGTTGGTGAATTTGAATTTACAAAGTGTTTGTGGGATTTAGTAATAAGTATTAGTCTTACACTTTTAACAATATTCAAGAAGTTGGGACTAGGTGAGGTCAAACAAACATCGATGTTAATTCAGTTGGCTGATCAATCGATTAAAAGACCGTCTGGAATAGTGGAAGACGTTCTGATGCAAGTGGACAAGTTCATTATTACTATAGATTTTGTGGTTCTCGATTTTGAAGAAGATAAGAACTGTCCATTGATTTTAGGTCAACCATTTATGAATAGAGGGAAAGCAATAATTGACGTTCACGAAGGGAAACTAACACTTCAAATAGGCAAAGATCATATTGAATTTAATATAAATAAGGCTTTAAAGAATCCAACTGCGAGCAGCGTATGCATGAAGGTTTAAATTATAAATCAAAATTTGCAATAACAAGTTGAGAGTTGCATCGCAGAAGTAAAGTCAATGGAAGCGAAGATAGACAATGGATACCAGAAACTTGAATCTAAAGGCGACGATGAGATGGAGGAGTCGGATGTTCAAATGCATCAAGATAAATTGGTTTGAACCGAAGCACCCATACCACCATCTATAGAAAAACCACCCACATTAGAACTTAAACCTTTACCTGTAAATCTCAGATATACTTTTCTAGGTGAAGGTCAAATGTTATCGATAATCATCTCCATTCAATTGAATGATAAACAAGAAAGTAAGGTGGTAGAAATTGTTAGAAAACGAATGAAATCCATTGAATGGCAGATTGTTGATATTCGAGGTATAAGCCCAAATGTTTGCATGCACCAAATAAACCTAGAGGAAAGATGTAGAACGGTGAGGGAGCGTCAATGAAGGTTGAACCCTAACATGAAGGAGGTGGTCAAGAAAGAGATAATCAAACTCATAGATGTAGGGATAATCTATCCCATCCCCGATAACGAATAAGTTAGTCCAATACAATGTGTACCTAAAAAGGGTGGAATGCCAGTAATAGAAAGTGATAATGGAGAAGTAATTTCAACAATAAAGTATGCATAGATTATTGCAAACTCAACTTAGTGACTAAGAAAGATCATTTTCCTCTCCTGTTCATAAACCAGATGATAGAAATGGTAGTTGGTCATTTGTTTTATTGCTTCCTAGATGGATATTCAGGATATAATCAAATCTTTATATACCCTGATGATCAAGAAAAGACTACATTCACTTGCCCTTATGGCAACTTCGCGTACAAACGGACGCCTTTCGAGCAATGCAATGCCCTGGCTATCTTTCAAAGATGTATGATGTCTATCTTCACCGATATGATAGAAGATATAATGGAGGTGCTCATAGATGATTTTTCAGTTTTTAGATATTCTTGGCATTGAATTAGGAGAAATGTCATTTTATAGTGCAAGAGGGGATAGTGCTAGGAATAAAATCTCACACCAAAGATTTGAGGTCGACAGAGAAAAAATAGAAGTGATAGAGAAACTTCCACTGCCAAGCAATGTAAAAGGTGTGCGAGGATTCTTAAGTCATGCAGGATTTTTACTGTCGATTCATCAAAAACATTTTACAAATCGCAAGACCTTTGACAAACCTTTTAGTCAAGGGTACCCTTCCTATTTGATGACAAGTGTATGTCTGTGTTCAACAAACTAAGGAGGCATTAATATTAGCACCAATTCTATCACCACGGGACTGGACACTTTCATTTGAAGATATATGTGATGGAAGCAACCAAGCCATAGGTTGTGTATTGGGCCAAAGGAAAGATAAAAGGTTGGATGTGATTTACTATGCCAGCAAGACCCTTATAGGACCTCAACTGAATTACACCACTACAGAGAAGGAATTACTCACAGTTGTGTACACGTGTGATAAATTTTGACAATACCTTTATAGGTCAAAGGTAATCATATTCACCGATCACACTACGTTAAAATACCTTTTCAACAAAAAAGATACAAAACCAAGGTTCATTCGATGGGTGTTACTTTTATAGGAATTTGATATAGAGGTGAGAGATAAAAAAAAGGAGTAGAAAATGTTGTTGCAGACCACTTATCCAGATTGGAAGGAGGGGAATGCAAGCCAATCGAAGATATTAATGAAACTTTTCCTGATGAAACCCTGATACTACTCGAAAGTTTGACTACACCAGGGTTTGCCGATATCGCAAATTATGTCGACAATGGTAAACTTTCTTCATATTTATCTTACCAACAAAGAAAGAGACTCTTTCATGATTTTAACTGATATATACAGGATGAGCTAATTTTATATAGAGCATGCGTTGATGGGTTAATACGATGATGTGTTCCAGAGGAAGAAAAGTTGGACATCGTAAAGCAATGTCATGAAGGTTAGTATGATGGACATTATGGAGCCAACAAAATGGCAGTTCTGATACTTAAGAGTTGATTTTATTAGCCAAATTTGTTTAAGGATGCTTAGACTTTCGTAGCACAAAGTGATCATTACCAAAGAATAAGTAACATCTCCAAAAGAGATGAGATGCCTTTATCCAACATTTTAGAAGTGGAAGTCTTTGATGTATGGGACATCGACTCTATGGGTCCTTTCCCATCTTTAATGGGAAACATGTACATTTTAGTGGGGCTGGATTATGTTTCATGTTAGGCTAAAGCAATGGCATCTCCAACCAATGATTGAAAGGTAGAGCAAAAGTTCATCAAATGGTTGTTAAATTAGTTTGGAGTGCTACGTAGGATTATAAGTGATGGTGGTGCACATTTTTGCAACAGACCTTTTGATTTCCTTTTAAAAAGATATGGAGTGTACCATCGTATTGCTACACCTTACCATCCACAGACTAATACCCAAGTGGAAGTTGTCAATCGAGAACTAAAACGAATTTTGGAAAAGACGATGAACAACTCTAGGAAGGATTAGGCAATAAAGTTAGACGATGCCCTATGGGCTTATAGGACTACTTTCAAAATACCTATTCGAACAACTCCTTATAGACCTGTGCACAAAAAAGCTTGTTATTTTCCAGTTGAACAAGAACATCGAGCATACTAAGCGATTAAAGCATTAAATTTTGATGGGAAGCGAGCAGGCAAAAAGAGACTTCTTCAGCTGGACAAACTCAAATAGTTTCGTTATAATGCGTACGAAAACGCCAAACTCTATAAGGAAAAGGTAAAGAAATGAAACGATTCTCATCTTTAAAAAAAGGAATTTAAAGTAGAAGATGTAGTTCTGCTATATAATTCAAGGTTGAGGCTGTTTTTAAGGAAGTTAAAATCTCAATGGAGTGGACCTTTTACGGTCATTCAAGTTTTCGATCATGGAGCCCTCAAACTGGAAAATGCTAATAAGGAAAATTTTAAGGCCAATGGGTATCGTTGTAAGCTATATCTCGGAGGAGTAATTCCTAAGAATAAGGAAGTGATTTCCTTCTGTTCGAATAATTAAGATGCCTCTACGGATGCAAGGTCAAGCTAAGGACCACAAATTAGCACGTTTAGTAGTTTGAGTGAAATCGTTAGGTTTGGTTAGAGTTGTATTGAACTTTCAATAAAACTTTAGTAATTTCAATTGATCTGGGATCACTAATTCCCTCACTCTCTTCAAACAATTCCTAGATAAGACAATAGTCTTAGGGTCCAGCGGATTTATCCCCGCCTCCATCATCAGGAGGCTTTGTTCTAACCCTTTTCTTTTTAAATTTAGTCTTTATTTTTCTTTAATTTATGTTTCTTCTTTCCATATGTGTTTGTTTGCCCCCTTCTCACATTGAGAACAATGTGTTGCTCAAATGTGGGAAGGGTTATGTGTTTTACCTTGAATGTAAATTTTGTATATTATATAATAGTTTGTTAGGTTGCATTTTGTGAATGTGTCAATGGCTTAGATGGATTGAAATTGATTTAATTTTGAACATAGTCTATTAGGCTATGAAGAATCATTAGTCCGCAAAATTAGTGAATTAGGTTCTTTGGCTAAATATATAGTTTAATTAGGCCCTCTAAATTGTTCCATTCATTCATAATTTGAGATCTTTCGATTTAAGTAGCTTTACTAGTTTTTTTTCATGGAAACAAGTAGTTAAAGCAACAAGTAGGTAATAAAAAAAGTTATGATGTTAATTTTAAAAAAATTACTATTCTACTAGCCTTTGAGTTATGAATAGGGCTAGTAGCCAGTTGAGAACATGATGTAGCTGAGTAACCAGATCGACACGCATCACAAATGTGTGCCTCCGCGTTAAAAGGCTATAATGACATTTCAACTAAGCAGCTTAATAAAAAATGACTTAGTCGAGTAACCAGATCGACATTCATCACCAAAGTTTGCCTCCAAGTAAAAGACTATGTCCTTGTTTATGAAGAAGTGTTTTCAAATAAAACCTACCGAACTTGTAATAGCTTGACTTTTTATGAAAATGTAGTTAAGAGTATTTACAGAGTTTGAATGACCAAAGAATTATTAATATGTGCATGCAATTGAAAAGGGTAAATAATTTAACATTTGGATCTAGATTAATATGTATATTTAGTTCAAAGCCTCTAGATGCAGATTTTGTATGTTCATGATTTGAAATAACTTGAATGATTGTGTTTAAAATTAATTTTATTTCTTGAAGTTGAAGCCATCGTCTCATTACTACATTGTGTGTTATGTGTTGTGTGATTTTGTGTGTTTGTTGTTTTGTTTGCTTGAGAACAAGCAAACGTTTAAGGGTGAGGATATTGATAAATATGAATTGCATTATGTTTTAGGGCTTAGTTTGATATGTATTTAAGTGTTAATTCAATCGTTTAGTATGTGTTTAGGTTAGAATTGTGTTAGTTTGTTAATTCAATCGTTTAGTATGTGTTTAGGTTAGAATTGTGTTAGTTTGTTAATTATTTATGTTTTAAATGTTTTATGAGTTAGCAAAGTCTTTGAGCTTAATTATTATGTTTTTGAGGTACCTTAATGTGTTTGTTACTATTTTAGGGTCAACATCGAAGAACGGAGAAGTTTCGATGACATTCGGGCTAAAACAACGGCCCGCAATCGTGGCACAACAGGCCACGATGGTGACAAAAGCACCAAAGTTGGCCTAAGATTGTGGCCTGTATGCCACGATTGTGACAGAAGACTCGGATGTGGCCCACGATCATGGAATGCGTTGAACAGACGTGCAGGAACTTAAAAATGTCAAGTTTCGAGGAATTTTTTAGATATTTTAGACCCCAAAAAACCCTAGGGCTACTCAAAACATAAAAGGTACTTAAAGAATAAGAGAAAGAGGCAGAAGGAGATTTTGCATCAGCCACTTTTAGAGAAACCCTAGAGAGAATTATTGAGAGATAGAGAAAGAGAAAGAAGAGAGAAGAGGAGAAGAAGCTGACTCGACGTATTTCTCAGATCAGGAGCTTTCCAACATCGCTGCCTCCTATTGTCTATTCAATTTCGTATTTCCTGCTATTTTTAGTTTTATTATTGGATAGAATTGGAATAACAATTGATGATAGGATTTTTGGATGTTGATGATGTTCTAAACTCACCTTGGGGGTTCTATCTTTGATTCAATGAAATTTGATTCCTTATGTGTTATTTGGATTTATTGTGATTTAATTCTTGACGTGCATAATTCGATAATAAAGTGAGAGGGTGAATCAAATGAAATAATTAAATTGGACTAACGAGAGTTATGTGATTTAATAGAACAAGAATTAAATCAAATCGGTAAATTGTGCGAAGAGAGATCTTGCGTAGGTTTCTGATATTTTATTAGACAACTTCAGATCTAATTAGGATTTTGGATAGGTTGTTAATTGAGAAATTGCAACTTCCATAAATTAGGGTTAATAGTTATAACTCGAGAGAGAGTAATCAACCCTAGGATTGTCTACAACTAATAATCCAAGAATTTATAATTGATTAAGTTAGCATTAAAGATAGGTAAAATTCCCTTTCTATCAATTGGTAATTCCTTAGGTTGATTCTTGAGTGTGTTGCAACTGCTAAATTGTTAATATTTTGTGATTGATTCTTGATTTGATTTGATTGATTGAATTGAATTCTTATTTTAGTTTCGTTACATTTTGAATTTCTGCGATTTGTTTTGGCCTTAGATTTTAGGATTAGATTATCCCTCCTCGTGGGATTGACACTTTAGGTACTACGCAAACTACCCGTGCGCTTGCAGATTATCGAGGTTAATAAATTAAAATTTACACACATCGAAAGAACCCGATCACAACCGTTCTCAATCTTACACATTAAGTGAATAAAAAGGTAAATGGGGAGGAAATGAAACTTAATTGGACGATTCAGGAAAGCAGCAGTGTTGGAAGATCACCTATTTCAGGAAGCTTCAGCGTTGGAACCCTCCTTTTCTTCCTCTTCTTCTTTTCTCTCTCTCTTCTTTGTCTCTCTCTTTTGGGTTTTCAAATTTAGGCTAAATATAGACTCCCCTCTAGGGTTACATCATTATACTTTAATAGCCTTTTCCAATTAAAGTAACCATGGTGTCTTTTTGGGGTCCGAATTGTCTGAAATGTCCCTCAAAAACTTGAATGCGAAAGTGACTCTGCATCTATTTGCGCACAAGCCATGATCGTGGCCCTTAGTGCAAGATCGTAGTCGATTTGTCTGCTCTCTATCAAGATTGTGGTAGATTCCCTACGATAGTGGCCTTATGCTCGAGCTTCTGTTACGATGTTGGTGCAATCGTGGCCTGCTTGTCACAATTGTGGGACTGTGTTTTGGTTTGGTTCTCCTCCGAATGTCCTGAAACACTAACAAACTCATTACAACACCTCATATATATATAATTGAAGCTCAAAAACATGTTCTCACCCAAAAAACACTTAAAACACAATTATTTATGAACTAACACAATTCTTAACCTAAACACAAACTATAAAAATACAATACAATCTACACCTATCAATTTACATTGGTTATTTTTTAAGAAATGGGTCTCCACTAGTGGTGGTTCCGGTCGCTGGTGAAGCTACTTCTATATTGCCTTAGATAGTGGCAATCTAGCCCTTAATGAGGGGCAAGGCCTAGTCAGATGCGACGGAGAAGGTCTCCTAGAAGAGAAGAACATTTCGGCATATGGAGAAGCACAGATAAGGCTAAGGATAAGAAGCCCAAGCAAGGGAGTAGCAAACTACTCAGCGCCACCGCACACATAGAGAGGTGATGACATCATGAGAAAACCTTGTCAGATGCAACAACAATAAGGCGTATGTCGACGTTTGTTCGGCGTGTAACAGAAACATTCTAAGCCTTCCTTTTTAATTGAGAATTTTATTTTAATTCTCAATTCAATTTTATTTTATTTTAATTTGTATGTGTTTTAAGCCTTCCTTTTTAATTAGATTGATTTAGTTAAGAATAAATTGATTAAATTCCTAAAAATTTTGAAAAAGTGTTTTTTTAACTGTTTAAAATTTAATTTCAAAGGATTAGTTCTATTAGCAATATCTTGGAATTTAGTTTAATTTTTAAAAGAGTTGAATTACTAAATTAAATTAGTTATCAAATTAATAATAAGAATCAAGCAAAGTTTTTTAAGGATTTATTTCATAATTTGATTATGTTAGAAATTATTAATATAATAAAATTTTAATATTTTATTGGACCAAAATTTTAGAAATTTTTAATCCCTCAAATGAATATTAAGTATATGTTAAGAATGTGATAATTGTCTTTCATTATTTAAGAATAACACTAGAGTTTTGTTTATTGTAAGGCTTGTTGAGTAAACTCAAAGCCTTTTTAATCTAAATATGCTTTAAAGTATTGGGTCTTATTTAACTACATTTTGATGATTTGGATGAGTAAACTCATGATCATATAAATTTAAAGGTAGGGTTAGAAATAATATATAAGATATATTTTGACAAAAAGTTGTCACCTAACGGATCTACGAGTCTCATAAGATGTGATGGATAAAGTTGTTATCTACCTTATTTAAATTTAGTTGGTTTGATGAACTAAGGTTGAATGGGATCCTAGCCCACTGGGAAATTATTTGATAATTTTTCAATTTAATAATGAAGGCTATTACTTTAAATAAAATAGTAAGGGTGATCAAATATTTTTAAAATTCCTTTTTATTTGATTTTGTGACATAAATTAATATGTGTTTTTATATGTCTTTCAGTTATCAGAAGAAGATGAATAATAATTTGTCATTGGGGAGAATTATGGATGCTAACAAACTAATTGGATCTAATTTCTTAAACTAGTTTAACAACTTGAGAATTGTTCTCAGGTAAGGAAAGAAATTATATGTTCCTGACACTACTATTCCATTAAAGCTTGGTTTGGATATGACTGATGAAGTTTGGGAGAGATAACAACATTATATTAATGACACTGAAAAAGCTATATATGTGATAGTGATTAGTATGTCTCCAGAGTTTCAAAAGCAATACGAGAACATAGATGCTTCTGCTATAATTATGCATCTTAGGGAGTTTTTTGGTGTATAAAGGAGGGTGAAGAGGTATCAGTACTCAAAGCATTATTTCAATGCAAGATGGAAAAAGGATTTTCAATGGAGCTACATGTGTTAAAGATGATGAGCTATATTAAAAAAATTAGGCCAATTAAGTTTTGTTATGGACCATAAGTTGAGCATTGATATAGTGCTCCAGTCTCTCAAATTGAGCTTTTCAAAGTTTGTTATAAACTTCCATACGAACTAAAAGGATGTATCATTGCTTGAGCTATTGAATATGTTCAAGACTGTAAAGGGTTCCCTTAATTAGTTGTGTTCTTATTATGGATTCTTCCAAAAGCAACAAAAAAGGCTTTAAAAAGAATAATAATAAGAAACAAAAGGCTTTTGCTATAATAGAAAAGCCAAAAGGTGGTGTAAAGAAGAAGCAAAGGCACATGTTTTCATTATAAAGTTGATGGACATTAGAAGAGGAGCTACACATCTTATCTTGAAACCCTGAAAGATGAGAAGCTTAAGGAAATAACTTCTTTATGTATGTTTATTATTAAGATCATTCGTTCTACTTCTATTCCATATTTTTTGAGTAATAGATATTTGATGTGGTTCTTATATTTGTAATAACATGCAGAAGTTAACAAGGAGTAGAACATTGAGGAAAGGAGAAATGGACTTATGAGTTAGTAATGGAACAAGAGTTACTTCATTAGTTGTAGAAACTTGTAATATAGCTTTTCCTTTTGACCTTGAATTAGAACTAAATAAATTTTATTATGTTGCTATTATTAACAGAAACATCATTTCTATTTCTTATTTATATTTGTATAGATTTTTTTTATTATTAAGAATAAGAGTAGTTTTTTATAAAGATGATGTTTATTATAGATCTATATTACGTACAAATAGTTTGTATGAACTGGGTCTTGAAAAGTCAATCCTTAACAAAAAAAACCAAGAAAAGAAAGTTAAGTGCCTAAAATTCATCTTATTTATGACATTATAGGTTAAGTCATATCAACAAAACTAGAATCATAAAGTACATAAAGAAGGATATTTGGATCCTTTTTATTATGAAGTATATGGAACTTGCAAATCTTGTTTATTGTAAAAGATGACCAAACTACCCTTTAGTGGAAAGGGAGAGCATGCCATTGAGTTACTAGAGCTTATACATTTAGATATATGTGACCATATATCTACTCGCACTAGAGGTGGATTCTTTTATTTCATTACATTATCGTTACAAATATGGTTATGTGTACTTAATGAATTAAAATATAAATCATTTGAAAAGTTTAAAGAATTTAGATCTAAGGTTGAGAAACAAACTAGTAAGAGTATTAAGGCACTTAGATCTGATCGATATGGTGAATACTTGAACTATGAGTTTCTTAGTTACTTAAAAGAGAACGAGATTCTCTCACAGTAGACTCCTCCTAGAACTCCACAATATAATAGAGTGTATGAGAGGAGAAATCATACTCTGTTAGATATGGTACATTCCATGATAAGTCATATAGTCCTTCATATCTCCTTTTAGGGATATGCCCTTGAAACTACTACTAACCTTTTGAATAGAGTTCCATCCAAATTGGTTGATAATACACTATATGAGATATGGACTAATAGTAAACTAAAGTTGCCACATGTAAAGATTTAGGTATGTGACGCTTATGTGAAGTATTCAACATCTGATAAGCTTCCAGCTAAATCAAACAAATACAAATTTATGAGGTGTTAAAAATATAGTATCAAAAATCTATTTTACCATCCTCTTGAGCAAAAGGTGCTTGTCTCAAAACATGCAACATTTTTAGAAAGAGAATTTATTTTTAAGGAAAATAATGAGAGTGAAGTAGAACTTAGAGAAGTTTAAGAACCATAAATTCACATTAAGATAGAACAAAAACCTAAAATTGATATATATGATGTACAATCAAGGGTTTAAGAGAGATATAATCTATGATGCACTTGTAAGATATCTCATCTACCTACTAGATTAGATCTACATATTGAAAAAAGGAAAGATAATGTATCACTCATAAATGATAAGCCTACTAATTCTATGTAAACAATGTCTAACATTGATTCTTTAAAATTGCTTGAAGCTATGAAACTTAAAATGGAATCCATGTACATTAATCGTGTATGGACTTTGGTGGATGCTCCTGATGGCATTATACCTATAGGATGCAAGTGGATTTTTAAGAGAAACATATATGGATGGCAATTTACATACAGATAAAGTAAAGCTAGTGGCTAAAGGCTACAAATAAAAATAAGGAGTTGATTTTGATAAAACCTTTTCGACAATAGATATACTTAAATTCATAAGGATCTTGTTGTATATAGCCACACATCATGATTATGAAATATGGCAAATGGATCTTAAAGTAACATTTTTCAATGGGAATTTGTTTGAGGAAGTGTATAAGATATAACCTAAGGGTTTTGAATTCAAGATATTTCCTAATCAAGTAAGCAAGTTAGAAAAGTCTATTTATGTCTTAAGCAAGTGTCATAGAGTTGGAATATTTGTTTTGATGAGACATTCAAAGAGTTTGATTTTATAAAAAATGCAGATGAATCATGTGTCTTTAAGAAGGTCAATGGGAGTGTAGTCATCTTCCTAGTGCTATATATAGACGACATATTAATGATTGGAAATGACAAACCAATGCTCCAATTTGTAAAGATTTGATTGTCCAAGAACTTCTCCGTGTAGGATATATGAGAAACAACCTATACTTTGGGAATAAAGATCTATAGAGATAGATCAAAGAGGTTGCTTAGCTTATCACAATCCATATATATAGTCAAAATGTTAAAGAGGTTTAGCATGGAGAATTCTAAAAAGGGATTATTACCCATGTTGTATAAGATGTCTCTGTCATAGATTAAGTGATTGTGTTCTATATGCTTTGGTAATTAGATCAATCATGTACACAATGCTATTTACTAGACCATACGTCTCTTTTACTTTGAGCATAACAATTAGGATTTAAGATAATCCTAGTGATGGTCACTGGTTGGTTATGAAAAATATCATAAAGTACTTGAGAAGGATTAAAGATGTTTTCTTAGTCTATGGAGGATCTGAATTAAGAGTTTAGAGATATTCAGATGCTAGTTTTTAATCAAATCTAGATGATATGAGATCATAGTTAAAGTACACCTTCACTATCAATAATGGTGCAGTACGTTGAAAGAGTTATATATAACCAACTATTTAAGGTGAATCACACGTTAATACAATGTTTAATAAGGATATCAAGATACACAAGAAGGGGGGTTGAATTGTGATAATTTTT
>JAOQMR010000005.1:16496272-16524060 GCA_027563865.1 Erythroxylum pelleterianum
CTTATGACCTTCTGAGTGGATAGTAATTTGACTGAGCTTGAATAAGAAGCATGAGAATAGATGAGGATGAATAAGATTAAAAAAAAAAAAAATTATACCGGTTTCGGATTAGTCTAAGGCTATCAGTTTGAGGTTTTCCAAGAGTATCTGTATTAGTAGTTGGGTTCCGGAAACGGGATCCAACACACTATCTCAGAAGAGACATGATCGTTTTTATGGATAGACATGGTATTAAATACATAGGTGATTGGTTTTAGTGTAAGTGGGATTATTAGTTTAAGCCCTTGTAATCAATCAGTTGGTTGCGATTTTATGTATGATGTTACTATTTTAATTAAGAAAGACATTCTTTATCTTTAAGTATTTTGTTCGCTAAGCCTATAACTTTTTTCCATTGTCTCTGTGATTTGATTATGGTTAGTTTTCCAACACATCCTCATTTGGAACATGAGGGGGTTAAATAACCCCAACAAACAATAAGCTCTCAAGTATATCTTGCTCCAAAAGAATCCTTTTGATTGGTTTTTAGAGAACAAAACAATAATTGATGCCTTTCAAAAGGATTTACTGTTTATTGGTTGTAGTTAAAAGACTATTTATAATCGCTCATACCACTAAAAGGTAGGATCATTATGGCTTTTAATATAAATATCATTAAATTTCTTCATTTTAAATCATTTAACCAATTAATCTATATCTTTGCATGTTTATATTTGATTAAATCTAAAAGTGTTGTTTCATATGTTATTTATTAGTTTTACAGCATGATTCTCACTCAATTTATCACTAACATAAAGTTTTTTCATTTTAGCAATGGTTATAAGTTTACAAATCGTTATATTGTTGATTTTATAAATCAAAATAGTATTCTTCCCCATAAAAACTTGTGTTTATGCACTCTAACAAAATAGAATACTAGAATGTAAGAATCACCACATCCTTAAAGTGGCTTACACTTTACATTTTGCTATGTAAGTACCATAACATTTATGAGCTGTAGCTATCATAAATGTTATTTTTCTTATTAATTGGATGTCTACCATGATTTCTAATTTTTAAATTCCTATAAGGATGTTATCTACATTTCATTCCACTTCCTTTATTCTAAATATTTTTCCTAAGGTTTTTAGTTGTATGTTCTATTTTTATGTTCATTCTCTTCATAAAGATAATTAAACTTGATTTTTTTGTTATTAGATATGTTTTTCTTTGCTCTAGTAGTTGACAACAGGGATACAAAAGTTTTCATCCTCCAACAAAAGCTTACTACATCTCGATGAATGTTTAGTTATGTGAAAATGAGTCCATTTAATTTAAAAAATATCTTCTTTAAGGGAAGATTAATAGTAAAAAGGTGGAACAATTATGGTTAGGAGAAAAGAACATATGGATCTCAAGTATAGAGAATATTAAGAAAATTGAGGAATTCGTAATTTTAGATAACACAATTGTTGGGGAAAATAAAATTGAACACGATTATGAGATACTTGAGAAACATGTTGAAGAAAATAAAATTGACATTGATAGGTAAGAGACTTGAGAAACTAGCTGATGGTGAGAGATTGTGAGAGACTAACTTGTTTTTTAAGAAAGAATATTCTAGGAAAAAGTAAGATATCATAATTATGCCTCTTAAATCTAACACCTCTCTTGATGATTAGGGATTGTAAATGTTGCCCGATCCGTTCAACCTGGGTTGACCAGGCCGCAAGTTGAATTATGAGTCGAGCCTGGATCGAGATTGTCTCAACCCAATCATGGCCCAACGGGAAGGTACAAAATGACGTTTTTTATATTTTCTTAAAAAAATTAAAATCGGGCTAGATCGGCCCAACCCACCTGTGGCCTGTTGGGCTGGGTGCCAAGCCTTGGGCTAGGCAGTCTGTGGGTCATATTGAGCTTGGCTAAGATCATATCTTGCCATGGAATGAAATCTTCTAGCATTGATGATATTATCTTGCCATTGAATGAATCTTCTAGCATTAACATTGAGGTATATACCTATTGTCATGAATTTTCAAAAATTATTAATTTATTGTAATACTGGTCACAATAGAACATATCTTTTTTATGAAAGAATAGTACCTACTATATTTTGTTTTCTGAAGGCCTCTCTATTGTGTTATCTAATCTAAATCTTCATATCCTATAGTTGTTTGTCTAAATGAGACTTGATATATGCTCTTCAATATATGTGTGTGTGTGTGTGTGTGTGTGTGTGTGTGTGTGTGTGTGTATATATATATACATTCTTAATCATCTTTAGGAAGCCTTTAAAGATCCTAAGTGGAAGGATACAATTGTTAATGAAGTGACAATGATTTAAATGTCAAAGAGGAGTAGAGCTAGAGGATAAAGGGACAACTTTAATTTGATAATGTTGTTTTTTCCTCTTCAAATACATGCAAATAGTCCCATTTAGGCTATGTGGTTAGACGTAGAGTTTTTAATGAAATGGTTATAATGGAATGGAATGTAAATGAATGTAATATTAAAAAATTGTTGTTTGGGAAGGATAGAAGAGTTCATGATATAATATACTAAAATGATATTTGAAAGATAGATGGAATGGAATGGAATGTATATATAATAATAATGAATGACTATTTTACTCTTGATAGAACAAAACATATTATCTTGCTAGTTGTTATTAGAGTTGAGAGTATAATTGATATTATAAAAAATTATTGAGGATATATTAGGTAATACATATATATTATTTTACATTTCATCGTAAACCTCCTAAATTAGAGGTAACTCATTTTTACTGTTTATTTAGGATATAATAGGATGTAATGTGAAATTCTGTACTTCCATCATATTCCATTACATTCTATTGTAAACTCTTCTCTCAAACGAAATAATATTACTTTACATTATATTCCATTATTAATCGCTCTACCAAACATAGCCTTAAAAGAGTTATTGGATTTTTTAGGTGTACCGCTTACTCCTGTTCATGTTTTCCTCATCTTAGTATCAAAGATACCTAATAATTAGTGTCTCTTACTTTTTCTTATTATGATGCCTCTCGTTGTTCTTAACAGTGCGTTATATTAGTTAAAATGTGGTATTTGGTAGTTTAAATAATAAATATGCATTAAGTAATAATGACAAATTTTTTACAGATCACTGCCTTTTTATTTCAAATGTAATTGCCGTGTTCTTATTTATACTAATTTCAAATTAAAATTTTCTTAATTTTTGAAGAAGTAATTTTTTTAATTTAATGTTGATTTCAAGGAAAGCCACTTTCTTACTCTTGTTCGTCTTTTTTTAATTTATTTTCTTCAAAGCTAACCAAATGCTATTGACGGTAATAAAGAAGAAAAGTCACATAACCTAGATATCAACATTGATGTACTTAGCTAGAATAGTATACTATTAATGGAGGCAATATTTTAATAAGTACTTTAATTTTTAAAATTTTAAAACTAAAATAAAAATTTGAAGAAGTTGGATATTAAATTAAAAATGTTATTGTTAAAAAAGTATATCACTTTTTTAAAAATGTTTTCCCTTTTAATTATAAATTATTTTAATCAAATTCTATATGAAAAGATGTAGTTTAATTTATCCAAATCAGTTGTAGCTATTGTTTCATTATTGAAACTTGGGGTGACTCACTGCAATTATTTAATTTATCCAGATCACCTGGAGTGATGTTTTATGAAAAACATTACTTTTCAAGGGGAGCGCGGGGGAAGATCTTCAGTGTCACTGATTCATTGGAGCTTCCGGAAATTTCCTCCAATCCCAAACGCACTTGGTACTATTAATGGTACTGCCACTATGCGAAATTAGGAATTCCACGTGGCAACAGTTTAAGCCACTATGAGAAATCAGGAATTCCACGTGGCAACAGTTTAAGCCACTATGAAAAGTCCGGAATTCCACGTGGCAACAGTTAAGCCACCAATCCTCAACCAGCTGGCTTTGTCGATGTGTAATGCACATCCTCAATATGACGCATCATTTCAATTTTACTGGTAAAAACACCTGTTAGAGGTTCCGTTCCACACCTGTAAGCCATACTGTTCAGGCGTCAATGGATGCCACTAGCTTACAAAATTTCCTCCCCGTGCTTCACTTCCCGCAATTACATTATTTAAACAGAAACTATATGCAAGAACACTAACCATTTCAGTGAGCCATATATAGATCGCAAGAGTTAATTTCTTTCAAGTTATTTGTAGTCATAACTAGCATTTCGAAAGGATTTTGATGAAGATGGTGCAAGTTGGTAACTTGATAGATGGGCTGAAGCCAGCGTTGATGATGGTAGTGGTTCAGCTTGTATATTCAGGAACTAATGTTCTTTACAAGCTCGCCGCCGCTGATGGGATGAGCTTAACGGTGATCCCTGCCTACAGATTCATTTTTGCTGCTGCTTTTATTACTCCTCTTGCTCTCATCCTAGAGAGGTCAGCTATGCCTACTTACTTCCTTTTTCTTTTGCATTCTATTGTTGTTCACATTACAAACATCTGCTCCTTGTTCAAAGTTCTGATCATAGATAACGTGCAGGTTTGCGGAAGAAAATAGTACTCTCAGTACTATACCCTTAATAAATTCGTAAAATATATTTTTTATAACAACTTAAAGGACGTGTCCGTTAATATGTTTAGTTTTATTCAATTTTGTAAAATCCTTACCACAAAGGTAATTTTAAATCATAAAATAATTAATTTTATTTTGATACAATTTATAATTTCTATTAATAATAAATTTATCGTATTAATTACAGCTATTATCTAATAATAAAATTCTTAAAATTTATTTTTTAAATTAACATTTATTTATTAAAATTTGTTTCAGAAACAATTTTATTATATGGAATTAAATATTTAATTTTAATTGAATAATTAAATTATAATAGTCATAATTTATATTATTAATTAATTTCAAAATCATATTATGATAGAAAATGAAAACAGAGAATTCAATCCAAATTTTATTAGTTTTTACAAATTGTGAAAATAGGAAAAATTGGAGTAAAAATAGAAGCCAATAACTCAATTTTCTTGAATTTAAAATCAAAGAAAACAAAAGTGATGAACTTAATTCCGAACAAAGAAAACCATATCAAATAAAGCAAAGTGTTGAGATATATATACATTAAATGGACCAATATAATGGTTTCCTAAAACTTAGTCATGTGTAGTCCCGGCTCCCGTGTGATTAAACTTGATCGGGGATACGATTGACACATTGATTCCATGTTTTATGATATTTTATTTTATTTACAGGAAGAGTTGGACTAAACTTACATGGAAAATACTCTTTCAGGCATTTGTTTCTGGATTGTTAGGGTAAGTTGCTCTACACTACAGGAAACTTAACACCTCGTAACGAGGTGTTGAGGTGGTCCGAAGAAGTGTTTTGATAGTAAATTATACCAATTTGGGGGAAGGCATGATTGACCAATTCTAATAATTGTACAGATCCTGTCAGAGTATCATATATATATATATATAATCAGTTCTGTTTTCTATTTAACATGAGCTTAAAGGACATACTGACCTATAAATAAATGTAAATTTGCAGGGCAACACTGTACCAGAATTTGTATTTGGAAAGTTTAGTAATGACATCTGCAACATTTGCTGCTGCCATGACTAACTTCATACCAGCCGTGACCTTCATGTTAGCCATCACTTTTGGGTAATAGTCTATGCTCCCAACTTTCGGTAATTTAATTAATTAAATAACTGAGTGATGTAAAATTACTTAGGTTGGAAAAGGTGGGACTTAGAACAGCGTCGGGTAAAGCAAAAGTTTGCGGAACGATATTGGGAGTTGGTGGAGCCATGCTGTTCTCATTCTGTAAAGGTATGGAAATTAACGTATGGTCAACTAACATTGACGTTTTGAAACAATACCACCACCAAGGGACACGGACACTTCACGGAAATCATATCATCGTCGGTCTTTTGTTGGCCATATTAAGCTGCTTCACCTTTGCTGCGTGGTTAATTGTTCAGGTAATTGATTCAGCGATACCCCCATCATCATTAGTTCTCTTTAATCTGTTATTCTTTCTTTCAAAATTACTGCTTAAAACATTATAAATTTTGTATTGGTAAAAGCATTCCTTTTGACTTAATATTTCTTTGGAGGCAGGCCGCAATTAGCATTAAATTTCCATACCCTTACTCAAGCACAGCTTTGATGTGCATGATGGCCTCAATTCAGTCAACTGCTTACGCACTTTGCATTGAGAAGGACAGGAGTCAATGGAAATTAGGGTGGAACATCAGGCTGCTAACGGTAGCTTACTCGGTATGAACTGAAGCGAAAGCACATGTTTGAAATTTATAAATATATAATCGCATTGGCCATGTTTCGAATAAATCATAAATGCTCGTTTTTCTCCTTAATTATAGTCTCAAGTTGAACTTCTATATGTTTTAACTGTTGTTGTAGGGAATACTGGTCTCTGGTCTGATGACAGTGCTCTGTACATGGTGCATCCAGTTGAGAGGGCCCCTATTTGTGTCGATATTTTCCCCCCTACTGCTCGTCTGTGTAGCTGTTGAGGGATCCTTATTACTTGAAGAGAAGTTACACTTGGGAAGGTATATGATTTTTTTCTTAACCACTCTTTTCCTGCATTATTACCATTAAGCTATTTAAGACCTGCGTATCATATCGTCCCATCTAGACCTAGTTCATATGACCATGTTTTCCTAGAGAAACATAAATGTGCTAGCTGCTTGTTATATTAATCCCTTTTCAACAGACTTGTTAGAGAGGATGAAGGGACCAATTTATCAAATCACATCTTAACGTGCATGCCTCATGAGCAAGCAAATATCAAGTTAATGCATATACAAGAAAGTTAAACAGTTGTTTTAAACTTTGATTTCTGTGTGACCTTTTTGTCCTCTGAAAATTTCAGCGCATTGGGAGGAATTTTGATTGTTTGCGGGCTATATGCCGTGATATGGGGTAAAAGAAAAGAGACGAAGAAAATATCTCTGCCAAAAGGTTTTTCAGAAAGTGAAAAGATGGAGATCATTGTCACCACTTCACCAGCAGAAAGCAACAGTCAAATGGATGAGAACAAAAGCTGCAACATTAACAATAAAGATGAGAAAATGTGTATAGCAGAAATAGAGAAGGGGATGGTGAAAATTGAATTGACCTAGTGAAGTAAATGTGACAGGAAGCTTTTTGCTTTTAATTTCAATAAAAAGTTCTTTGTTTAAATTTCTAAGTTTTGTTTTGCTTTTAATTTCAATAAAAAGTTCTTTGTTTAAATTTCTAGTTTTTGTTTTAAATTCTTCCACTTTTCAACTAGAGATTTTGGTTTTTATTTTTATTATAATTTGATTTACTATCAACTAACTATATTATTTGATTATTTAATATTAATTATTAACAATGATTATATTAATTTTATAACTACTTTAAATTTTGCTTTTTTTGGAAAAATTGTTTTTAAAATTTAAATTTAAACTTAGAATTCAAATAGAATTGGTTTTAGTAATTAAAACATATATTAACAAACAAATATTAAATAACTTATAATTTTTAAATATTGTATAAGAAATAAAATAAAATTGTTTACTTAATAAATTAATTTATCTTTAAGTTTTATCTAATATTTAATTATTATCATTAATAAAAATATACTTTATTCACAACACACACACACACACACACACACACACACATCTATATATATATATATATATTCGATTAAAAATAAAAACTAAAAATAAGAAACACAAATAAAAAATCACAACAAAAAAGTAAAATCAAATGGCTAGATCTTGAGTAAATATAGATATTAGAAATTTTGTTTTTTAAATTACACATCTTTTTGTGATTAGAACCTTTTGAAAATATGAGTTAGCTTTATGGCAACTATTTCTAAGAGAATTGTGAAAAATAAAATAGTAATCTTAATTTTGAGAGCTTAATTATATCACCTTTTATGTTTACTTTTTTTAAAATTTCTTAAATTTTGTTTAAACTAATTTGATAAAAAAGGATTTTGACAAGTAATAAGTTCAAAATTAAAAGGTTAAAGGACTTCTACTTAAATTTAAAGAAAGGAGTAATATTTACAATTTTGTTCACATTTTCATTTATTCCCTACGCTTCTAAACCTATTATATAAAATTGTTGATGTTTGATCAAATTAGCATACAGTCTTTGTTTGTAAAACTTTGATTATATTTTTATCTAACTTATCTTATAAAACAATGTAACTTCCAACCACGTGATAGCTTGTATGAAATCAAACTGTCTTGTGGATCATTTGACTTTATTTTTGACTTAGATAAAAGTATATGTTAATTAAATGCATCTCTTCATTGATTTAAGAATTTAAGTATTTTAAATGATAAGTTAATAAAATTGTTAAAATATAATTAATTATTGTCAACCAAATTAAAAAGTTTCTAACGTTAAAGATTCAGAGGTATAATGGAACCACTGCACATGCTTTGAAAGCAACGCATGTGATGAAATAGGATAAAATAGCACAACTACAATCTCATTTGTTGCAATAAATACTAGCTCTCTTGCTCTTTCAAACAACTAGCTTCACAAATACAAGTGTTGCTTGCCAGCTCAGTTGTTTCAAGATTTAAATGGCACCGATAAGTCAAATTATTCATATATGATTTTGGGACGAATTGGAACTCATTTAATTTATCTCAATGTGAATTTAGAGCTTTCTTTGGTTATTTCTCACACATTTTAACCTTATTGTTTAATAGGTGCAAATGGATAGATTTTGGGTATGAGACATAACTTTTACTGTAGATGTCGAATTAAGGTCATTCAAGTAAGTTTTTGAAGAGGACTCCGAGTTTTACAACTTCCATGAAGACTCCGAGGAGAGGTTTTATCGTCTAAAGGGTCAATATTGCATGTGTTTATAGAAGCCCAAGGTATGTCTGTTAAGTGGACATACCTGGCAATTTCACTCCAAAGACTCGAGAAGGTCCGCTAAATGGTCATAATGTTCGCTTAACAGACATTGCCTGACTAACTTCACTCCAGAGGCCCGAAAAGGTCCGTTTAGCGTGGACTTCATGTCTGCCTAACAGACTTTGTCGGCCCAAGGACGATTTGTTTTCTCCTGTTTAGGCAAAACTAGGTTTCTTTGAGCCCAAGACACTATAAATACTCATTTTAAAACCTAAAATGGGGGGGTTGGACACTGAAAATGAGGTTGAAACATAAGAAGGTACCCAAAAAAAGACAAAGAGGAGTTTTTGAGGATTGCATCAAAGATTGGAAGCAATTTTGTTTTGTGTTCTCTTTACCTCGTCTCTCTACTTTTTTGTTGGATAGTGATTGTTCTTATTTGTATGGATTATGCTATCATGTTCCATAACTAAACCTCATTTAGGGTGAGGGATGTAGCCTCTTTAGGGGATGGATTTTTATTTTATGGATTGATTGATATTGAATGAAAGTTCTTGGGTTATATTTATGTTTCTTGCATTTCACTGTTGTCTCTATGCTTGATCAACATAGATGCAGTCTTAGGAATCATATGATGAACTGAATGGTGAAGTATGATTTATGCACTAGGAAGATAACATATTAGATTTAGAGATAGAGATATCCTAAACTAGTGTGATAACTTGTGGTTGCTTGTTCTTAATGAATTTGACTGGTTATGTTACACATTAAGAGATGGTAATCAACTAGTTAAGTATTCTTATATGTCTTGAGAGAGAATATCAGTAAAGTTGTGTAATTGTTATTATAACCTATCATTTAATCAATTCCATAATTTATTGATCAATCTCTTAAATTGGTGAATCCCAAAGCCTTAAGTTTAAATCATCAAATTTCCCCTGTTTATTTATTTTCGATCTTTACAATTTATTGTCTACTCAAATCCAACCATCTTTTAAGTTTTTTGTCATTTTTGTTCAAGTAATTAGGATTAATTCAGTAGTGAATATCTTAGCCCTTGTGGGAGACGACCTTGGAATACTCAATTTGTAGATACGAAGAACGACTTTGTGCATTTGCAGATTGTGACGAACAGGCACAAAAAGGGTATTGAGTAGAAATATTGATTTTAATTAATGCTCACTTGATAAATTTAGAAGCTCATGGCAGTGCTTTAATCTGCAAAAATCGGAAGCTACTTTACAAGACTCGAGCTACCTGCAATTGCCAATCTCAAGTTTCGTCATAATTCTAAGTTCGGTTCAGTAACTGTTTGTTCATATCCACCAGTTGCTTTGATTCATGTTAGAAGCTGAAACATCATTTCTTTCTTTTTCTTTGTGAAAAGTATAATCCGTTGAAGATGATCCCTCTAATCACCAATAGATTGATTACTGTAGCATGTTAAGTCCAAATTCCAGTTAATCAATGGAGTCGAGTTAAAATTTTCAATTTTCCTTTTAGAATGGTGTTTAATTTTAACTGTGTCGAGACAAAAAGTGTGTACAGATCTAAAATGATTAATTTTGCATGTGATAGATTGTAACTATTTTATTTGATAAGGAAAAATTATTTACAAATTTTATTGATAATTTTTAAGAAACTAATAATTAATAAATATCTTGATATAATTATTTTATCAAAATCTCAACTTCTATATATTTGTATGTAAATATAGAAATATTTTTTAATTCAAACTTTTAAATTTGATAAGAATTTCTAAAGTTAATATATCTTTATTTTCACTTATAACTTAACAATTAAGAATTCAAGTTAAACATTATTTTTTTTAAAGTATAACTATTTAATGTTTGCATTAAAATATTAAGTATTACATAGATTAAGAAGATGTTATTTATTAACATTGAAACACTCCATAAAAAAGGTGCAAGTCTTTAAAGTGTAGTTAATTCTCTTTTTATATTTTGATGTTTCCCAATATGTCATTTAAAACATAGCACTTTCTCCTACCAATAAAGACTATCCTTTCGAACACATTTGCAACTTTTGTCTCTTCCATTTTGAACATAAATTAATTAAGGAGAAGGAAGATGTTCATATAATTGGTATTATAGACACTTACCTTTTAACACCCAAAAATGTTGTGCTTGGAGTTGGTGATCAATCGAAAAGGGCAAAAGGAAAGAATGGTGAGGATGGAGAGACTGTGTAATATGGTACATGGATTGATGCCTACGGTACTGATGGTGGTGGTTCAGGTTGCAAGTTGTGGAGTGAATGTGCTTTACAAATTGACCGTAAATGATGGAATGAGTTTGAGAATTATTATTGCATATCGCTTTCTGTTTGCGACGGCTTTCATGGTTCCCATTACAGTCATCACTGAAAGGTTCGTGTTCCTTTCCTAAGTTTTATTATATCAACCACATTCCTCATGAGTAATATTAGCTTTCATCTTATTTTGAATAACAAATGAGAATCACAGTGTGAAAAGAAACAAAGTGAAAATTAGTATGTTAAAAAGTGCTTTGTAATGTTAGTAGGGAGTGCATATTGACTGTGTTGAGAAGGCTCTTGGTAAAACGTTTTTGATCGTCTTCAGAAACAAATTAACAAAAGATTACTAATTTCTCCTAGAGATGTTTACGTAAAGAATTAACTAGGAGAAGAACAAGACCAACATAATTAATCACTCGTTTGTAGTAATTTGTTTATTCGAAAATATTTAATCAATCTAAATGACTACTTTTGATAATTAATGTGAGCATAGTTTTAATCACTGTCAATTCATTATCTAAAACCTTTGGTTTTACTGTACTTTAGAAGTTTCTAATATTTACTTATTGTTAGCTTAAGCAAATTTTGACAGGAAAAACAGGCCAAAAGTTACTTGGACGGTACTCTTTCAAGCGTTTCTTTTTGGGTTATCTGGGTAAGATCTTACCTTGGCATATGAGAAATTGGTGAAATAAAAGCACTACTTGTGAATTTAAGGTCATGTTTGGTATTGTCTAACTTTTACTTGTTTAATTATAGGAATAATAAAATTAGAATGAATTTTAAATAATTATGAAATTTTAATCTTAAAGGAGGTACAGATATAAGCTAGAATTAAATTGAAAAAAAAGAAATAAGAGATATGTTTATCTCCCATCCATTGCTAGCGTTTATATCATTCCCCATGTGCATCAAAACAGATCTTTCTAGAGTTGATGTTTTTTTTTGGTTGCCCACGAGGTGTCTTAGGAAGGTCCCAACTATGGGAAGATACTTTTAAGCCATCCACACCCAGACTAATCCTCGCTCGAGTCGGGTAGGTCATTTATGGGAAGCAAAGCTCTAATTCTAAGTTTTAAACTGCTGCATACATGAAGGCGGTTCCGCGACCTCACTTAAGCTAGGAGAGCCCCTTACCAATAGTAATTATGTATCCATGGTGAAAGTTGATCCCACTTTTTCATTTACTAATTTCATCATAATTGGAGGTATCCTCATTGTGTTGGAATTATATGTGGTCCTGTGAAGCAAAAGCAAGGAGCTAAAGAGTTTAAAGCAATAGCAACTGCTGCCTCCTTCCAAAACCATTCCTCAAGTTGATAATATGCAAATTATCATCACTTACAACAACGCTGATGATAAAGCTCCATTAGAAATAAAGGCTCGTCAAAATGAACTAGCCCAAGAGGAAGAATTACAATGGAGAGAGTGAAAACAGACAAATTATATCTAGCTTAATTATATTTTATGTTTTAACAAAATTTTTAGGATCCTAAACACTAAAAATAGAATCGATTGAATGGCCATGTTACAAAGTGGTCATTAGGCCTTGTGAAAATCAATTTTAGTGGTGTAATTGAGAGTATAATTAGATCTAGAGTAACCCTTTAGGAATTCTTGCATAAAAGAACATTGTCTCTAATTTGTCCATCACTCAAATATGCTCCCTAATTATCAATGATTAGAGGGGTTGTTGTTTTCTTCAATTCTGTTGCACTGATTTTAGGTATTATTTTGTAGAGAAAGTTGTTGCAAGCTATGGGTCGAAAATCTCCAAAATTAGAAGGATTATAACCTTTAAGGATCAAATAAAGGAAGGTTCTATTGATCTCCTTGAGGAGTATACAATTTGAGAAGAACTCATGGACAACCTTTTAAATAAAATTTCCAACAATATTCTATGAATTTTGGAAGAAAAATATCCATTAAGACCATCACCTAGTGCCTTCATTCCATCCATACCAAAATCCACATTCTCAATCTCTTTATCTTTCATAGGTTTGGTTAAAGATTCCAAATCTAGAGGGGATACTTGCTTAGAGTAACTGCACAAAGATCAGTGTGTGAAACAATTGGACTATAAGTGCCAAGAAGAGAGTATGAACTTAGGAAGTGTCAGTATTTCTTAGTCTAATAATTATGGATCATTTAGTGTAAGGGCAATTTGTTTTTGGGTATCTTCAAGTTTCAATATAGTGGAGCTTAGAATAGATTTAGTGGATCCTTTAAAAAAGTTTAATAATTTGAGCTCAATTTTTATGGCTTTCAGCTTTTGAACACAACTGAACTACTAGCTCCCCACAAAAGAGCTATCTAGCCCCCTTTTGCATGCCTAAGAGAAACCAGATTCATTAACTAGGTAGTTATTGAACTTAAAAGGATAGTGTTTAACAATTTTTTGGAACAGATTCTACACTACAATTGATGTATGATATGAGAATAATGGGTCTTTAAACTAAGCATTATTGTTGGGGAATTGATCTAGCCAAATATCATTAACAAGTTCTTGATCCAACTTTTTTCTAATCTGATTTTTTTATTAGACCAAGTAATTTGTGTCTCATAAATTTAAGATTAGTTACCCCTAACTCTTCGACATAATCTTTAAAGCCTACTGAAAAATTCCTTAAGTTGCAGTGACCTTAAGCTTCTGATGCATAGAAGGTGAGTTTAAGTCCCCACAGATCATCCAAGGTTTAGTGTTTTTGGTGCTGAGAGTTTTAAGATTGTTATTCTTCTCTAAAAAATGAAGATAATACTGGAGCAAATTCTAACTGATCTTGCTTGGATTCCTCCTAAGGGGTTTGAGTTGAAACATGGATCTTAATGGCTTTTGTAGCCTCACTTTGGTTTTAGAATGCTCAATTCCTATAAGTTTATTATTATATTATATTAAAGGTTTTACTAGTGGGTTCCATAATTTGGGAGGTTATGTTTTAGCTAGTTTCTATTATTACTGGTTATTTTAGTTGTGTTAGCTTATCATATTCATCCAACTTCATCAATTTTATAGAATTAGGTAATTCCTCATCCATTGCTATATCTCAATGCATATCTTAACATACCCTAATATCTTTGCAAAAATAGGTTGCCTAGAAAACTAATCAAGTAACTTAAACCTACAGTAGACCAATATTCAAGAGGCATGTTATGAAATTTTACACATATACACTTTTCTCATTTTTTGTCTTTCCATCTCCATTCCTAGTTTCTATCTTTGAGGGATAATTGATTTGCAATTGATATGATATTAACCAAGCACCATAATTTTCATTAAATAAGCTTTACAGTTGATCTTGAATAGAAAAGTTCATCTTCATTAATAAAAACATTTTCAATCCCCATATTCTTCCAATTATTGAGCACCTAAATTTGAATTAGAAATTGTTGGTCACTTATCAATACAATGTCTTACTCGAATAACCCGCCTGATGACAAATGGAACTGGGTGTGGAAGTTCAAAGGACCCCAACGGATCCGTCACTTCATTTGGTTAGTGCTCAAGGAGAGGTTGCTTACCAATGGCGAACGGCAACGTAGGGGGCTTACTGAGATTGACACTTGTAGCCTTTGTGGCTCTAGCCGTGAGAGTCTTATACATGCCGTTCGGGATTGCTGTTCTACCTCATTCTATGGTTAACAGGTTCTTTACCAGTTCTTTGAGTGAATGGATGATTGATAACCTTCATAATGCTTTTAGAATTGATTCTGTGGATTGGGATTGGCCTACTTGTTTCGGTATTCTTTGTTGGAAAATTTGGAAAGCTCGCAATTCTTTTGTTTTTGAAGGTGTTAGTACAGGTCCGGAGGCTATCGTCATTCAAGGACAAGGGTGGGCTAAACAAGTGAAAGCTTCGAGTATGACCCCAGGGCGTAGGGCTGCTGCTGTTCTGATGCAGGTCTGCTGGCAACCTCCGGTGTCGGGATGGACCAAGCTGAATGTGGATGGAGCCGTCGATCCATTAACTGGGGCTGCTGCTGCGGGTGGTGTCTTACGTAGCACCAATGGTTCGTGGCTGGCCGGTTTTGCTCACAATCTTGGAATCTGTTCGGTTACTAATGCAGAACTGTGGGGGCTGCTCGATGGATTGCAAATCGCTTGGAGTATGGGCATCACCAAGGTCGAGGTTGAGAGTGATAACATGTCGGTGATTCAATGGCTCAACCACCATACTCAGGAGAGTACGGACAATGCCCTCATCTACAGCATTCGGGAGCTGATGTCCCGCAGTTGGCAAGTCACGCTTCATCACGTTTTTAGGGAGGGAAACGCTGCAGCTGATGCTATGGCTCGACTCGGACCTGAGGTATCTTTGGGTATGGTGGTTTTTCAACAGCCCCCAGATGTTATACTGCACACTCTCAATGATGATCGCATGGGTGTTAGTCGCACTCGGCTCATTAATCATGTTATTAGCTCTAGCTAGTTGTTAGTTCTTTTACTTACCAAAAAAAAAAAGAGATTAAGAGATAATAAACAACCCTATATCAATAAAGTAACTTTATTCATTGACAGAGAAGCAGAGAAGAGGAGGTCGATTTACTGTTGTCTTTAGTACGTGATTCAAATCATTTGCTGGGAAGAATTAAGAGTTATTAATTGATGACAACAAGAGATAAATTATTGGGAAGAGGTAAGAGTTATTAACTAGTTACATCAAGAGAGAAGCAAGACTAGAAGAGTTAGAGTAAAGGAGGACGAGAGAGATTGGGGTCGTTCGATGATGGGAAAGATTACGACCGTTTGATCTTGGACACGTTTGCAACGACGGCGACCATCATTCGCGCTTAATAGTAGTAATTAGCTCTGTTTTAAAAATCGGACCAGACCGGCCAGTACGATCGGTTCAACCGATAATCGGTCAGTTATCCTGTCTGATTCACTCTTAAAAATCGGTTCTCAATTGAACCAGTTAGAACCGATCAAAACCGGTCAATTGATCGGTCGAACCGGTCCGATTTGACCACTGGTTCAATAAATTGTTTTATTTTTTATTTTTTTGGTATATTTTTGTATTTTTTAATATTATTAATATTAAATATAATTATTGCATAATTATGACGTCGTACCGGTTCGACTAGTGGTTGAACCGATCGAACTGATCAAACCGATGATCAATAAAACCTCCGATTCGATGTCCGGTCCAAGTTTCAAAACACGGATAATTAGTAAGATTGATGAATCCAACGTGGTTAAATATATTTCCAATCACAAAAATAGCTTTTTTATTTATTTTTTAAATAAAAGAGAAGGTTGGTTAACTCCTCCGTGTGTCAGGGAGTTCGATCGTGACAAAGTAGACGCCACCTTGTTTTGCAACCTTAACGCTTCCTATCTCAATTCCATACATTCCCGTATCATCACTTCATAGACTTTCACACATCTCTCCCCCTCTCTCAGAATTTTCTGGTTTCTTTCTCTGTCTTTTTCATAGAAGTGAGTACCCTTTTTGTTATTCTGCTTTATGCCTGCTTGTTACTGGGAAAACGGATTTCTTTTCTCTAGTGAAAGCTTAGACAATTGCTTCGATTTGACCAGGATTTCGTTGTGTAGGGATTTCCAAAGAGGTTGAAGTATAGGTCTTCGAATGTTTTAGGTTGTTTTTACATCTGTGCAATTGCTTAATGATTTGATAAATCGTCTGTACGTGATCACTTTGACAATTTGGAAGTGAAAATTCTCGTGGGGTTTTTGGGTTGACCTCTGTGTCTACCTAGTTCGTTGAAATGTGTTTGTTGTTTATCCATATTCGTGGGATTACATCAAATTTTACTGTTGAAATTTTGTTTCGTTTTTTCATTTCGACTGATGGGTATTTTGTTAAAGCTTTCTACTTTTCACGTTTTAGTATATCAATGGGAAACGCGTCATCGATGCTGACTCAATATGATATAGAGGAGGTTCAAGGACACTGCCATAATCTATGTAAGTTATCTATCCCTCTCCGTTTATTTTAATTTGTCTCTGTTCTCACTTTTGATATTTATGCTCCTTTTTATGTTTTTGGCCTTGTTTATTCTTACACAGTTTATTGGTTTTCGCTCTCAATCTGTTCTCTATTTTTCCTTTTGGGATTTCAAATTCAGTTTCCCAGCAAGAGATCGTGTCATTGTATCAGAGGTTTTGCCAGCTAGACCGAAATGCGAAAGGATTTATCTCTGCTGATGAATTCTTATCAGTGCCTGAATTTGCAATGAACCCTCTTTCTCAGGTGGTGATCTTTTGGCTTGAGATTATGCTAAATTGAAAAGTAAAAACTAAATTTGGAAACTTATTTTACTGCTGCTTGCAGAGACTTCTTAAAATGGTGGATGGTTTAAATTTTAAGGACTTCGTTGCCTTCCTGTCTGCTTTTAGTGCAAAGGCAACTACAGAGCAGAAACTAGGACGTAAGGGTTGTCTTGCCACTCCTAATTTTTGGTTTTCCATCACCGTTCTCTGTTTTTGTGGCTTCCAGTCTTTATCTACAGAAAACAACCGAATGTTTTTGTACCTTTATTTTGCTTAGTATGGATGAGTATCTTGATTCGCTTTCATTCCAAATAAATCGTTCAAATTTTTTGTTTTAATATGGATGAGTATCTTGATTCGTTTTCATTCCAAATAAATCGTTCAAATTTTTTGTTTTAAGCTGTTAACTGAGCATGACTTTTATGTTTTCCTGTGTTTATTTTGTTTGCAGTTATTTTCAAAGTATATGACTCCGATGGTAATGGAAAAGTGTCTTTCAGTGACATTTTGGAAGTGCTTGAGGACTTATCTGGTTCTTTCATGACTGCTGAACAAAGAGAGGTATCAAAGAAGAACTTCTTTCTTGTTTAGCTATTACTAAAGAGGATAAATTGATATTAGCTGATCTTTGTAGAACATTCCATTAGGGTACCAATTGATGAATTTCTTACAAAATTACAAAATACTCTAATTTTGGCGACTTTCACCACTTTTTGGCATTTATAACATCATCATCATTTTGACTGAAATGTGTGATATATGTGACATACTTTGTACTCTTCCAATGAAAGCATCTTTGTTAGTGTTTCTGCATTTTCCTGTACAATTTGTTTAATTTTCCTTTATTTTTCTATGGAGATTAATATTCTTTGTTGCTTAGTTTTATTACTATATTTTTTGTCAATAAATGGCCCAAAGTTATTACTTTCCCTATCAACTTCAGAGTGGCTTAATCATCTGTATTTCATGTTCTTCCTTTTGCAGGAAGTGTTGAGCCAAGTTTTGGAGGAAGCAGGTTTTTCGAGGGCATCCTACTTAATGCTAAATGACTTCATCAAGGTACTTAATATATCTTTTTCTTCTGCAAAACCAATTGTCCTAAAAGACTTACCGCTGAAGTGGGTGGGGTACTTGAGGGGGTTTAAAGTTTAATACATATTCGTGGTTCAGTACTTCTCTATCATGGGGCCGTGTTTGAAGTTTGAACCACCCTTATTGTTACAAACCCCAACATTTGTGCTCCAAGTTGTTGAAGAGGAAGACTTGAAGATAGGATTAATAGATCTCCAGTGGTAGTTGTTATATAGTACATGGGTTCCCTTTTGTCTAAACAAGGACTGTAAGGTTCATAAAATGGTACTATCCTTTTGTCTAAATGAGGACTAGAAGGTTCATAAAATGGTATTATCTTAAATATTGCCCATGGGTTGCAGACATTATGAAGCAGCTTTTAGTCTTTGTTTGCTCCTTTTTGTCTTACGCAATTGTTCTGCAAGTTAATATGTTGTCAATCAGTTTATGTTCTCTGCGGTTGTACTGAAGATCCTTCATAGATGTATAGAAATTGTGCTTTGAAGAAACTGAAGATTAACTTAACTCAGGTAGCTTTGGACCTTAAATGTTTTCAAGTAATAGTGTTGACTAATTTCGACTACACTTGCAAAATGTATCTACAGGTCTTTGGAAATTCTGGCCTGAAAATGGAGGTTGAAGTTCCAGTCGACTAGGATGACCCTGAGGACTTTCCACACGATATCAATGGAGAATCCTTGTCGGAGAAAGACTCCCAAATGCCACATTATACAGAGCCCTTATAGACGAAGTAGAACATAACCTGTACGAATGCCATCTTCACCTTATATCCCCAGGAAACATAAAACGTTTTCTATAAGAACCACCTTCAGATTTCTGTAAATACCAAAATAGTTCACCATGTCTTTGCAACGTGAGAAACTCTTAGGAATTATGATTTGGTGTTGACACTAGATCTTTGTGTTGGAAATTGGGAAAGGATTTGATTCTATACGTAGTGGAATAAGACTTAAACTTTTTCGTTCGAAAAGTTAAAACCACTCTAGAATTCAATACTATGATTAATGCATAATAAGTAAAGACATAAATTGAAACTAGTTCATTGCAACTATTGTAGTTGCACATGTATCGGGTCTCTAATAGTATTTACACGAACAAATTGAGAGAATTTTATAAATAGTGTAAAGGACATTAGGTAAGAATATCTCTTTTGGAGTTGGAGCCTAAACTTATCTACAATAGCGTTTATATTTTTTTAATAATTGAGTTGAAATAAAATTTTAATTTTAGTTAAATTTGAATTTGAATTATAATTATAATTAATTTTAATGCAAATTAGGGTTAAATAAGATATAATATCTCATTTTGATCTTTTATTTATTAAATGTCTCACATTTAATATTAAAGTTTTATAAATTTTACGATCAAATACATCTTTATTATATTCCATTTTCTCTTATCAATTGTTCGTTATATGTGAAATGTTAAGTTCTTAAATATGTTGTAAATGAATAAATTGTAACATTAAATTATGCTCAAAATTAGATAAATCAAACTCTTTTAATTTATTTTTTACTCTCTAATTAAATAATTTGTATACATAGATTAAAATTGATATCTAATAATTCATAATGACCATCCAAATATTACGAATATTAAAGTAATTTTGATTAAGTTTTTTGTATAGATTTTTCTTATAATTTAATCATTTTATCACACAATGTGCTAATTAGACTTAAGGCATAGAATTAATATATATTCTATTTGAGTCTAATCATGTCGATTCTCTATCATTAGTAATCGATTCAATTGATAACATTTGAAAATTAACTTCAAAGTTTCATTCTATCTTGGAAAAAGATTCTTTAATCAATATTAATCGAAAATAACGAAACATTTTCTTAAATTCTTAATCACTTTAAGGTAATGAATTTTATATTAATCACTCAACTTCTTATATATTATGACATATATTTCATAATATATTCAATGACTACTAATTAAGCTATCCTTGATTAGAATATATTATAACTAGTATTAAAATATAACAATTCCTATATGAGATATTTTAGAGATCCCAAATCAAGGAATCACTTATATAATTATCATAATGAAATTTTCATAGATATATAAGTAATGTTTCAATTGAAATTTTTAAATAAGGTTAGTTCAATGAACGTGTTTTCTAATAAGTATCCATAAGGTTGTTTAAGTATCTCCATACTTTAATTTACAAAATTGACTTATTTTTTTTCACAAGGAAGAAACACAACATGCAATAATCTTTTTCTACTTTATTAATGTCCGGTCTCAATAGATCAATGACTAAAAACATTGTGATATTACACAAACGCAACATGAATGATCTCATCATAATTTTATTGCAATATGCATTTATCTTATAAACTTTATCATTTATATGTATAAATATGTTATATTTGAATATGAAAAGAAAAAGAATGCTTTTAAATTAGTATATCATTAAAACTACAATCAATTGATTGGCTATAGGGTATAAAACAACAATCTCTCACTTGCAGTAAGTCAATCACTTAAATATCTTATACCATTTTCCTATATAACCATCATGCTACTACTGAGATAGTAGTCTGATGAGAGAATTCTACAAGTTTCTTTATGATAAATACATACTTAAATCTTACAACCTTCACCTTAATTGTTACCATAATTGAAAGAAGGTGCCTAAATATATATTTGGATCTTAATGAGACTTTAGCTCCTTTTGAATATCCAATGACTATAGTATTTTGCAGTACATTATTGTTTCAATAATGCAAGGAACTATACTAAATTTGTTAAATAATTTCTTGATCTAAATATTCATTTTCACTAAGAAAAATATATTATGCCTTGATTAACATTTAATGTTACATTAGAAACTTTTTAGCTCAAAATAATATTATTCTAAGTAAAATATACCTTAACAAGGATTAACTTTTGTCAAATCAATGTTACATCTATATGATCTTGAACTTAAATATTAACTTATTGTAGAATAAGGAATATTTTAATACTTCATAAGTATCTGGTATTTCAAATATTAAATACTTTTAGTATATTATCTATGCACTTTGACTAAAATAAGTGAAAAACTTTTGCACTTGTAGATTTAATTTCTAAAATTAAGTTTTTTGACCTTTTTGTTTTCAATAAGAATTATTTTTGGAATATTATATATTCAACAATTGAAAAAATAAATTATTTTATCTATGAGCAGTATGTCTCTGTACACTCTCATTGAAGAGGACAATAATACTCCCACTAAACTTTTTTAACAGAAATAATAAATCCATAAGCCCCTTCAAAATCAACTGTTTGAATTCTTCATGTCAATCTTTTAATACCTCATAATCTTTCAAAAAAATATCAAATGTATCAAAAAAGGTATTAGATCTAATTGAATAGATTGTTACGAGACTTGAAACCTTTTTAAATTTCATCTTATTCTCACTACCTGTTTTGAGAATCATTCTCCTATAAGTATGCATTAAAATAAATAATTTATTTATTGGAGTTTGTAAGATCATATCTAACATTTTCGAATACCTTATAAATTTCTGTTACCCAATTTAATTCCAAATTTATTGGATAATATATTCTTTAAGTAAGCATCATATCCTAAAATTGTTAACTTTGACTCTTTTAAAGTCTTACCAATTCATATCTAATATAAAATCTTATTAATTAATTTAGTTGAAACTTTTAAAATTAAGTCCAATTTAATTCCAAATTTATTGGATAATCTATTCTTTAAGCAAGCATCATATCCTAAAATTGTTAACTTTGACACTTTTAAAGTCTTACCAATTCATATCTAATATAAAATCTTATTAATTGATTTAATTGAACCTTTTAAATTTAAGTTATTGTATTTGGCTTAACTATAGAAAAAATAGATATTGCATCATACAGTCTCTCATATTGCAATTTTATCTTTGCACGAATCCATACTATTATGTAATTTAATTGTAGAGGTATTTACTAGAGAATCTGATTCCCCGTAGATAATTGATTTAGATCTAATATCAATCTCATCAAAGCACTTCAACATTTTCAATGTTTATTATCTACTTAGATTTAAATAATTTGAATTCTTAATATTTTAAATTAATATTGTATTTAATACGTATGACTATATCGCATAAAGTCATTAGTAATCAAATGAGATACAAGTATCATTTTTTAATGAATTCTTATTATATCTCATACATCACATGTATAAAATTTAACAATTCAATATCATCATCATCCTTTCATCAAAGGTTAATTTGATTATTCTTCATCCTAATAAATTTCACAAGTTTCATACTATTCTTAATCAAAAGGATACATTTCATTGTGTTGATTTAACAAATATGATATAAAATAATAGTCTCGATTATCTAACTTTGTATTCTTGTCACTTATGATAAATATAAATCTCCTTTTATCCAACATATACAAACTATTTATATAAACTCGAATAAACTACTTTTACTTAATAATCTATTTTTATCATGCCTTAAATATTATAGTAATGCTAAGTATAAATTTAGTATCAAATAGTTAAAAGCATGAATAAGAAATATATATAATCTCTATCATATCTAGTATAGGCAACATAAGCTATATAATCATTTTTTCTAATGATAACTATTATTATACTATAGCAAATGTCCTCAATTTTAGTTTATGTTTATACTTTTAGTATGGTAAATAGAGTGGAACAATTCTATCGAAACACTGTACCTTTTAGTTATACACTATGCAACTATTTGCATTATGCTATCATGATTGACATTCACATAACTTGTTGCCATTAGAGTTTTGGAAATATTAATTAACTCAAAATGTCATTACATTTTATCATCTATGTGATATTAACATATCTCTAAAAATTCATTTAAAAAATCCTCAACAGGGATTAATAGCAAAATCACGTAATAGATATACAATTTTTCTTTCTATTTTGAGAACTATTCTCAAACATAACATATGTCCCAAGAAATTTCATTTATTAACACTTAATATTAGTTATACTATGTAAAGATAATTTTTACTTATAACAAAATATAAATGTAAAGAAAGCAAGTAATTATTTATATGTCATGAAAACCAAATAAGATTATGATTTCAATCATTCTTTCACTCTAAATAATATCCTTCACTACTATTTTGTAAATATCTAATCTCTTCAATAGTCTAGGATCCTATATAAATTTAGTTAACCTTGAGTTTGATTAACAAACAAAGAAAATTTAAATTAGATAGATAATAACTTTATCAATTATCTTTTGTGACTCCTAGATCCGTTAAGTAATAACTCTTATCAAAACATGTTATATATATTATTCTTATCCCTACTTCTAAATTAATATGATCATGAGTCTATTCATCCAATTCATAAGAATTTATTTAAGTAGGACCTATTTTTATAAAATTTAACATATTTGGATTAAAGGGATCTCAAGTTTGCTTAACAATCTTAACAATAAATAAAAATCTTTTATATTCTTATAATAATATAAGGCAACAATCATGTTTTAAACATATACTTAATATTTTAACAAGATATTTAATATTAAACGGCCCCACTAAATACACAATTGCATATAAAAATGTTATACATATAAGCTTATAATTCAACTTGCATCAAATATATATCAAATATATAAATAAAACATACAACTTATGCGCACAAAATCAAATTATAGGCATAAAATATCAATACTTCTTTGATTCTAGTTATTAATATTTATAATATAAAATAATATTTTTAATTATTTAGATAATTAAATTAGACTAAATTCATTTATTTATTAATAAATTAAATTCCTATTCTAAAAATTTTTATTTGAATTTAAAATTATTTTTAAATTCAATTAGAAATCATTTTCTATTATTTCGACTCCTTTAATGAAATTTAATTTATAATTTTTAACAAATTACTCTTCTTACTTATTTTAATTTAGAAAGACTCTTTTTTCAAAATGTTATAATAAGACATTCTAATAAGAAAGATCTTTATTATTTATTTAGAGATTTGTTTCTCAATTAATTAAAAAATATTCTTAATTTTTTTAAAAAATTTAAAAACTAATATTTCATAATTAATGAATAAAATTATTATTAATTAGGTATTAATTATTCATTTTTTAAGTTTTTCATAATTGGATTACTTTTAATCTTATAACCAAACAAGCCCAAAATGTCCAAATAAGCTTAAACTAATCTTCTTTTAATCCCAAGTTACCGTAATCTTGTGAGTTGTGACCAAACACTTCTTATCTCAAACCTTCCAATTGCCCCGTGTTATCTTAGGTTCTGTTTAGTTTAATGTTAATTAATAGAATATAATATAATGAAATGAAACAGAACAGAATATAACAATTTATAATAGAATAGAATGTATTATAGTGAAAAGTTGTTTGAGAAGGATGAAATGGTTAATAATGTAATGTAGTGAAATGATATTTGAAATATGGATGGAATGGAATGTAATATATAATAAATGATTATTATACCCCTAATATTAAAATGGTTGTTAGGTTTAACATTATGATTTTAAAATAGAAATTATGTCAAATTAAAAATTCACGGTTCAAGTTATAATCGTGACAAAAAACTTTATATATATTTTTTCTATTTTAAAATAATAAAAATTTTAATAAAAGTTTTTTATTTTATTATTAATTATATACAATTTATTATCAATTATATAAAAATATCATCATTAATTATTTATTAAATTTATTTCATTCTATTATATGTGATTTATATTTAAAAATAATTTATTTATATTTTTATTTATATAGAAACATATAAAAATAATTAAAGAATAATTTTTTTTATATTTTTTATATTTTCATTAATAAACATTTAATTAAATTTTATTTTATTATTAATTATATACAATTTATTATTAATTATATAAAAATATTATAATTAGGAAACCTAACCAAAATTCCTAGACACCGCTAATCGCTGCCAGCTTCCACACATCGCTAGTTAAGCAATCGCTAGTCAATCGCGCCTGCTCCAAACTTGCGTGTGACGCTGCCAACTTCTTCTTCAACGTCGACAACTCTCCAGCATCATCATCTCGCCTGCAAGCCACCAACATCATCTTCAGTCGTCAGATCCATGCCACCAATGACTAGCAATGCTGGCTGCTATGGGTGCTCCTCCAGCGACATTGCCAGCAGCTACCAATTGTGAGCCTAGAATATTGAACAGCGGCAAAATTCATGCGTGGCTTAAGGTTTATAATCTAAACATTAATCGTAGGCTTTGGGCTTGAGGTTCAGGGTCATAAACTTGAAATTTTTAGTTTAAACTTAGTTGTTTGTTTTGTCCTATTGTAAAAAACCAGAGCAACTTTTGAATTCCAAATTAAATGTGGGGTTTTGGAACTTTCGATAAGAACCTTTTAGATATTAGCAAATCAAATATGATTTTAAAAGTTTAGAGTTTGCAATTTTAGTTCTAAAATTTTGACCAATAATAATCGAATAATTTTAATCTAAGACATAAAATTAAAGATATCTCTACTATCAGTGATGGAAAATTGGAACGTGAGTAATAACGTAAATCATACTTTATTAAGTAATTGATTATCTTATTACCATTTCTTTCATATTGTTTTTGAAATTAGTTTATTACAACAGTCAGAACAAGAGAATTTTGAAAATGGTATTGCCAAAGTTATACAAGAAATATTAGCTACTTTAGAGTCCATGTGAATTTATAATAGGGTTTTTAACTTTTTAATAATTTAATTGAAATAGACTTTTGACTTCAATTAAATGTTAATGTTAATATTAATGATAATTAAATATTAATTAGTCCAAATAAGGTCTAATATTTCAAATTTAATTCTAAAGTTTCTTAAACTTTATAATAAAATCTAACTTGATTAGATTACATTTTTGCTTATCAGTTGTTCTTTTTATGTAACAAATTAGATTCCTAAATATGTTCATAATAAATATACTTTATAACCCTAAATTATATTTAGAATTAGAAAAAATAAATTCTTTGAAGTTATCTTTAATTTTCTAATTAAATACTTTAAATTTATAGATCAAGGTTAGCATCTAACAACACATCATGACTATTTAAATGTTAAGAATGTTAAAATAGTTTTGATTAACCTTTCATGCATACTTTTGTTTTTGGGTATAATTTAATCTTTCATCACTCAATGTTTCCGTTATAAATAAAGCATAAAATTAATGTCTACTATATTTGAATATAATCTTGTTAGTTCTCTACCATTAACAATTGAAATTTATTTTCAAAGTATCATTTACACTTAGCTAAGGATTTACTAAATCAATACTAGTTGAGAACAATGTAACATACTTCTTTATCACTTTAAGGTTATGGATCCTATACTGACCATTCAACTACATCTATATAATTCATGTTATATCCAACACTAACTGCCAACTGAGATACCTTTAATTAGAATGAGCTATATATAGTATCAAAACATAATAGTCTTTATATGAGATACTTTAGAGTTTTTAAATCAAATAATCACTTATATAATTATAACAAGAAAAATTTCTATAGACATATAAATAATGTCCTACATAAAATTTTCATATGGAATCAGTTCAATAAACTTATTTTTTATCAATCCCATACACATTTGTCTAATTATTTTCATACTTTAGATAATAAGAACAACTAATTTCTTTATAAGGATTAAATATAAAGTGTACTATTCTTTTTACATTATATTAATGTTCAATCTTAACATATTAATAACTAAGAATGTAAAAATATATTGTAAAAAAAAGAATGTAAAAATATAATATCAATCTCATAATTATAAGTTTATCGTAATTTTATTTATAATGTACATTTATTTTGTGAACCTGATCATATTCTTCTAAATATATATAAGATTAATAATACTTTTAAATAATTATATCACTAAAAATACAATTAGTGATTGATCGTAAGGCATAATTCTTGTGCTTTTATCTGTGTAACCTTGTTATCGAGACATAATTCTATTAAACTCCCTTTATTCAATAAATCCATTCTAAAACTGAGTTTAGATATTCATCTTACGTGGGTCCCTTAAGTTTACTTGCTATGCACATGCTAAACCGAACTCTGCTTCTACCATCAATTGCTTCAAAGTGAAGTATATAATGTAGCCAAAACTTGCCTTCCTATATATGAGAATAAGCCAAATGTCTATTGTGGCTAAGCAACAACTCCGTTAACCGCCTGCAAAGTGAAGCTGCATAACTTGTCAACAGTAAAGGAGACAAACGAAGTGAGGTTATTTTCCAAGCAACTACATCCCAGTTGCTTACATAGGACCCTTTGCCTTTTCCTGAAA
>JAOQMR010000005.1:16524160-16537237 GCA_027563865.1 Erythroxylum pelleterianum
TTGGCCTACTTGTTTCGGTATTCTTTGTTGGAAAATTTGGAAAGCTCGCAATTCTTTTGTTTTTGAAGGTGTTAGTATAGGTCCAGAGGCTATCGTCATTCAAGGACAAGGGTAGGCTAAGCAAGTGAAAGCTTCGAGTATGAAACCGAGGCATAGGGCTGCTGTTGTTCCGATGCAGGTCTGCTGGCGGCCTCCGGCGTCGGGATAGACCAAGCTGAATGTGGATGGAGCCGTTGATCCGTTGACTGGGGATGCTACTGCGGGTGGTGTCTTACGCAGCACCAATGGTTCGTGGCTGGCCAGTTTTGCTCACAATCTTGGAATCTGTTCGGTTACAGATGTGGAATTGTGGGGCCTGCTCGATGGATTGCAAATTGCTTGGAGTATGGGCCTCAACAAGGTCGAGGTTGAGAGTGATAACATGTTGGTGATTCAATGACTCAACCACCATATTCAGGAGAGTACGGACAATGCCCTCATCTGCAGCATTCGGGAGCTGATGTCCCGCAGTTGGCAAGTCAAGCTTCATCACGTTTTTAGGGAGGAAAACGCTACAGCTGATGCTATGGCTCGACTCAGACCTGAGGTGTCTTTGGATATGGTGGTTTTTCAACAGCCCCCGGATGTTATACTGCACACTCTCAATGATAATCGCCTGGGTGTTAGTCGCACTCGGCTCATTAGTCATATTATTAGCTCTAGCTAGTTGTTAGCTCTTTTAATTACCAAAAAAAAAAGGAGGGAAGTAAGAGAGCTTATTGAATGATAAAGCATCACCCACCATTTGACACCATGAGAGCTTGATGCCTAAGGTACTAGAAGTAGATCTTGGGTTAGAAGCTTAAGAGTTAGAAGCTAAAGTGTCAACTAGCTACATAATAGGAAAAAAGGTCATCTTTAAAGTAAAATCAGAACCAACTGCGGTTGCAGAACGAACTGAGGAAAGAGCACTTGTAAAAGTAGGCTATAAAGCAAGAGAAGGAGCTATAGAGAGAAAGGGAGTTTCATAAGCATCATTTAAACGAGAGAAAATAATGAAGCAAGAAGAGTATACTTTAACAAAAGAAGTACATGTAACACTAGAGTGAGGTAGGGATAAAAACAATAAAAGTATAAAGAAGAGATTGAGAAAGAAGTTAGAAGGTGGAGCTTAACTTTGAGGGACTAAGGCCAAAAGTTAAAGAATACACCTTGCAAGCAGAGGAATCAGGAGTAGGGAGCTTCTAAAGAGCTAACAGAATATAAAGATTCCATTATCAAAAGTTAAAAAATATATATTTATAAAATGCTATATGAACTAGTATAAATATTAAAGAAAAAAACGAGATTATGAGATTTAATTTATCAATGTTAATAACAATTAAGGTTCAATTACTTGTTTTTATATTGTTGAGTTTTTACAAAAGCATATAAATACTTAGTATGCATTTTTGTGAGCTTTTCAAGGATAACTATAAAAGGAGTTATTTATCACCTATTTAAAGCAAGATTTTAATATACTTGAACTTTTAGTAGGAGTTTTAGTAATGAACATTAGATGAGGAAAATTTGAACCACTATAATTCATTTGTATTGTATTTTACTGATCCAGTTTATTTTTAAAGTGTTTAAAATTATTAATTATGCATACTATTTTGATTGAGATTAATTAAAAATTAAGCATTGTATATACATAGCCTTATAATCATTTCTTAAAATTTTCAAAAGAAAAAAGTATTATTAACATCAAATTAACCTTTATTCCTCGTTCTCCTCTTGAGTAAGACTAAGAACTAGTATTAAAGCAAAAATATTGATGATAAACTACCTCTTAATTTAGAGATACTTATTTTAAAGTATTACCATACTATACTTTTAGACCATATTATATAGTTTCTTTTTGTCAAAGAAAACTTAATTAAATTGTTCTCTAATACAATATAATTTTTTTTTCCTTTTATCTTGTTTTGATTTATTTTGCTATTAAAATTAAAATTTTTGGAATAAAAATATTATTACAATAAAAATATTATTATAATCAAAATAGCATATAGAATATAAATAAATCAAACTTGAGGCTGAAAATTTTAAAAGACTAATTAGTCTTTTAGGTTCTATTATTATTATTTTGTAAGAGATTTAAATGATAATAATTATTTTTATTTCAATAAAAAGTGATTTGTCTTTTGTTAACATTACAGTCGTGGTTTTCTTTGTTTCAATAATATTGTTTTCTCCAACTTGGATAAAGTTAAGAGGCAGACGTTGACAACAATATTAATATGCATAGCTTTTGGAAACATCATCATTTATGTGAAAAAAGTGCATGGTCAAAGAAGGCGGCCCAGCCCAGCCCAGCCCAGCCTGGCATTCACTTTAAATGAGAAGAAAAATCAAAGTCGAAATCATACCCACTAGTAGATAAGGATATACACACTGAGAGAAAGTGATCGAGCGAAGCAATATATCGGGAGAAGATGAAGAAGTTGGTTGGGGCGTTGTTGATTCTCAGTATTCTGATTTTCTCACATTTTGACAGCGCCGTGGCCGACGCCGGCGACTGCTACGATGGTTGCACCACTGCATGTGTTCAACCCAACTGTAAGTCCAAAGATCTTACTACCTTAAGATGGAAACTTGTCTTCCACTTAAATAATTATTAGATCTGACCCTTTTACACTATCCTTTTTAACTAATTAAAATGAAATTCAGCGAGGCTGCAGAGGCGGTGTGAGATCAAGTGTGGTATCAGATGCGGTCGAGCTGGTACTCACTCATTTCTCTCTTTCTACTAAACAATTTTACGACTTTTGCTTTATCATGGCTTTAGTTTTGGTTTTACTCAAATGCTTTTTGTGGATTTAATTTTTTGCAAATCTAAAAAAAAATAACTTGTTTTGAAGAGGTTTAAACTTGTTTTTTTTAATTATTATGAATGCGCAATGCAGGCTTTGGGATTGAAGATGGCATAGGTACTTGAAGTCCTATTTGCTCCTGCAGAATCTTTATCGTTAAGAGCCTACTTGTAATAAAATAAGTATGAAATAAAAATAAAATTTTAATCATATTAGCTTTTTTCTTCAATTATTTTTGCACGTATGATACGTTAATTTTCTAATACGATAGTCATCAATATGCATTTTGATGTTAATTTATCAATTAATTTTGCAATATTTAATTAAGTTATCTAACACTTGTCTTTTAGCAATACCTATATAATGAATGTTAAAAGTAATGGTGTTGGTGAATGGATTTCTGATCATATAATTTTAAAATTAATATTATATGGATTTCTTGCGTCCTAACTCCAACCTAAACCCCCTACGTCGCTTATCTCACACTCCTGCTAACAACCCCGCCTTGCCTTATGCTTCCTTTGAAGCTCAAACAACCTCAAGCTCTGAACCTTTTTCCTGGTGTTGGAGACAATTATATGACTCCTATCTCTTCACTTCAATCTAGCTCTGGCCCCTCTCCTCTTATGGCTCCCTCCCTTAGCTATCTTTCTACTAGCAGTTCAACTAAAACTTAGTGTTTAGTAGAGGTGATCGCTCCGCATCTATCAGACTTCACTACATCCCCCAAAATCCCTCACTTGTTGCTGTACAAATCTCCCCACCTATTGAAATAATCAAGGAAGGAGATGCTCGTTGGTCTTGCCTCCTTGTTGGTTTTTACCTGGATAAAAGACCTTTCTTTCTCTAAATGCAAAATTAGGCATAGGCAAAGTGGGGTAACCAAAGATAACTGTAAACCTTAGTGATTGAAGAAGACTACTTCCTTTTCAAGTTCTCTAAGGAATCGAACATGAAGAAAATCTTAGAGCAAGAACCATTACACTTCTATGGAAAGCTACTCTTACTATAAAAATGAAATTCGGTTATGACGACTTTGGACAATAGAAGCTTAAAACTCATTCATACATGGGTAAACTTCCATATACCTTAGAATATTAGTCTACTTCAAGTTTAAGCTATGAAGCTAGCACCCTAAGAAGCCTACATGTCTAGATAAACACACAATAGAAGTGAGGAGGACTAGTTTTAAAGATTGCATTAAGGTGGATTTACAAACGGAATTGTCAAGCACAATGAAAATCATAAGACAGAGAGAAGATGGAGACCTCATTGAAGTTCAATGTCACTCTCATTTCCTTGGAAAACTAATCTTCAAGCATGAAAAAAGGTATGCCGGCCTACCAGTAGAAGATATATCTTAATTCCTCAACAAAAAATTATGAAAACTAGCTCTAATACTTCTGAAACAATACCTGTTTTTAATGATCCAAAAGGGAATTACAAGGTCGCTACTAATAGCTCGCTAAAGTAGACATAGCCCAAAGTATAGCTCCAAACCCTGTGGATAAGGTTTTAAGTCATGTAGGTGTTACTTATTCTTTACCTAGTAGTCTTAAGAACTCTAATTTGTTCCAAACACCCCCAACAATTGCCCCTTCCCAAAGCTATTTATCCAACATTTGTCTCACTTATTCAGCCTAAGTCAGTTCAAAGTATTTTTGATCCTAGTAACCTAACTTAACCTCTTATACTAGCAAGGAAATCTCATTTATAATGGCCTCTTTGGTTCAAAGGATGGAATAAGGAATAGAATAGTTATTCATAGAAATAAAAAAAATGAGGAATAAAATAGAATATGTATTACTTTGTTTAGTTCAACAAATGGAATAGATAAATAATTTTTATTTCTGTGTTTGATTTGAAAATATAAACTTGGAATGACAAAGGAACAATTAAAAAAAAGATCAAAATATCCTTATTATTATTATTATTATCAATCTTATTATTCTTATCTTTATTAATTATTATTATTATTATTATTGTTAATTATCTTTGCCAAAATTTCTACTTATTCCAATTCTTATTATTATTAATTTTATCAATTAATTTTATTCTTATTTTTATTATTAAAATCTTTATTATTATTTATTATTATTATTCTTCTATTTATTACTACGACTACTACTACACAAAAATAACTTTATTAATTATTATTATTATTATTATTATTATCATTATTAATTTTTTTTTGGGTACCTGCCAAACATTAGCCCATATATTTCACCATTTATAAACTCTAGTTCATTGAGGTAGTGAAGTTCGTGATCATTGTATTTGACAATTTTTTTCCAATGACTACATTGACCGGGTTAAAGAACGTAGCATTAAGACAAAGTAAACAAAAGAAATTCATAGCCACGCTCATGTGCACAAGCTAAAAAGATTGGTCATTTGGATCAAAGCGCTAAAGGGTGACACCAATTAACTATATTATATAACACACTGGTGATATGAATAAAATGACCTTTAAATGTCTTTGGATCAAGTTTATATAGTTGAAGTTCCATCACTGTCGTACAGAATTTTTCCATCAGTTGCTAGTCCCCAACCATTGTGCATCTGATGAGTAAATTTCCCAATCTGCAGCAAGCATACATGGATGAAATTATTAACGAGAATAAGAAGAAAAAGGATACAACTCAATTTAGAACATAGATTCATGAAAAAGCAAAATATCAATAATTAGATCAATGATGACAATTACAGTTATATCTCAATGATAAGATCAGTTCCAGTTCAACATTCAGTAGAAGTGTATAAATTTCAAATATATATAGTAAAGCATTGTGCTATCTGTATCCTAGCATAGCCTTGTAGCAGCATTGAAAAGTGTTTATACAACCCACACAAAAGTTCAGATAACATCTTAAATATGATCTTCTTCATATGTGAAAGATTTTGATTACAGAGTTATAGGATGATCACAATATGTATGACCAATAAGAATACGATGCATTAAGAATTTTGTTATGTCTTTTCACTTATTAAAGGATGATTTTAACTTTTTTTTTTATAATTCTTAGTTTTATTCTTTGACACTTTTTGGTGGCCAAAAAGTACAGTTTGTAATTCAACTTTTCACAAAAATTTTAAGTAGGCCTTGATGTTATATTAGTTAAAGAGTCATCAACATTAATAACATATTATTATCTTAAATCACTCTTTAACATTTCGTTGTTTATATAATAGGTTTTCACAATATACCCACCTCCATAATAACTATTAGAATGTACAGCACATTGGGTTTCATTTTGTATTTATACGTATGAATGTAATGCAAATTTAGAAAAAATTACGTCTATTAATTTTGATGACAATTAAATAATAATAATATTAGAAATAAATGAACTGTTTTGATAAGTGTGTTAAGCATACAGCAAAATCACAGAAGAAGCGGAAAACACAGAAGAAGCGGAAAACACAGAAAAAGCGAAAACACAGAAGAAGCAAAAACACAGAAGAATCAAGAAAGCACAAATGATACAGAGATGAAGGTACTTTAGTACGTCGGACAGTTAGTCAGTTGGAGTTAGTTACATAACTCAACAATAACGGTTTCTACAAGAAACAAGAAGCAGTTATCAAGAAGCAGTTGGAGACTTAGGCTATAAATACTAGTCGTAGTCGAAGACTGAACAACTTTGAACTTTTAGCTGTCAAGTTATTACTTACAAGAAAAATTCTCCATTCAAAGTGCAATACATGAGAGCAAACTCTATTGTAACAAAAAGCTCACGATATCTTTCTAGTGAGATAAAGAGAAAAGGCTAAGAGCCTGAAGAGGCTAAGATAGCAGAAATAATTATTTGTGTAAGAGACCTGAAGAGGCTCTGAAAGGGAAGAAATAATACTTGTGAAATTGAAGAAGTATAGTGAAATCTCAGACGAACTCTGAGAGCTGAACGTAGCCCAAGGTTTGGGGTTAACCAGTATAAAATCGCAGTGTCTATCTTCTAACCTTTCACTTTAATTTCTCTTGTTCTTAAACAAATCTATAGAAGTTATTTGCGATTTAACCACATAGCTATTTTTGTATAACATTTTTGGCATTCATTTAATAGTTTGAAAAAAAATCTTTTTAAGAAATATCAAAAGTTTTTGTATTCACGAAAAGAATACACAATTCAACCTCCCCTTCTTGTGCATTTTGTATATTGTACGTGAATTCTATATTAACAAGTGATTTACGTTAATTGGTATCAGAGCTCGGCTTCCAAAAACTACCTTTACAAAATGGGGACAAAGATCTATGGTTGAATCACATGTTTTTATAGCTGAAGGTGCCTCCGTCACAAGACCTCCTGCATTCAGTGGTGAGGATTATCATTATTGGAAGGACAGGATGTGGCTCTTCATAGAATCCACACACATTGATCTTTGGGATATCATCAAGAATGAATTATACATACCAATGGATGATGAAGGAAATACCATTCCCCGTACCAGATGGTCAGCCGATTACAAAGCTAGATTTCAATTAAACTTAAAGGCCAAGTTTTTTTTCTGAGTTGTGCTTTAAGCAGAAGTGAATATGATAAAGATCATGGATGCGAAACTGTAAAGGAGATATGTGGCACTTTATCCATCGCACATAAAGGCACAAACCAGGTGAAAGAGTCCAAGATCAGTATTCTTGTACATCAGTATGAGCTGTTTAAGATGAAAGAAGACGAGTCTATTGATCAAATGTTTGGATGATTTCAAACTATCGTTAATGGACTTAAAGCTCTTGGGAGAATATACGATAATCAAGACCATGTCAGGAAGATTCTCAGAAGTTTGCCTAAAAGATGGAGACCTAAAGTCACTGCAGTACAAGAAACCAAGGACTTAAGTAAATTAAAGCTTGATGAATTGCTTAGTTCTTTGAAGATACACGAAGTAGAGCTTGATGCAGAAAATAAACCTAGGAGAGACAAATCTATAGCATTAAAGGCTGGTCAGAAAAATCACGTCTCAGAAAAATAGAAGTTCATCGTCAAAAGCATTAAAGATTGAAGAAATAAAAAATGATGATACCAGTGAATCTAAACAAGATTCAAATGAAAATGATGATGAATTATCTTTCATTTTAAGAAAGATCAGAAGAATGTGGAAAAAGAAAACAAAGGGAAATAAAGAGTTTTCTTTTAAGAAAAATAGCAAAGACAAAGTCAAGAACGAGAAGACCTCTATCATTTGCTACGAGTGCAACAAACCAGGATACTACAAGTCTGAATGTCTGCTGCTTAGAAGAAAACTGAAGAAAAATAAAGAAAATAAGAAGAGCATGATGGCAACTTGGGAAGATTTGGATTCGTCCAAATCTGATTCTGACTCAGAAGCATTAGTACAAGCAAATATATGCTTGGTAGTTGAAAAGAAAGTGACTAAGAGGTAACTTCTAACTTTAATGAACTTTAAGATGCATATTTAGAATTGTTAGAAGATTCACATGTTATACTAAATCAATATAGATCCTTAAAGAGAAAGTTTGTCAAAAACTTGAAGAACGCGGAAGTGTTAGAAAAAAACGTCCGCCTTAAGAAACAAGTAGGCGATATGAAGAAAAAAGTAACTATAGATAGATCTGAGAAAATTAGTCAGTGGGATTAATACTCTTTCAGCAGATTTATCAACCTTTACTGAAAGTACGAAAAAAATGAATGACATGATTAGAAGATATAGACACCCTAATGATACGAGTGGTTTAGGGTTTACTAATAGCAATACTCGTTACAAAAAGAATTTTGTTCCTTATCAAAAGAAATATCACCAGTCTTCTTATTATCATTCTATGAATAATTATAAGACTAACCCCAAAGGACCCACGAAAATCTGGGTACCTAAAAAGAACATAATATTTACTGCAGATCTCCTTCCTTAGAAAAAGCAACCAGTATCAATGGTATTTGGACAGTGGATGCTCGCGACATATGACGGGAAGAAGGTCTATGTTCCTAGATCTTTAAAATAAGAAGGGAGGATCAGTAACTTTTGGAGACAACCAGCAGGGCAAAATAGTTGGAATCGACAAAATCGGTAAAGATTCCTTTGCATCTATTGATAATGTTCTGCTAGTTGAAGGTTTAAAACATAATTTGATTAGTGTAAGTCAATTATGTGATTCTGGCTTTAAAGTATCCTTTAATCAAAACTCTTGTGTAGTCAAAAACAAGGACGATTCCATATTCTTTTTTGCCAAAAGACGAAACAATCTTTATAAGATTAATTTAGAAGATTTGCAAAGTCAAAATATTTCTTGTTTTATATCAACAGATGAAGAAAAACTAATTTAGCATAAAAAGCTAGGTCATGTTAGTTTTAAACATATTTCCAAGTTAATTAAACATGATTTGGTAAGAGGTTTACTAAAAATAAGTTTTAACAAGGATTTCGTTTGTGAAAGTTGTCATAAAGAAAAATAGGTTAAAACATCTTTTTCTTCTAAAAATATTGTAACTTCGTCTAGACCTCTAAAGTTGTTACATATAGATTTATTTGGTGCAACTAGGACATTAAGTCTTGGCGGAAAGAAGTATGATCTCTTAATTGTTGATGACTTCATTGAATTTTGTTGGATATTATTTTTGTCACATAAGGATGAATGTTTTAAATGTTTAAAAGTTCTTTCCAAAAAGTTACAAAATGAAAAAAAAATTTATATTGTTAGAATTAGAAATGATCGTGATGGTGAATTTGAAAATGAAAAATTCAGAATATTTTGTGAAAAGAATGGAATTTTCCATAATTTCTTTACTCCTAGAACTCCACAATAGATTGAAGTTGTAGAAAGAAAGAACAGGACGATTCAGAAAATGGCAAGAACCATGCTTTGTGAAATGAATCTTCCTAAGTATTTCTGGGCAGAAGCTGTAAATACAGCTTGTTATATTCAAAATAGAATACTTATGCGACCTTGGTTAAATAAAACTCCATATGAGTTATGGAAAGGAAGGAAGCCTAATATCTCTTACTTCCATCCAATTGGTTGTAAGTGTACTATATTGAATACAAAAGAAATATTGGATACATTCGATTCTAAGATCAATTCAGGAATTTTTCTAGGATACTCATTATCTTCTAAAGCTTATAGGGTTTATAATCTTGCTTCTAAATTTGTTGAAGAATCTATTCATGTCAAATCTGATGATAGTTCTCAACCAAATAGAAGAAATGATACTGATAATGAAACCTTATTAGTACCCTTGGTTGATAATGAAGATGTGTCGCCATTAGATACTCCTCTAGATAAAGTAGAAGATATTCCTGAAAATCTTAGTCTGAAAAAGGACTGGAGATATAAATCTTCTCAACCAGAAAATCTGATTATAGGAGAAACTTTAGAAGGTGTGAGAACTAGGTCTAAATTCAGAAGAGAAGCAAATGTAGCTTTTATTTCTGAAATAGAGCCTAAAAGAATTAATGAAGCTCTTCAGGATGAAGCTTGAATTTTAGTCATGCCAGAGGAGCTGAACCAATTTACAAGGAATAAAGTTTGTTCTTTAGTCCCCAGACCCTCCAAAAAGTCTATCATAGGAACTAGATGGGTTTTTAAAAATAAACTAGACGAGTCAGGTAGAGTAAGTCATAACAAAGCTAGATTAGTAGCTCAAGGCTATAAGCAACAAGAAGGAATAGACTATAATGAAACTTATGCTTTTGTAGCTAGATTAGAAGCTATTAGGATTTTGCTTGCATATGTTGTTTTTCATGATATAAAACTATTTCAAATGGATGTGAAAAGTGTCTTTTTGAATGGTTTTATAGATGAAGAGGTTTATGTAAAGCAACCTCTTGGTTTTGAAGATTCTAAGAAGCCGGATTATGTCTATAGACTTCATAAAGCTTTGTATGGTTTAAAGCAAGCTCCTTGAGCTTAGTATGATCGTCTAAGTTCCTTTTTGATTAAAAGTGATTTTAGTAGAGGACATGTAGATAAGACTTTATTTAGAAAATGTATTAAGAATAATTTCATCATAGTACAAATATATGTTGATGATATTATCTTTGGTGCAACATCTAAAAAGCTATGTTCCAGTTTTGAGAATCTGATGAAAAATGAATTTGAAATGAGCATGATGGGTGAATTAAATTTCTTTCTTGGTTTACAAGTTAAGCAAACCAAAGAAAAGATTTTTATTCATCAACAGAAATATATCAAAGAACTGTTGGTTAAATATGGAATGGAAAAAGTTAAACCTATGTCAACTCCTATGCATCCTTCAAACCTTTTATCTAAGGATGAAGCAGGTAAGAAGGTTGATCAAACTCTTTTTAGAGGAATCATTGGTTCTTTACTTTACCTTACAGCAAGTAGACTCGATATTCTTTTTAGTGTCTATTTGTGTACAAGATTTCAAGCAAATCCTAGGGAATCTCACTATACTACTATCAAAAGAATTTTGAGATATCTATCAAGCTCTACTGATCTTTGCTTAATGTATGAGAAAGGTAAAGTTTCAGGTTAATTGGCTATTGTGATGCTGATTACGATAAAGACAGGATTGATAGGAAGAGTACGAGTAAAAGTTGTCACTTTCTTGGCCATAATCTAGTTTCTTAGTCAAGTAAGAGGCAAAGTTTAATTGCTCTATCTACTGCAGAAGCTGAATATATGTTAGTTGCAAGTTGTTGCTCACAGGCGTTATGGATCAAGTATCAGTTAGAAGATTATTCAATACAAGAAGAAAAAATCCCAATTTTCTGCGACAACATAAGTGCTATCAACCTATCGAAGAATCCAATACAACACTCGAGGGTAAAGCATATTGAAGTTAGACATCATTTCCTACGAGATTATGTACAGAGGAAGATCGTTAGTCTACAATTTGTTGAGACAAATCATCAATGAAAAGATATCTTCACTAAGCCTTTGAATGAAGAAAGATTCAAAGAAATCAGACGAAACTTGAATATGGTAGTGTTGAGTGACCAATTGTCTGTCACGTCATGACCTAGATGATTTTCTTAGTAAAGAAGATAAAAAGCCGTAAGTTTTCAAGAAAACAGTAACAATCACAAATGGAGCAATCTATGATTTATGGAAGACATGTTGATTTCGATTCTTTGAAGAAGAAGCAGATGGACATTGAACTAGAAATTGATGTAGTGGGATGGAAAATTTTTCTTTCAGGTTCGTGAAACAGTCTATCTGAATGAAGTATATGAGTTTTGGAAGAATGCAAAAGTAGTAGACAATACCTTAGTATCAATGGTGGATAGATTGTCAGTTATTGTGACACTGGAGTTAATTGAGAAAGTTAGGGAATGTCCATGTGTTGGTGTAAAGCTGTCTCATAACACAAGATGGACAACTCAAGTCAACGTAGAAAAAGCACATATCAGTCGACAACTCTATGGAAGTATTGACCCAAAGGACAAGAAGGCATCAACTCTTGTTCCGAAGGCTAGGGTTCTACATGCACTACTTTTTCATTGTGTTATACCAAGAACTGGCTCAAAGAATGTTATGACGACGATAGATGAACAATGTTTGTTTCATCTACTCAACCATCAACCTATAGATCTTCCACACTTAATTTTAAGTTATATGATGAAGTCTAAGAGAGATTCTAATGCCTTACCGTATAGTATTCTGCTAACAAAGATCTTTAGAGGTTCTGGAATTCTTCTTGATAGAGGAAACAAAATGAAGATGAATATAAAAAGCATCATTGATGCGTCAACTGTCAGTATAATGGGTTTGAAGATTCAAGAAAAGAAGGATATAGATTCTATGGCAAGGACTAAGAGGGAGCGCATTATCAGACGTAGCTTGAGTGAAAATGTTACACCCACAAGGAAGACAAAACCTCAATCCATAGGAAGAATATCTATAGAAGAAAAGAAGAGTAAATCATCAGATGAATTAATAACAACTAAGACGATTTCACACAGAGAAGAAAGCCAGGTGAAACAGTCTGTAAAACAAGTGTCATTGAAAAGAAAGGGGGAGACACTTCATTTCGAGAAATCCAAATAATCAAGAAGGTCACCAAGATTATTAACCTTGCGTCAACAAGAACAGAAGAAAGGGAAAGATTTGGCTCTTGGTGAAGATTCTAGAAAAACAGAGAAAGCACCAAAGGCTACTAGATATTTGGTCTCAATTTTGCAAGGTTAGCCAGCAAAATCGACTAAAGAAATAGGAATTAAGAGGAAATTAGTGTTTGAAAGGAAGATGTGGCATCCCACATCGGTTGGGAAGGCGAACGAAGCACCCCATATAAGGGTGTGGATACCTTTCCCTTGCAGACGC
>JAOQMR010000005.1:16547992-16574311 GCA_027563865.1 Erythroxylum pelleterianum
AGGCATGCAATGCAGCTCAACCTAGAGGAATCTATGTTTCACATCATATTTCAAAACCATCAGGAAGTCAGTGTGGACGCTTCACCACTGATGCAACTTTCCAGGTAGTTGGAAGAGTGACAAAAGGACAGTACAGAACTATCAGGGTTGAAGGTATCAGTTTCAACTTAGAGACTTTTGTGCATCTAATCATGCACTTTAGACCTTTGAGTTTTATATCTTCAATTAAAGATGTACTACACCTTCTTGGAAAACCAGTTCCAAAACTACCTAGACCTGATGACCTTGATCTCCTAAAAGGAAAATAATTTTTCAAACCTCCTGTTATCAAAATCATAGAATTATATGTTTTACCTTCAGAAATATCTGTTGTTACAAACTTCCATCTAGCAAGAACACCTCAACAAGATTCTGCTATTGTTTTGGAAGAAGTTAGTCACACACGGCAGGGGAGTCAGGAAGCCTTAGTAAAGGAAATTGAAGAAATTCATACTAAGGTTGATGATCTGAGTGACTTTGTGGGTGATCTACATGAGGAAGTAGCTTATCTACGAGTTTCTATGGAAGAAGACCTCAAGTTGATCCGCACTGATATGCAACGAATGTTTTCTGAAATCATGAAGCATCTTTGCTAAAGTTTTTTTGATTAATAACAAATAGGGGTTGAAGAGCAAAAGCAGAAGAAAGATAGTACATGGGGAGACCAGAGACAAGAAAAGAAGATAGTATTGACTACAAGTTTTTTTTCATATGTGTATTTTTTATATGCATGTGTATATCTTTTGTTGTCTTCTTATTCGTTATCTAAATAATATTCGTTTATTCACTTTTATCTTTCTAAAATTATGATGATTTGTTATCATCAAAAAGGGGGAGATTGTTAAGTCAAGAAGACTTCACGTCTATTAATTTTGGTGACAATCAAATAATAATAATAATAGAAATAAATGAACTGTTTTGATAAGTGTGTTAAGCGTGCAACAAAAACACAGAAGAAGTGAAAAACACAGAAGAAGCGGAAAACACAGAAGAAGCAGAAAACACAGAAGAAGTGGAAAACACAGAAGAAGTGGAAAACACAGAAGAAGTGGAAAACACAGAAAAAGCGGAAACACAGAAGAAGTGGAAAACACAGAAGAAGTAGGAAAACACAGACGATACAGAGATGAAGATACTTTAGTACATCGCACAGTTAGTCAGTTGAAGTTAGTTACAGAACTCAACTTAATAACGGTTTCTACAAGAAACAAGAAGCAGTTATTAAGAAGCAGTTGGAGACTTAGGCTATAAATACTAGTTATAGTCGAAGACTGAACAACTTTGAACTTTTAGCTTTCAAGTTATTACTTACAAGAAAAATTCAGTATTCAAAGTGCGATACATAAGAGCAAACTCTACTGTAACAACAAGCTCACAATATCTTTTTAGTGAGAGAAAGAAAAGGCTAAGAGCCTGAAGAGGCTAAGATAGCAGAAAGAATACTTTGTGTAAGAGACCTGAAGAGGCTCTGAAAGGGAAGAAAGAATACTTGTAAAATTAAAGAAGTATAGTGAAATCTCAGACGAACTCTGAGGACTAGACATAGCCCAAGGTTTGGGGTGAACCAGTATAAAATCACAGTGTCTATCTTCTAACCTTTCACTTTAATTTCTCTTGTTCTTAAACAAGTCAATAGAAGTTATTTGCGATTTAACCACGTAGTTATTTTTGTATAACATTTTTGGTATTCATTTAATAGTTTGAAAAAAATTCTTTTCAAGAAATATCAAAAGATTTTGTATTCACGAAAAGAATACACAATTTAAACCCCCCCCTCTTGTGCATTTTATATATTGTACGTGAATTCTATATTAACAAGTGATTTACTTCAACAATTTCCTTGTCTAAAGCCATTTACAACTTTCCAAACTTGGGAAAAAAAGTTGACTTACACTAATTTCAACAGCAAAGCTTAGCACAAAGTCCTAATAACAAGAACAATAGGTAAATCTTGGATTAGTACTTGTTAAAATTATTCTCAAATAGTAATAATGAAGAAGAGAGTTAAAAGCATGAATATATTGCAACTTAAAACTATAATATGAAATCGAAATCAAATGAAAGATTCAAATATAAAAAAATGCTTCAAGTTAATGATTTGATAAGGAAAATTTATCACATTATCACATTTGGATAAAGAAAACACCTTATGATACTTTTTTATAGTAGGCAATGTTGGTCTAGGCTTGGGCCTAACCTGAAGCCCAATCAGACATGAGGCTCTAAGGTAAAGTTCGAGCCCAAACTTGATTAAATTTATATTTTTAATTTTTAAAAATCAAAATAACACTATTGTTCGTAAGATTTTTAGGATTCGGGTAAGGATGGGTTAGAAAACTTGAGCTTGGCTCAAAATAAAACAAAAACTCTAGCGTAGTCTGAAGCCCGATCAAACTCAGTTGGACCCATTGACTTCAGGTCAAGTCGAGCTAAGCCCAGGATTAATTTATAAAAATAATCTTTAGTATTAATAATGTATTATTAGTTACTTCACAATTAATGCAACCTGATAACAATTTGATAGGTAAGAAGGTGCACAAAAAACTTTGTGTAAGAAATACCTTTAAACTTAGAAGATTTTCATATTTCGTTTTCACATATGATAAATGACAAGAGGTTGTAATATAACTACTACATGCACTAAAATGAACCAAATATAAGGTAAATGGTCATCATCACTATATAACTCATTGTCACTTGAAGTCACTAGAGAACCTCATACATGCACACTAAACAACAATAGGTCCAAGATAATCACAAAGTGTAAGAGAGTAGTTATACTTGTAATTTCTTAAATTAGGTGGGGATGTCAACAAGTTTGAGGAAACAAAAGTGGAGAGATAAAAATAAAATTTTGGTTTTTAGGAAAGTGATGTCTTTGTTAATGGAAAAGAGAGATAAGGTATAAGTTAGAAAGAATAAAGAGACAAACCTTCAATATGAAACAATGATCCTAATATCTCTTATCGTTTCTTTATTTTAACTTTAATTTTTCTCTTTTTAAAATTTTTAATCATATTTTCTTTAAAAGATAACATGATTTGTCTACATCTTTGATTCAAACATTAAAAATTAGTCCTTAAATTCAAGTGGATAATTTTAAATTGATAAAAATATTAAAAAATTATATAATAAAACATAAATTTCAATTTTTTCAATACAATTCAATACAAAATAATTTGATATAATTAAAATTTGATTCTCAGATTAAGCATTATAAAATATCCAACATAACAAATTAAAGTCAAGGATACGAATAAATGCAAACTAAACAATAAAATTTAATTTTAATTATTTTTCTTTAGCTATTTTAACTTTTTTTTAAAGAAAAAATGGTATTAATAAATAAATGTTGATAGTAAAACGTAGTCATCAAAACAGAAGGAGGTTACCCTATGACATGCCTTACATGATAGTATAAAGGTCTTAAACTAGTAGAAGTTAAAAAATGTTAGAACGACCATGCAAGAAAAAAGAACGTAAGATGTTTAGAGAAGAGAGGACAGTGGCAGTGCGATGCAGGTGTAAGGTCCTCACGATCAACAGCTCACGAATTTTTCGAATGATGTCGGATTGAATGAACTCTAAAGTTGAACTTTGATTAGCAAGTCGTCTGAGGTTTCGTTCACGCCATAAGATATTGAGTCCCAATGAGAGGATGTATAAGTGTTTATCAGTTGTAAGATGAGCATGCAGAGTGATAAGTGTGAAATGCATCATATTTTAGGGTATAATTTGATATGTGTTTATCAATTTATTCGATTGTTTAGTATGTGTTTTTGGTAGAATTGTATTAGTTTGTGAATTAGTTGTGTTCAAGTGTTTTTATGGGTTACTACAAGCATTTGAGCTTAATTATTATATTTTTGAGATACCTTGATGTGCTTGTTAGTATTTTAGGGTCAATAGCGAAGAATGAAGAAGTTTCGAAAAGACTTAGATCGAAACAATGAGCCACGATCGTGGCCTTCCTGACACGATTTTTATAGAGAGCTTACATATGGCCCACGATCATGGCTTGCATCGAGCAGATGCACAGACACACAAAAAGTCAAAATTTGAGAAATTTTTGGACCTTTTTGACCCCGAAAAAACCCTTAGGCTGCCACAAAGACATCAAGTATAAAAAGAACAAGACAAAAGATGAAAAGGAGCTTTTGATCAGCCACCACAATGAAACCCTAAACAAGAGAACTTTGAGAGATCAAGAACTATTAATTCGATAAATCTTAATTGGTTAGGTTAGCATTAAAGATAGATAATTTTCCCTTTATCTCTTTTGGTTAACTCACTAGGTTGAATTTTAGGTGTGCTATCATCATTCAACAAATCAAACAATTTCCATTATTTGTTATTCATTTTTATCTGAAATTGTTAATCATTGTTCGTTGATTGTTTTCATCAAATGTTAATTGTCAATTATTGTTTTGTTATTTGATTTGGTTGTTTGATTTATTTATTTCTTATGTTTAAATTTATTTTCTGTTAAATTTATGTTTAATAGTTCCCAACCTTAGATTCTAGAATTAGATTAATGCTCCTCGTCAGATCTACACTTTAGGTACTACACGAACGACTCGTATGCTTGCGGAATATCGAGATTAAATATTAAAAACTTACTCATATAAAAAACGCGATCACAGAGCAGACAGACGTTGCATAATATCAATGACAATGTTCGTAATAAACACATCCTAATGAATAAAGCTCTTCCAATAGCCAAATAACAAAATACCACACTTACTAATTAGTTCATAGGATTAGAAATATATAGGTTTTAGATAGAATGAATGATTGCAAGTGTGATTTTGATGAGTATAACTAGTGGCTGTGGATGCTTTCAAGATGTGAAGGTCGGCTGTAACCTACAGATATCTTCAACACAAGCCAATTAAGATGGAAATTTTTGTTACAAAAGACCCACTAAACTTTTTCATATAGTGGGTGTTCAAGGAAACCAGTTAATACCAAATAGTGAGTAAAAGGAGAATGATACGGAATGATATGTTGTTGGAGTTTAAACTTGTGTTTATCTTTTTCAAATGAAGTAGAGAAAAAAAAGTGCATATAAAGAAAACTGAAATGGATGAGATACATATTACTTTAACTTAATTTGTAAAAATAAATAATCAAGTGGTTCTATAAAAGCTAGAGTTTGATAAACAAACAGAATTTATCAAAAGCAGCAAAAAAAAAGAGTAGAAAACGTAATAAAAATATGAGAAATAGAATTACTCATTAACAAATTTGTTAAAAGGCACTAGATTATAAATATGATATAGTGAGAAAAATACTTTTTAAGAATTTTTAAAAAGTAATAAATTACTTGTGTTAAAATATAAATATAATATAGAGTTTATTTTGTTTAATGAACTAAATTTTCAGCTTTTAAAAATTTTAAACGATAATTAAAAGAAGATTGATGTATGACAATTCCAGTATATGGAGAGCTTTTTTGTTTATATAAGATTTTAGGAGCTGATTTATCAAACCTCTTAAGATCTTTTGCCAAGAAGCAGGAATCTTACGTACGTTTGATAATAATAGTTCATAATTCTCCAACCCGCCTTTATTGACCCACTCCAACCTGCCTTTGTTGACCCATCTAGTTGGAAACAACAAGGAAGGTAAGATAGAGCTGGTATCCTATCGTCTATGATCAAAACCCTACAAGTTGACAATTCGAGGAATCATAAGTTCCTTCAAGGATCTCATGGCAACGTTACATTAATGTTCAAATCATAAAATAAAAGAGCATTTATATCATCGATAGATGTATGTGATTAAGATATGAATAACTATTAAATCAAAACAAGATTTTGTAAATGTGCCTTTCCTAAGAACATGAAAACGTCTGCGTTTTTAACATAAATTATCGGTTCCACCTTGTTGCGCTTATTGACTTGAGAACCCATTGCACGTGCATCTTTTAACTCTCCCCTCTCTTGCCCCACTTGTTTATTTCATTTCGTCAAAAGGATAGATCATTCTTAACGTTTTTCCTTGACATTATTCAGTTTGACAAAACTTTTGGATTTTTTTCTTCACTAAAATTGGAAACTAATATTTTCCTGGAAATTTTGAATCTTATAAACAAATTAATTAAATCTTTTATTTAAAAAGAATTAGTTTCATATGAATTTGTGAAAATACCTCTTAATTTTGTAAAATTTTGTCCTTTGTAGAAAATTATCATAACTGTATACTTGATGAGTAATGGCATCTTTAATCAATGAAATTTTATTTTAGGAAACACCAAATGCATTTATAAAACTAAGAGGGTCTTTGATTCCTTTTTCTATTTTTTGTGGTTATAAAAACTAATAATAAAACATGTTTTCTTATTTTGTTTTATTTTTATTTCCAAAATAAAAATCATAATTAGATTACAAAAATATAAATATTGTGTTTTCACTTATTTATTACCACAATCCTCTTCAAAAATCAGAAAATAAGATCTCTCTTTTCTTTTTGTATTATTTTGTTTTTATTTCTTCTCTTTGATCTATTTCTTTTACTTAATGAAACTGCCTTTTATTTTTTTATTCGGATAGGATGTATGTTGGCTTCGTTAGGAGGCTCGCGTAGTTTGTTACGTCAGCTCCAAAAGGATAAGTTGCATTGGCATCGAGAAAGTTACATTGAGCTCATAACTGCATAAACCGGGTATGTATATTTTTAGGCTTTCACAGTTTTGGTTTGTATATTCATAATGATACCATGAGTGCTTTAGGGTGCCCTCTGTTGGGTCTCGTTGGTTTCCAGAGCCCAACGCTTGGTTCCTTGTAATACTTGAGCGTAGTTCTTTGTAATCTCCTTAACCATCATCGATTCATCTCCTTGCTTTGGTACCATAGTTGTTGGATATCGCTTGTTTCCATAGTTCAATGCTTGCTTTGAATCATAAAACGTGTGCGTATTACCCTGTAGGGTTAATTCATTTAACTCTCATAAGCCATCATCGGTTCATCATCATTCTCATAACATCTCAAACCACAAAGGCCAAGCCCACACAGCAGAATCATAATAATCACAATTGACTTCTTCAAAAAATGTAGCTCTTAGACTCTAGTTTATTTTAGAGCAATAACCACCTCATTCAGAGCTTTATAGCTCAAGATATGCTTGAAAGTCCAAAGTATGTTCATGGCCCAATCATGCTCTCCCAACCGACCCCTCAATTTCTTTTGATCAATCTTTTTCAATTCAACACCAAAAGCTACAATTTCTATGGAAAGGTAGAAAACGTGCTAGGAATCTATCGCTTCAAGAATCACTTAATTTGGAGGTCGCACGAAGAAGTTATGGCCAAAAGAATCCAGCATGTTCATATCCTTACTCAAATTGTACATGTCTTGGCGCAATTGCCATAACTTTCAATAGAGATGTCGGATTGACTTTGTTTTTAGACAGTTTAAAAGAGGACTTCTAAATCTACAACTTTTGTGAAGAACTCAAAACAAAATTTTGTCATTTGAAGGATCAAAATATGGGCCGTGTGAACCAACACGAGCAGACCGTGTGACTTTCGGGTGTAATTGTGCTTCTGTGCTAGAAACACACGGCCTGTGTGAATTTCACACAGGCAGATAGGTATAACCTTGGGGTGAAACGAAATTTTCACTCTCCAAGACCCCTCCAATGGATCCTAAACCCATCCTATCATCCATTTTTCTCATAATCTTGCTAAAACGAACAATCCTAGTGTGATATTACTCCATAAACTCTAATTATTCGGGATACACATCCTATGAAATATTATCAACTCAAACGATCATATCTCTCAACTCTGACATCCAAAAATTTCATACTTTATACCATTGGAAAGCTATAAAGACAAGCTACAAATCCCATGTAGATGACTTTGCATAATTCAACCTAAATCGATCCAGTTTTTCCCTAGAAGTTAGGACACACATTTTACCCTTATGAAAAACTTGAAATTTATCCCAACTTCACTTCTTCTATTACAACATCATTCATAACAATTCAAATACCAATTGGAATTTATCAACTCTCAACCTCAATTCATTTGACTCTTCATATTCAACAACATCTCATGATTCATAACATTCCTATTTTTCTTTTCCATAGCATCTCACTTATATATATAACAATAGTTCATCAACCCAAGCGGAAAACTTCTTCAAATACATCTAATTCCAATTCAACTCATATCATCCATACATAATTCATATTTCATTAACATCATAAGATAAATGTTTACAAAGCTTTAATGGCATCTCAAGCTGCATTACATCATTAATATAAAAAATTCGAAATACAATAAAAGATACAAAATCCTATCATTCTCAACATATGTCTAAAGTCTTATTTTTACATCAATCTAACTTAAAATACAAAATATGCATAATCAAACAATGCCTTGACTTTCTTTCACCCGATCTCTTTCTCATCACCTAGAGATGAGAATGAAAGGGGGTGAGCTTAAAACTCGTGGGTAACAAGCTTATAACCAAAAACAAGCAAAAACCAGTTAAAAAGTTATTTCCATTATAAAGTTCACATTGAAAAAAATCCATGTAACACATATTTCCCAAATTCACAACTTATCAAGCAATTCATAAACATCATAAATCATGAATTCATCAAACTTGTCACAAATCATAAACACATAAGCATATCAGAAATGGTTTGAGTAGGCCCGTAAATAGAACGTACTAACATATTCCCATATAATGATCCTGTGTAGCTGTGAACAGAACGAACTAACACAATCCCACATAGTGGTTTTGTGTAGTCGTAAAGGAGTCCACGAAGGAGCTCCATGCCACTAACGGGCAGGCGGGAGAAGCCTTTAGACAAGTACACTTGACAGAACAGAACGAACCAAACCAAACCCACATAACATGCAATCATGAATTGCAAAAAGATTGCCCAAATGGCAACATTTTGGAAACTTGTTTTTCATGAACATACAATCTTTCAAAAACCATTTCATTTAGCAATTCACAATTCATCATCAAAATTTCATACACTATAACATGTAGCAATTTCTCAAATCAATCAAAAGCAATAAAGCAACATTTAATTGAAATCATTCTATTTTCTTGATTCAAAAGCAAACTTTTATTTCTTGACTTGGAAAAAAAGAAAACCTAATGGCTCATTACACAATTATAAACATGAAACCCATCTTAATTTCCTTGCTTGAAAACCTTGCTCAAAAGCCTTTACTCTTGCCTCTCTTGATTTTCTTCAACATTGACAAAAATTTTCAAATCAATAGGCATTCCAATTAAAAAACCCATAATACATAATCACTAAAATTGATCTTAGAAAGCTTAAACCCATACATTTATTAAGCTTCACGAACCAGAATCTTTTTAAAAATTCAACAAATCAAACATACTCTTACCTTGATTCTTCACCAAATGAAGAGTTTGTTGGCTCTAATGGAAGCTCTCATCCTCCTTTCTTTTTCCTTCTTGAACAAATTGAAAATCCCTCTTGAAAACCCAAGAAATGAAGAAACCCTAACTTCCTCCTTCCTTTCTCTCAAAACCGACACTCTCTTTGCTTTCTCTCTAATTTTCGTTGCTTCTCTCCTTTCCCTCTTCCAATCCACGTTTTTGCCCCTTCTTAAACACAAGACCACACCTTTATTTCAATTTTCCAAGTAATGAGTGTACAATTTTAAATCTAACTAGTAAACGTGTTAATTTAGGTCATTAGCTTGACCTTGCATCCTTGGAAGTTTAGCTTGGATCAATTATGAATGGCTTGCTTCTACCCTTCTTATTCAACATCAATTTTGTAGCTTGTGAGTAGGCTACAAATTGCAAAATGATCAGGAGGACAATATTGATAAAGTTAAGGAAACAAATTAATTTTAATAATGTCCTTTTTACGAGGGAACTGTTAACAAACAGGGAATAACAAAACTCCTTGAATCTTCCATGGAATCCCCTATTCTTGGTTCTTCCTTATTCGCCCTCATCTCCTCTTCTTCTTTAGCTTCTTGAATAAAGACTTCCATAGCTTCTTCAAACTTGATGTTCGTTGTCAACTGTTCTTTGTCCTCTCATTCCTTAAAAGATTCGAACACATCATTTTTTTTCTAAATGTGTCACCCTCCTCCAGATTATTTAATACATCATTCATGTTGAATGTCACTTGGTCATCACTAATCCGAATAATAAGGTTCTCTTCATGACCTACCTAAGTTTTTTCGATGTTTAAGCATGGTATACCAAGATCTAAGGAATAATAGGGAGAGTTGTCATTCTTTTCTTCATCCTCTTTCCTCGTCTCTTAGTCTTCTACAAGATAGGGTTCAACATGGTCTTCCACTGGTTCTTCATGTTCTTCCCCGTTTCTAAGTGTGATAGCCTTATATTGCTTTCGTTAATATAATTCCATATTACTCAGAGAGTCTTCCACACTTCTCTTACAAAATTCACAAGAAAGCTATCTTACTTGAATCTCTAGGTTGTGAATAGAAGCACTATGATTTTCTATTACTTGATCAAATTGCTCTTTCAGTCTCTTCTGGTTCTCTTCCACGTTTGTTAGCTTATCCATGATTTTTTCCAATTTGGAATCAAATGAATTGAACTCATCTTGTTGAAATTCAAATAGGTCTTGATGTCCCATGTGAGTACTTGCATTATTGGACCATTAGAAATCTGGGTAATTTTGCCACCCCGAAGTGTATAGGTTCATATAAGGATGATGATTTCCCCAACTAAGTTAGGGCTCATTGAAATCTACAAAAGTCCTTTGCTCCCTATAATATATATTCTCCATGATTGTTCTTTCTTTCTTTTTTTGGCATTCAACTATTGAGATTTCCCATTATTGTCTGGTGATATCCAAGTTGATGTGCTGTCTACTTTATGCCCAACCTCTCTCTTTTTTTCACAAAAGATAGTGGGAAAGCCTTAAACTGTAAGAATTAAACTAATCGTCTCCCCAGCAATGATTTCAAAAACTTGATCGTGCTTTGGTTACGTGTAAGTTTTAATTATTAACCCTCGATAATCCTTAAGCGCATAGTTTGTTAGCATAGTACCAAAGGCGTCGATCCCACAAGGATGGAACTAATCTAATCCTAAAATCTAAGGGCAGAAATAGATAATAGAAATTCAAGATGCAACAAAACTAAAGCGAGAATTTAATTCAATCAATCAAACAAAGAATTAAACCCAAAAATACTAATTACTAAGCAATTGCAACACACCCAGAATCAATCGAAAGAAATTACCAATTGAGAGAAAGGAAATTTTACCCATCCTTAATGCTAACCTAACTGATTATGAATTATCGAATTGTTGGTTCTAGATTATCTGAGGGTGGTTACTCTCTCTCGAGTTATAACCATTAACCCTAAATCATAAACCTTAATCAAATTATAGAGGTTGCAATCTCTCAATTCACAACCTATCCAAAACTCTAATTAGTTCTGAAGCTCTCTAATAAACTATCAGAAACCTATTCAAGATCTCTCTTTACACAAATTACCGATTTGATTCAATTCTGGTTTATATTAAATCATCTAACTTTCGTTAGTCCAATTTAATCATTTTTTCAATTCACCCTCTCAATTTATTATCAAATTATGCAATAGCATAATCAAACCACAATAAATCCGATAAACACATAAACAATCAGATTTTCACTAATTCAAGAATAAAATTTCGAAGGTGAGTTTAGAACATCCTCGACATTTTAGATCCTATCATCAACTGTTCAATCCAATTTTATACAATAATAAAACTGAAATAATAGGAAATACAATCTAAAATGGATAACAAAAGATAGCGACGTCAAAAAACCTAGTGATCTGGGAAGTACTTCGAGTCAGCTTCTTCTCCTTTTCTCTCTTCCTTCTTCCTCTATCTCTCGGTGATTTCTCTCTAGGGTTTCTCAAGGTGGCTGATAAAAAAGCTCCCTTCTACCTCTTTCTCTTGTTCTTTAAATATCCTCTTGTGTTTTGGGCAACCCTAGGATTTTTTCAAGTCCGAAAGGTATAAATATTCCCTTGAAACTTGACGTTCTTGAGTGTTTGTGTGTCTACCCGTGGCTCACATCTGAGTCTTCTGTCATGATCATTGCATGTAGGCCACAATCTTGGGCCATTCCTTAGGCTTCTGTCACAATCGTGGGTCGTTGTTTCAGCTCGAATGTCTATGAAACTTCTCAGTTCTTCGATGTTGACCCTAAAATGTAAGCAAACACATCAAGGTACCTTAAAATCATATTATTTAAGCTCAAAAGCTTGTACTAACCCTTAAAACAAATAAAACATAAATAATTAACAAACTAATACAATTCTCACCTAAATACATACTAAATGATTGAATTAACGACTAAACACATATCAAACTATGCCCTAAAACACGATGCAATTTTACTTATCAGTTATATTAAATTTTGTTTGACTTTACTTGTTTTCATATGCTAAAATTGGTTGTGATTTAATTCAAATTTCATATGAATTGAGTAAAGTCGGCATAGATGTTGCACAAATCTTAATTGGATTAATTTGTGAATATGGCATGAACTTAAACAAGAAGAATTGTGCATGAAAATGACCATTATACAGTTACATATATTAACCATGTCACGATTGTGGAAGTTAGGTTGTGACTTAGCTTGCACATGCATGGTCGTGCTTGTGTGAGTCACGGATGTGAAACACACCCTTTTCCCTTAATGTTTATGTGGCAGATGCAGTGGTTGAGGGAACGAAACCCTAGACCTAGGAGCATATTACAAATAAAAGAGAGGGTGGCAGTGGAGAAACATTTTTCATTAACTCTTTATTCTCTACACAGACACACTCATTCAGCTGGAACAAAAATGAGATAGAGAGAAGTGCAGAGGTAGAGAGAAAGAAGGGAAGAGATAAGAGAAATAGAGAGCATCGGTGAAGAAGAAGAGCAACAGAGGTTAAGGTAGTGGGAGCATTTAGTTGTATTGACGAATATCAACTATAAGCATAAGGAGAAAGCTAATGTAGAAGGATTGAGAGTTGCAAAAGACCACCGTGACTCATTTATATAACAACCTTTTTTTGCTTACTCTGTTCCTTATTTGTTGCATTGTTATTTATTGTTTACTAGATTTTTTGTTTTGTTAGCTTAAATGCACCATACTCTATAGCTTTTGACAGTTTATCTTGGTTATTTACTTGGTTTACTACTTAAATACTTCACTTATAGTGGTAAAGATGGGATTGAAGTGTTTAATGATGATGAATATTGTGGCATCCGTGATGGGCTGATCTCTTTTTCTTGAGGAATAATGTAGCTATTTTATTCAAATATGCATGATTGAGGGATTGTGTTGTTATCTTATGTTTGCTATAGTTTTTGAACTAAATGAATGTAATAGCATGACCAAACTTTGCATCATCCTAGTATTAAATGAAGGATCGAGAGGAGAAGTTTAATATGGAACTAGAAACTATAGACGCTTAGGTTATGAATTAGAAATATGTTAACTTAAGTGGCAATTAGTAGTCGAGTTTCCATAATTAATTTAGATAATAACTTCTTGAATGCGAAAGTTAGAATTAGTCTATTATTTGAGTGATCTTAAATTTGACTGTTAATTTCGGTAAAACAACTATCTAATCATTTTCCCTTAATCATACATAAGAGATTAAGTTAGTGGAATTAATTCTCAAGAGTTTTCCAATTCGATTTCTACTCATTTTTGCTTCCTGTTGATTCAATTTACTTTTTAGTTTAATTGCATGATTTTTCTTTAAAGCTTTCGCTTAACTATTTGGGATAGAGTGTTTAGGATTGCATATATTTTTACTTTTCGTTCAAAACTAATTTAAGTTAACTAATTTTACCTCTGTGGGAAACGACCCTGGGTAATTAACTATAACTACCTCGTATATTTACGAGTAGGATAGCCTGGGTCTTTATAACAAGCTTTTGGTGTCATTTTCAAGGAGTGTTTATGTTTTGAACTTGATTTAATTTTGACTGCTTTTTTTAGCTAAAGTGATTTTGATTGATTTGTCGATTGTTTTGTCTATTCATTCATACATTTTTTTTCGTGTTACTTCATTAAGTTGTTTTAGTAATTTTCTTATTAATTCACTGTTATTTTTATTTGGTTTATGCAAGGAAGGAGGCCTCATAAAGGAGAAATTGCTCCCTTTATTGACAACGTACATCGGATAAGAGAATTTCCAAGGGACTTTGAAGACAATCTTAAGGAACCCAAGCCAGAAGAGTAAGAGATAGGTGAAAGACAACCAGTAATGAAGGAGAATGTCGGACCGGTAATTGGTACTACCACTTCGTGTATTATTCTAGGAGAGGAAGTCAAAAACTATGAGTTGAAGAGTATCCACTATAACATGCCGCCATCTTTATATGGGGTTCCTAATGAAAACCCTTTAAACTTCATTCAGGAATTCCACACCACTCTTTAGACGTTCCTGTTGGATGGACTAAATGGCGATCAACTTAGGATGAGGTGCTCCCATACACATTGAAGGTATGGTTGATGACCCTTCCATCCGATTCATTGACTACTTGGAAAGAGGTGTACAACAAGTTCATGGGAAAGTTCTATTCCTACTAGAAGAATTTTGAGTTGCAGACAAAGATAGCTACCATCACTCAAATGGAGGGAGAGCCATTCCATGAGGCATGGGAATGCTTCAAGCTTCTACTAATTCTGTTTCCACACCATCATTTTCGACTCCACATGTAGAACCAATTCTTTTATGATGGATTGACATAACAATGTCAGTATATGGTGGACAATGCAGCAGGAGAACTATAAGAGAGAAAACTGCTGAAGAAACATATGAGATCATCAAAATATTGGGGGCCAATTCTTAACAAAAGAGTGTGAGAGGGAGAAGAGCTAGAGTTCATGAAGTGAGCTCAAACCAAGAAATAGCCATGCAATTGGCGGAGCTTAAAAAGCATGTGAAAATGCTAACTATGAGACAATCCCAAAACCCTTCGAATTATGAGGTATGTGGTATATGTGGAACTTTTGGTAATGAGGCTAATGTTTGTTGGTATTCTTTTGAATCTTTTACAAGTGAGGAAGAATAAGAAAATTCACTTAATGGTTTTCAACCGAGGGTACGGAATGATCCATAGTCAAACAACTTCAACCCTGGTAGAAGAAACCATCCCAATTTCTCTTGGAAGTCTAGGAACCCACCAGTGTAGTCCCAACCATCATATCAGAACTTTTAAAGGTAGAATCAATTCAAAGGGCAATCCTCAAGTCAGAACATACCGAGAAAACCTTCTTTGGAGGAAAGCCTGAATGCGTTCATTTAAGCGCCTATTCATAATAAAGAGATGAACAATAAGAAATTTGATTCATTGGAAGCTTCTGTAAAGAGGGTTGAGACTCGAGTGAGGCAACTTGCTACTCAATTGCAAGGCAATCAAAAAGGAAAGTTGCCTAATCAACCCGAACAAGCCAAGGTTATTACGATTCTAAAAAGTGGTAAGGTGATTGATAATCATGTTAAGCTTCCTTCTAACACGCCTAATGTAGGTAATCAAGAAGAGGAGAACCTCATCAAAGAAAAAGATGGGCAAAATGAGAAGAGCAATGGGAACAACTCTTCAAGTCACGTTTAGGGAGGTCAAAAGCTCGAGCATGTAACCAAAGGTGATGAAGGACTAAGACTGCATAGGGCATCTGATCCTTATAGGTTGTCAGTTCTATATCTAAGTCGCCTTAAGGACTCAAAACAAGATTAGCAATTTTCTGATCTATATAACATACTTTCTAAAGTTAATATTAATCTATCATTTAGATGTGATCAAGAACATTCTAGCATATGTGAAGTTATTTAAGGAACTAAGCACCAAAAAAAGGAAGTTTACATTACATAAGAAGGTGATAGTTTCTGAAGTAGCAAATGTGATCCTTCAGCAATAGTTACCCCCCAAATTGAAAGATCCAGGGAGTTTTATCAAGAAGGTATCAATGGGTAATAGTAAGGGGGTTAAGGGTATGTTTAACCTAGGAGCAAGTATAAACCTAATGCCACATTCTATTTATGTGAAATTAGATCTAAGATAATTAAGACCTACCAACATGTGCTTGTAATTAGATGATAGGTCAATCGTTATCCGAAAAGAATAATGGAAGATGTGTTAGTGAAGGTTGTAGGATTGATTGTACCCTTAGAATTTGTGGTTTTAGATATGGGCAAATACAGGAGCAAAAGAAGGAGCACACCATACTCCTTGGGAGACCTTTTATGACCACCACCAACACTTTGATTGATGTCAAGAATGGGAAATTGACCACGATTTTCATAGGAGAAACAATAGTATTTTTATTTTAAATATCCTTACTATTGTTGTTTATAAGGAGTGTTCTCTTGTTGATTAGATTAATGCTATAGATTTTTTTATTTTTCCTTGCAGGAAGAAGAAACAAGGGAGTTAGACTTGGTTGAAGAGTTTGACGAGTATTGCCAATTACTAGACAGTGTTACGGGAGGAGAGTTTAGAGAATTCTCAGAGATAGCCTCCAATGAAGAGAATAATGCAACCCTACCAAAAGTGGAGCTAAAAGAGTTACCTAAAAATTTGAAGTATATGATTTTAAGTGAAGGGGAAACACATTCGGCCATTCTTGCATCTACTTTGGACTTTGATCAAAAAGAAAGAACTTTGAGTGAGATGAAAAGATTGAAAAGGGTCATAAGATGGAGTTTGAATGACATTAAGGGGATTAGTCCCTCTAAGTGCATGCATAGGATTATCCTAGAAGAGGGGGTTAAACTAGTAAGAGAGACCCAAAGAAGACTCAGTCTTAATATGTGGGAGGTAGTTAAGAAGGAAGTTTTGAAATTACTTGATGAGGGATTGATTTATCCAATTGTGGATAGTGAGTGGGTAAGCCCAGTGTATATGGTTCCAAACAAATCTGGCATTACTATTGTTCAAAATGATAAGAATGAGTTAGTACCTACTAGGACCACCACTGGATGGGAATGTGTATTGATTATAGGAAACTAAATGCAGCGACCAAAAAGGACCATTTTCCTTTCCCTTTTATTGAACAAACGTTGGATGAACTTTTTGGACATGAGTTTTATTGTTTTCTTGATGGTCTTTCAGGTTATTACCAGATACCGATTGCTCTTGAGGACCAAGCAAAGACGACATTCACTTGTCTATTTGGGACATTCGCTTTTAGGAGGATGCCATTCAGGCTGTGTAATGAGCCTGTAACATTAAAGGTGTATGTTTTCCATTTTCTCATACATGATCGAGGTATTTATGGATGATTTCTCATTTTTTGGTACCTCTTTTGATGATTGCCTAAATAATATGACTTGTGTGCTTGAAAGATGTATTGAATGCAACTTGACGTTAAGTTGGGAAAAGAGTCATTTTATGGTGAAACAAGGAACAATCCTAGGTCATATTGTATCAAAAAGGGGAATCGAGGTTGATAAGGCTACAACTGAAGTTATAGAAACGCTTCCGCCACCCACTTCTGTCAAGGGTATTAAAATCTTTTTAGGACATGCTGGATTTTATAGGAGGTTTATCAAAGATTTTTCTAAGATAAGTCTTCCTTCATGCCAACTGTTAGCAAAAGATGTCCATTTTGATTTTAATGAGGAATACCTTAATGTCTTTAATTTTTTAAAGAAAAATTAATCTCTTCACATGTTATTGTGGCTCCTGATTGGTCTTTACCTTTTGAAATTATATGTGATGCTTCTGATTTAGTTATGGGAGCTAGTTTAGGCTAAAAAAATTGAGAAATCTTTAAGTGTGGTTTATTATGCTAGCTTAACTTTGAGTGATGCGTAACTAAATTACAAAACTATTGAGAAAGTATTGTTGGCTGTGATTTCTGCATTGGAAAAATTTTAACCTTATATGTTAGGGTCAAAGATCATAATCCATTATGATCATGCACTCTTAGATATCTTTTGACCAAAATTCATGCAAAATTGCGATGAATTAGATGGATTTTGTTGTTACAAGAGTTTGATGTGGAAATAAAAGATAAAAAGGGAGTGATAACATCATTGTGAATCATTTGTCTAGAATAGCTCCTAACTTGGAAACTCTTGAACAACAAAAGAATTATGCAATTGTTGAGAACTTTCCTGATGAATAGTTATTTATTACGAGTTAAGTGCCTTGCTATGTTGACTATCTTGCATGTGGCATTTTAAGAACTAACATAACTTCTCAGGAAAGGAAAATATTTCTTTACTTAAATAGGTACTACTTTTTGGGATGATCCATACCTCTACTAGATTTGTAAGGATGAAATCATTCAAAGGTGTGTTCCAAAGGATAAGCAGGTAAATGTCTTGACCTTTTTTCATGAACTCCACTGTGGAGGCCATTTTGGAGGAAGGAAAATTGCTTCTAAAATTCTTCAAAGCGGATTGTATTGACCCTCCTTGTTTAAGCATGCTCATTTCTTCTGCTTGAAATGTGATAAATGTCAATGAACTGGAAACATAAGTTGAAGAAATGAAATGCCCCTAACTAACCAATTGACTGTTGAATTATTCGATGTTTGGGTTATTGATTTTATAGGTTCGTTTCATAAATCCTGTGGATTTGAATATATAGTAGTTGATGTTGATTATTTGTCTAAATAGGTAGAAGCAATACCCACCCGAACTAATGATGCTAATGTTGTTGTTAAATTTGTGAAGGAAAATATTTTTAGCAGGTTTGGGATTATGTGTGCAATCATAAGCAATGGAGGAATTCATTTCTGCAATAAGTTTTTTGAGAAGCTTATAAAGAAATATGCCATAACTAATAAGGTGGCGACTCCCTACTATCCATAAACTTTTGGAAAAGTGGAGACAAGTAACAAACATATTAAGGGAATTTTGGAGAAGATTGTGCGCCCATCACAGAAGGATTGGTTAACAATGTTAAATGATGCACTATGGGCATATCGCACGGCTTACAAAACCGTTATAGGAATAAGCCTTTATCGGCTTGTTTTTAGGAAGGCCTGCCATTTACCAGTCAAGGTTAGCATAAGGCACTATGGGCAATTAAGATGGTGAACCTAAATCTAGATGATGGAGGATGGGAATGTTTGCTTCAAATTTCAGAATTGGATGAACTTCGAAGTGACGCTTATGAGAATTCAAAAATTTACAAGGAAAGAACGAAACGCCTTCATCATAAGAGTTTTGCAAGTAAGTTCCTCATATCTAGAATGAAAGTTTTTTTTATATAATTCTTGGTTGCGTTTATTTCTAGATAAGCTGAAATCAAGGTGGAATGGGCCATGTGAAGTAATCAAAGTCTTTCCCTATGGAGCAGTGGAATTGGAAAACCCGCAAAAAAAAGAAATCTTTAAGGTGAATGGCCATCGGGTGAAACAATATTTGAAAGGAGCAGTTGAGAAGAAAATCATAGAATCCATTAGTTTGAGTGATCCACTTCAAGAATGACTATTTGGGTTGTTCAGCTACAAGATATTAAAGAAGCACTTAATGAGAGGCAACCCATATTATTTTTATTTTTTTTATTTCTATTACATGACAACTTACTCTTTTTTATTTTTAATTTTATTTGTTTAATTAATTTTCTTTTTATTAAAAAAAAGGGGATAGGATGACTAAATTGAAGTCACAGTGAGACTGGCTTTTAAATAGGTCATCTTAATTTTTGCTCTTCTATGTTTCTTTCTTCCATATCTGCATTGTCGTCTCTAGTTCTTCAACCTTCGCCAATGTAGTCGCAGTCTCCACCATCTTCTTCCCTCTTGCATGCCCGTGCACACCCTCGCACCTAGCTAGCCTCTCCGTACTGCACCATACACTTTTGTACCCTGCCACATTACACTGTGCCACACTGCACAGATGCACATCCGCGCCCCTAAACTTTGGCCAATGCACAATAGTACCCCCAAACCTTGACCAACCCACAACTGTGCCACCTTTTCCACCACTCCACTCAATATCATACGTTCGTGCATCACCTCTCTCGGCAAAACGCATTCCCGTGCATCCACCATACTAACCCAACAGAAAAAACACATGCCGCTTATACCAACATAGCCAGATATGCTTCCAAGAATGAAACAACCTGAAGTTCCCTCATCTCCACCACACAAGCCAAATTTAGGTATCTCATACCTCAACTTTCAAACTAGAGAGCACCAGTAAATGTAAATAGTAGTTGGCGCATTGTGACCCGAATTGCGGAACATCTTGGCTTGCTAACCAAGAGAAAGCCCATACGGCTAGTTTCAGGCAACTCGACTCTCTACTTGAAATTTTTGGTGTCAATGAAGGTTATCAGGCAACAAGGCAATCGCTATGTTCTTATCCATTATGACACAGGGAAGCTTTGGGTAGCAAGCAAGCTTAAGTTGTGGAAATGGAAGCTACACAAGAAGATGAAGTTCCACCGCTCGAAGAAATGCATCAAACTTCTCCAACTACTTCCGTGGAGTACCATTCACTGCTAAATCAATTGATAGCATTTGAACAACGAACAAATGACATGCTCCAAAACATTGAGGCTAGCGTGTGAAGATCCAAACCTTCATGGCCAATTTGAACGCTCGCTTCGGACAGCCTTCACCCCCTTCTTAGTATCATGTTTCTATCTTTTTTCCTTTTTATTGCTTGTTGTTTTAATTTCTTTCCGTTTTCATCTTTGTCCTTACTCGCGTTTTTTTGAATCTGATATCCCTATTTCATTTTCTTATCATAAAAACACCTTTTATACCCCTCGTTCATTTTCTTATCATATTGAGGGCAATGTGATACTTAAGTGTAGGGGAGTATTAGTTAAAAAATTATTATTTGTGTGTTGTGTGTTTGTTTTCCCATTCAATAGTTAGAGATGCATGGTTATTAAATGAACTCGATTTGGATTAGAAATGCATAATATGAGTGAATAAATGTAATTTCATGCTTAGACTAATTGACTTGGATTTCAATTAAAAGGACATTAGCTTGTTGTGATAGATGAATGACACCTTTCATTTGGTAAGATTTTGAGCCTTCTTGAAATATTAATGTTGGACCCTGTTTCTGGAGCCCAAACATTCGGAGACAAAACGAAAACCCATCATCCCATAATGGTGACGTGCCCACAATAGTGAACATCGAACAATTAAAATTTAGAGAGTTACAAGCCAAAATCCAATCATATTTCATAAATGAATTCTAAAAGAGTTTATACAAGCTCATTTCAAAATACAAAAATACAAAAATATGAAATACACATGATACCATTTGAATGCTTATGCTTAAAATGATTCTAAATTACAAAATTTCTTGAACTAATTTCATTACAAAAGTCTCTATTCTCACTATTTATCAAACTTTGCAAGGATCAATGCTGATCTGCCTTTTTTTGCGCCTGCGAAGTGGAAGGGAATAGGGTGAGCTGCGAAGCTCAGTAGCTTATATGTTTATAGTCGTTCGCAACGAGCCACACAATCAAACATACACATACTTCATATATTCATATACATTTAAATCTCATTGGGCTAGAAATTCAATCATTCATAATTCAAATTCACAACTCATAATTCAACATATCATCACATAGAACATGTCAAGTGTAATTAATCATCAAAACATAGCACTCAATTTTGCATCATAACTTGACAAATCAAAATGCAAATGCACACATAAATGGCTTGAGAGTTCCATGGAGCAAAACGGATAAACCAAAGTTTAAACCGTGAACAAAATGAGTCCGATTTCTCAGGATCTCGTGGCCTCAAGCGGGCAGCCGGGAGAAGGCTATACGTCAACGTGCACGGGACTAACGAAGCGTTACTCTCTTGCCTAACTACAAAAAGCTTAATTTAGTCATTCACAAATTTCATATTCTCATGCTTTTTCTTCTTTCCATTTGATCAAAATGCCATGATACAAGGTATGGCATAATCATGATCATAATTCAATTCAAAATGTCATAACATTTTTCAAGGTATAACATGGTCATAATTCATCATACAAAAAGCTATTCATCTTTCATGGCATGACATGATAATGAATCATCATACATTTTTCATACAATCACAGCAGTTCAAATTCACGAATTCTAAGCATAAACATACAAGTAGGACATTTTCCCATCACACAACAACCATAAACATATTACCCACCTATTTACTTGCAAAAATCCAAGCTCAAGATTGCCTTTCCTTTTGTTCTTGGATTATCATTACTTGGCCTCCTTCAAACAACCAAGTTCTCATTTAACACAACATTCCCATATAAATTCATAAAACTTCAAAAATCACAAAAATGAAATAAAAGCTAAAAATTGGGTTTATGCTTAACCTACCCATAATCTATCTAGGTTGGAAAAACAAAAACCTAGTTTAGAAATCCATTAAAAAAATCCATCTAGGGTTTCTCCTCTTTCTTCCTAAACAACTCATTCTCTTCTCTAATCCCTTTTTGTTTTGCTACTAAGCAAGAAGAAAGATGATGCTTACCTTAGGTTTAGCCCACATCTTCTTCTTTCTCCTTCTTTTCCTAGCTTCCATGCACTCTTCTTCCTTTTCTCTTCTCTTCTCACGACTTTCTCTTCTATTTTCTAAGTCTCACGATTTTCCTCTTCTTCTTTTAAATAATACCACATTATGCTTGCTCTTCCCTTTTTACCCTTTGGTTCTCCCAATTTTGCCCCTTTTGTCCATCAACTACTAACATCTTAACTCCTTATTTTGATCAGATAAATGAAGAAATTTGATAACACTTACTTCTAGTGAAATGTTCCTCTATGTCTTATGTTTCCAATGATATTAAAATCATTCAATTTAGTTCAGTAATTTGGAAGATATACCTTAAACATTTTCGGGTTGTTCACAGTAAAAACCAGTACAATTTGTACAAATTCCATCAAGAAATTCAATATCTTACAAACTGAATCCTAATTCGATGTTTTCATATGATTTGTATCCCTACGTCTCTAGTTTACTCTAATTTAACAATCTTCTCATTTGAATTTCTATACATCAATATATCCTCAAAATACTGAAGCATGTTTAGTAAAACATCCATCTCATATTCTTCCAACCGAACCCCTCAATTTCGTTCAATCAATATTTTCCAAATCAATTCATAATGCTACCAATTTTTTTAAAGTGGTAGAAAAATGTCTTAATAATCCAATGCTTCAAAAATCAAGTCATTTGGAGGTCTATAGAAGAAGTTATGGTCAAAAAACTATCGGATGTTCATTAGCCTCTCAAAACCTCAAAGTCGTTGTCGTGCAGCTGCACCGTAGCGACTTTCGCTATCCAACCTCCAAATTCACTGTTGTGCTTTTATACAATGGTTCTTTTTGGATAATCGTCAATGTCACCCTCGTGCATTTGCACAATGGTGCTTTTGGCCTAAAGTTTTAAGTCACTGTCGTGCTTTTGCATGACGGTGCCTTTCCACTCCTTCTTCTCAGACACCCTAACTTCTAAACTCCATAACTTTTGATCTAGAAATCCAAATTTTGTAAATTTTATATCAATAGAAAGCTAAAAGAAAGATATACAACTTTCATGAAGAACATAAAAACAATTTCTATCTCTATTAGGGTCAAATTTTCAAAAAAAAATGAAGTTGTCCTGAAAGACCACCCTATGCAGCATCACCAAATTCTAATAATCATATCTCCCAACTCAGATGTCCAAAAATCTCATACTATATATCATTGGAAAGCTAGAAAGATAAAATTCAACATTTATGAAGAAAATTTTATCAAAATCTCTCTAGATCAACCCAGAAAAATCACAAAAATTTCAGATCGAAAATCCAACTCTCCACTGTTCATTCTCTGAGAATTTTCAGACTTTCACTTTCCAAAATCCAACACTTCAATTTTTCTTTTTTCTAGCTTTTCTAATCCATTTCAATCAACTCATTCACCATAATTTAATACTACTCCAAAATATGCAAGTTTAGTCAAAAATCATCAAAAACCAAGAATTCATAATCAACCTATTCATGCTCTGTTACTTTTCTACATTGTCAACTTTCATGCCCAATCACTATTCTTCCTCTCAACTTCCATTTAAACTCAATGTCATCCATAAACAAATTATAGTTCATGAACATTAATAACAGAACATACATATATATACCCACTCATCATTAACTTACTACATTCACTACCTAAATCTTGTATATCATTTCAAATTCAAGAATTCTACTTTTTCTTTACTCATAACTAATCGCTAACAATTTATCATTTATTAGTTCTAACTTTCAAGAAAAGTTTGGGGTCCAACAATTAAACACCAAATTCAAGTATTCTTTGTTGAGAGTGTTCTTTCATGATTAAGGAACTCTAGAACTTGCTTACAAACAGTAGTTAAGATCACATAATCTTATGAAAATGTTGAAATGGTGAAGGCAATTAGGATTAACCCCTTTTGCTTAAAAGGCCACCATGATGTTATCTTTAATGAACCCCCTTTGAGCTTAACATGAAACCTTTTCTTTCTTTAAACCCAAATATGGCCTTAACCTTGATTATTTATCCTCTTCATTGTACCTACCATAAGGCAAGTTAAGTATTTGAATGAGTATAATTGTGTTTAAGGAATATGGGGAATCATAACATATAGTTGGCTATTACATTAGGAATGGGTATGGTTGTAGAAATTTTTATTTCTCCTATATATTTCTCTTCTCTTGATTTCCTTGTTTTAGATTCATAAATAAATAGGTTAAAAAATGAAAAAATATAGTAAAAATGAAAAAAGAAAAAAAAGAGAGGAAAAGAAGAAAAGATGGAAAAGAAAAGGAAAGAAGAGAAGACGACCAGAAAATGAAAAGAAGAGGAGAGAAGTAAAAATAGGAAGTGTTAATTTTGTTATGTGAGAGGAAAGAATTGAGTTTTTATGGTTCATTATTTTGATTTATTTTAAATGCTCAATTTTTGTTGTGGTTTTAAACTACAATTTTCCTTTTCCCTAAGCTTAGCCCGACCCTATTACAATCTAAATAAAGACCTTTAGATTGATGTTTGTGTTTGATATGAGTAGAGGATATTGGATTGGTAAGCAAAATTATGGTAGATGCCATACATGAAATGAACGAAGAGTAAATACATATCCCACCTTTAACTACTTGAGAGGATGGAGAGTGGAGTGAGTATTTATCACACTTGTTGTTAGTTTTTTTAATTGAAGTGCTTGTTGATTTTGGCTAAATAGGCGAAGAATAGCTTATTCGTGGAGTATTATGAGTTTCAAGTTCTTAGGTTGTGTTTATTGAAATGATCGCTGATATCTTTGACTATTATTTGGGAAAATTGTTGTTTCCATTATTTGTTTTTATAGTCTAGTGTTCTCTATTTTACTTGAGAACAAGCATAGTTTAAGGGTGGGAAAATTATTGTGTTGAATTTTGTTTGACTTTACTTATTTTCATATGTTGAATTTGGTTACGATTTAATTCAAATTTTATATGATTTGAGTGAAGTCGGTGTAGGCATCAATCTTAATTAGATTAATTGTAAATGTGGCATGACCTTAAACAAGAAGAATTATTTATAAAAATGGCGATTATACAGTTGCATATATTGACCATGTCACAGTCGTGCAAGTTAAGTCACGACCGTGACTTACATGCACAGTGATGCATGTGTTAGTCACGGTCGTGACTTACACACCCCTTTCCCTTAATGTTTATGTGGCAGTTGCACATGTTAAAGGCATGAAATCTTAGACATAGGAGCATACTACAAATAGAAGAGACAGTGGCAGCGAAGGAAACATCTTTTATTCTCTACACAGAGACACTCATTCTGCTGGAACAAAAGGGAGATAGAGAAAAGTGTGGAGGTGGAGAGAAAGAAGGGAAGAGATAAGACAGAGAGAGTCAGTGAAGAAGAAGAGCAACAGAGGTTAAGGCAGTGGGAACATTCAGTTGTATTGGCGAACATCAACCAAAAGCAGAAGGATTGATTCATGCAGAAGGATTTTGTTTACTTACTCTGCTCCTTATTTGTTGCATTGTTATTTATTGTTTACTTGATTTCTTATTTCTGTAGCTTTTGACAATTTACCTTGGTTATTTACTTAGTTTACTGCTTAAATACTTCACTTATAGTGATAAAGATGGAATTGAAGTGTTTAATGATGATGAATCTTGTGACATCCGTGATGGGCTAATCTCTTTTTCTTGAGGATTAACGTAGCTATTTTAGTCAAATATACATGAATGAGGGATTGTGTTGTCTTATATTTGCTATTGTTGGACCCCAAACCTGTTTTATTAATTTTTGGCATGATTTTAATTTTAGTAATGGGATTTGAATTATGTTAAGG
>JAOQMR010000005.1:16580868-16596471 GCA_027563865.1 Erythroxylum pelleterianum
GGTCGGGACTCGGGCCCAACGGTCTCCGTTTGTGTTTCTGTTTTGTATAGTTGGATTTCCGGTAACGGGATCCAACAGCTATATTTTATGAACTGAATGAATATAACAGCATAACCAAACTTTGCATCATCTTAGTATTAAACGAAGGACCGAAAGGAGAAATTTAATATGGAATTAGAAACTATACACTTAGGTTATGAATTAGAAATATATTAACTTAAGTGGTAATTAATAGTCGATTTCTATAATTAATTCGGATAATAACTTATCAAATGTGAAAGCTAGATTTAGTCTATTAAAAAAATGTTGCAAGGAATTTATAGAATTGTGTAATGTATTTAGAGATACTACTGCAACTTGTTTGCATACGCATCTACTAACTAAATATCCATTAAACAGTGTATAAGAGGAGTATAAAATTAATGTTAATGGAGCTTGTTCGTTCCATAAAAAAATTAACTTGCAAGTTCTCCTTCTAAGAAAACAAATTCTTCTATGATGGAAAAGGCAAAAAAAGATACACTCTAAAATTCTAAAAAATATCTTGTTTACAATTAAGGAATAGTTGAAAACAAAAAAATGATTTATTAAGAAAAGAATTAGTAGCAACGTGATTCACTATAAAGAGTGGACTTGAAACTTCATCAATTACTCAGGAGATTAGTATAATAATGGAATATTTGAATTTCTTATTTGATATGGGCTTAGAGAATCTGTAATATGGAAAAGTAATAAAGAATTTACATGATTTATAGGGAGAATTTTTATAAAGATACGAAATGCAAATTAATTATATTTTTATATTACCACGCATTGAACTGTCTTTGGTTTAGGCACTTTTGTATTAAAACTATTTTATGTTCATAATATTTTAAGTTTATATTTTAAATGAACCTTTTAACTGAATTTATGATATGAACTTCTTTAATTTGTATTATATACTTTTAGTGGTTCAAAATAGTTTTAGCATTTATATTTTAACATCTTTATTAGTTATTTAATATTGGTATTATAGATACATAACCTCTTTATCAAATTTCAAATTAGACTTAAATGATGAAATGATCAATATAATTATTATTTCTCTAGCTATGTAAGAGAATGGACATTTTCATTTATACAAGCAACCTTATAAAACTTCCACTATATTAGATTATAACTAGGTAATATAACTTTTGAATGAGAATCATACAAGAATTTATGAGAAATTAAGAATAAATAATACAATCTTCTTGAACTTATATGATGAATTAAAAAGTTTATGAGGCTTAAAGTCTATGTTAATTATGTAATTGTGGAGGAATAAGTTGCAATTTTCTTGATGACGATAGAGCATAATTAGACAATTAGAGTTAATGTAGAGCGCTATTAACATAGTTTTGGGCAAATTTAAAATACCTTAAATCTTATAGGCAATAAATAGTCTTTCAAAAAGAATTATTACTCTACCATCCTTTACAAATACACCTTATAATATTCAATATAATTTAAAATACTTTCTATATTTTTAGGTTTATTCATATGTTTTATTACTATTTTTATTATTTCTTTATATTTAAATAACAATTTTAATAATATGATTTCATTTAGTAGGAATGTCTAAGAATAATAGATGGTATACATATTGATGTGTATATTTCAATTAATTAGCAAATAATACATATGGGTAAAAGGATTGATCCAACATAAAATATTATGTGTTATTGTTCATTTAACATGTGTTTCACATATGTTATATGTAATGAATTAAATAAGAAAGTAATTTTTTTATAGAAATAATATCAAATATGATGAACGAATTTCTTGTGCCTCAATAAACTATTACATTACTTGAAATAAATATAATAAGTTTTGTTAATATTATATTCTTTATATGTTTACGTAAGTTTTATGTGGATTACTTATGCTATACTCGTATGTCTAAATTTCTTTACGACAAGAGATATAATTTGTGAGATTATAGAAGAAGAGAAAGACCTCAATGCTTACAAGAATTGTTTAATTACATGCATTCTATTAAAATATATTTTGACATTCTAAAAGAAAGATTCCTTATAATTTGATTGAATTATGATATAAAGAAACAAACATACATCCTTATTTACTTTTTATGTCATACGTAACTTTATTATAACACATAGATAAAGTGATGAATCATTTGATGGTATGCTAAAAATGAATAGCAAATTATGGAAAGTGTAAACAAGGATGTAAGCTTCTAAGTAGAGTATAACAACTTTCGACTATCTTTTGGAAACAAATTAAAATTGTTAGATAAATGTTAATGATTATGTTAACAAAAATTCTAACTGATTTATCTTTCGCTTTCTAAGTGATACTATAGAATGATTAACTTCTTTAATTATTTAACTAGAATGAATTAATATAAATTTTTTATGATATTAAATATTCATACATTATTTATTTATAATAATAATGACAACTAATTAGTTTAAGAATATAATTTGATATATGAATTTAATATTACCACCTAATAATATAATAAAAACAAAACAAAAACAAGATCAATAGATTTTTTAGTTCTTTTTACAAATCTCAATTAAATATGTTTTTGTGTTTAATTTTTATTACACATTTCAAACAATTAAATTTTATTTTTTAACAAAAATTTAAAATTTAAAACTAAAAACTAAAAACTTTAATAGAAAACTGAAAGTGAAACTAACGATTCCTATACAAATAATTCTAGTGCTAAGATTGAATTCTCACATTCATCAAATTTATTTAACTTCAATTTATATTTTCAAATATAATCTATGTTGATCATACGGTAATAGTCAAAACTCAAAAGCATATGAGTATGAAAAAACTATTCAATTAACCATAATAAATAACTAACCATTACCATTCATTTCTTTCCCATTGATTTATTCTCATACCTCTTAATTAAGCACCATCTAAGTATCTTATATTCTACTTCCCATTTCTTTCTATTCCATATTCAATAGAAAACTTGCTTGTCTGACTTTTTTCATAACTCATAAAATTATTTTTATTTTCTAATTTTATTTTTATTACAATATGACTTACTATTGACTAAATATATGATTATTTAATATTTATTCTTAGTAAAAACTATGACTAGTATAATTAAATAATTTAATATAATTTGATTTTATAATTAATTTAATTTTTTGAAAATAAATATTCTTTTAAAGAAATATCACAAAATACTATTAACTGTTAGTTAGTTGATTCTATCATCGATTAGCTAATAATGAATTATATAGTTGATTTAACCGATAGATAACATCAACTATTTATTTAAATATGTTTAATAAAATTAACTATTTAATATTAGTTGTTTATGTGTAAAATTACTTACGAGGGTATGACTTAAAAAAAGATTTATAAGAACATGAATATTAGCTATTTATATCTTAGTATTTATTTGAATATTCCTATAAATATTTATATAGAATAAAAGAAGTTAACATCATCATTTTTTTTCCAATTTCTTTCATCGAGTTTTAAGAACATTGAAAGCCCTCTTAATATAACTTTTCAATGACGAATGAGCTCGATTTAAAACTTCTGGAGATTCTCTTGAATTTGTATCACGAATGGACAACCGGAGAACTTGAGAGATCACTTAAATGCTACTAAAAATAAACTTGAAAATAAGTTCGGTCGGATCACACTAGGAGTTTTTTTCTCAAATGCAGCACTAACGATCTTAATATAAAATTGGGTCTATAAAAATGATATCGATTTAATTTCTAATTTAAGGAAATATAATTTTTTGATATTTTAATTTTAATTTTTTAATTTTTAAAAATTGAAAATGTATTTTTAATATATTAAATTAAAATAAAATTATTTTGAAAATATTTATATTAATCTCTTAAAATTTAAATTTAGACAAAAATAATTAATTTAAATTTTACTTATTAATTTTAGATTAAATTAAATTGAATTAAACTCAATATACAACTGATAATAATATTTTATACTAAATATTAATATAAAAAGGACCTAAATATTGAGTCTATACAAAAGTAATTAATGTAATATAATTAGAGAAAACAAATTTAAAAGTATTTAATTTTTTGAAAAATTTAATTCAATATTAAATATTTTAAAATTTTAATTTAATAATTAACTTTTTAAAATTTGTATAAATTAAGTTAAATTTATATCTTTAATTTTATTTTTATCTATTTATATCTATATCTCTATTTTTATTTTTTAGTGATTTGTAATAACTTTTAGATATAATAGTCTTTTATTCCTTTAATTTCTTAGCTGACGAAGAAAAATGTTTTTTATAATATTATCAAAATCAGCCAATTGAGTTCAATTTTTTAACTTAATTAGTTGATTATTAAACATAATTATCAGCGGTTTAACATGGTCAAACAATTAAAACATTTCAATTCGCTAAAAATGACGGATAAGCCATTTCAAAAAGCAAAAATTTGCTTGAACATTATGCAATAAAATTAATAACAAAGCTTTAGGGAATAAATAAGCATAATTAGCATAAAACCAAAACCAGTGAAACAAAGAGGCAGGCAGTCAAAGCCGTGATCCTGCTAAGAGCTTCGGTCCTCGGAGCCAAGTTCTCGATCAAGAAGTGTAGTGGCCATTTAATAATATTTTCTTCACAATGAAATAATAGTCAATAGTCAATACATAATAACAGTGCAGTGCTATAAAAGAATGGAAGAAATGAACCAAATTTAAAAGTGAGTTTGAGGTCCGGTTCAGAGAAAGAGAGAGGGTAAAAGTCTGAAGCAGGAAAGGGCGTGTTTGTAAAAATTCTGACTGGACCTATCTTTTTCTGCTTCTGTGGATCTCTTCTGTCAGCCATTACAAAATTGTCTCTAAGATTGTGTTTGAGATTTTCTCGGTCTCCTTCTCCCTCCCTCTACCACTTTAAGTCTGGATATTTCTTTCTTTCTGGTACACTTTTAGATCTCCTTCTTCGTCTTCGTGCTGGGTTGTTCTTTGATTTTTCCTTCTCTGCTTAAATTTTAGGATTTGGTGAACAAATTTGACTTCTTTCCTTCAGATTAGTCATTCTCCTTTCTGGGTTTTTACAGATCTTTGATGTATTGTGGTTAAGCTAAGAGGGCGAGTTGTTCAGCTTTGACTTTTTGATTATCTGCAATCACTTGGGCAGGTTTGTTCACTATTTTATGGTTTATACTTTACATTGCTATTTTTAAATGTATTTTGACATAATGGTCTACATAATATGTAATTGAAAACTGGTTAACTTTTTCTAAAGAAGGTAACAACTACTAGACTACTGATGATGTACAAAGAATGGAAATTCACGATGAAGAAGAGAGAACGAGCAGCGGGTTAATTCAAATTTTGTTTCTTGCTTGATGTTGAGGGTGATAAAAGCATTTCAAGATTCTGTTTGGAAAAGATGGGATGTTTTGACAATTTTGTTTACCATTATTTGCATACGGCACGTTTTTGAGAGAAACAAGTTCTCTGCTTTATTCTACATTGTATTCAACATATAGGCCTTTTCGTTCTTGGACCTCGCTTTTAACTGAAATTATACCTGAACGAAAAGGCCTTCTAGTTCGTGTTTGTATAATAGTTGTTTATACCAGCTAGAGATTCTTGTTTAGAAAGAATGTCTTTACTTTTTTTACATGGTGGCGCTTTTTAGAAACTTATTCGATAACTAGAACCCGAGGTAGCTTTCTCGTTGAAAATTAGGTATAAAGACTTAAAAAGTTGATACTAGAATGATGCGCAAAGAAAAGTGCTGCTATTGAATAATTTCGACTAGTCACATTGGAGAGCCTTTTACCGTTTTGCTCTCTTTGCCTACTCGTCACTCATTTTTCTGTCTCTGTCTCTTTTTTAAAACCTTTAATGTCTGCTTTTATCTTTGGTTATTGGGTGCTAAAGCAACTTTTAATATATGGACAGGCACATGCACTTGGGATTTGAAAATAGTTCATAAGAAATTTTGCTATAGCAACTTCCGTTTCATTTGCTGTCATACCTGGCTGTAAGATGTCATTCCGCAGCATAGTTCGTGATGTTAGGGATAGTATTGGGAGCTTATCTAGGCGGAACTTTGACTTAAGGTTGAGTGGTCATCGCAGAGGAAAATCTCATGGTTCACTAAACAGTGTCCATGATGAACTTCTTGTGATCCAGAATAGTAGATGGGCAAGCCTTCCTCCGGAATTACTTTACGATGTAATAAGAAGGCTTGAGGAGAGTGAGAGTACATGGCCTGCTCGAAAGAGTGTTGTTGCATGTGCTGCTGTTTGTAGATCATGGAGGGTTATGTGCAAAGAAATTGTTAAGAGTCCTGAGTTCTGCGGGAAACTTACCTTTCCAGTCTCTTTGAAACAGGTCTGGCTTTTTGGTTCTTTTCCATGACCCTTGAGATGAGCTGTCTCTGTATTTTTTACATTAATCATCTAAGTTCTTCAAAGCAGAACAATTTCCTTAGATTTAAAGTGTATTCATTCTAATTTTTCTATGTGTAACTTCAGCCAGGACCACGTGATGGAAGCATCCAATGCTTCATTAAAAGGGACAAATCTAATTTGACATATCACCTTTTTCTGTGTCTTAGCCCTGGTAAGCATCTCTCGGGCTGTTTTAAGGGTCTTCGTAATTTTTTTTACATTAAATGGGGTTGATTATTTTTCCTTGTTTCATTTTTATTTGATTTTATGCAAGACTCATTCCATCAGAAATTGTGTAACTAAGATATAATAAAATTGAATTTCAAGATTCTCATTGCATTAATTTTATTTAACGTGACTACATATTAATGAGCTTGTGTGCATTAAATGGTAGTTCTATTAATTTTGTACTCAAGATGTAGATCAATTGGGTATTTTTTTAATCGTTACTAATCTCCTTGTACATGTCATAACTTAGTGGCAGGCAAATTATTGGTAGTATCTGGAAAGTTAACTTGTGTTGTGGATATCGTTGCTTGATATGTAACTTGAAAGTTACATCTGGCGTCATACTTCTGTAGTCCTTACTCATGGACTTCTAATTTTTATCAACTCTAGGTTTCCTATTCTGGTTGTTCAGACTTTCCTGTTAGTGTTATTTGTTTCCTAACTCTGATTGCCCTAAACTTTTGGTTTACATTCCTTGATCATTGTAGAAGTGATAGAAGGGAACTGTTGTATTTTCTCTGCTCAAATTACCATGTTTTAGCTTTTTCATGAAAGTCTTCCAAATGCAGAAACAAAAAGTACAATAGCAAAGCAGCTAATAATTAAGCTGGAAAAACAGTTTGCTTGACAATTATAATATCACAGATAATTGCCAACTATGCCTATATCATTCTTGAACATATTGTTTTTGAGTGGATTGGCCAAGTTTTTCTGGTTCATAATGAGATTCCTAATCTGGATCATTGGTATTCTTTGAGGTCTTTGTATAATTTCTGAAGTATAACTTTGATTCCTATTTATGGCAGGCTTGAAGTTTATTTATTGATTATCAATGTTGGTTGACAACTCCAAAAACTTACTCCTGTTGCAATCCTTCTGATACAGTTTCTTGTTCCATTCTTCCATGTTGCAGTTTTACTCGTTGAAAATGGTAAATTTCTGCTTTCTGCAAAAAGGAACCGGCGTACTACTTGCACAGAGTACATAATCTCAATGGATGCTGACAACATTTCAAGATCCAGCAACACATATATTGGAAAACTTAGGTATGCATAAATAACAAGACGATGCTTACAAGAGTTACTCAGATGATCTCTAACTTTTGATAAAGGATGTTGGTAACCATAATTATGGCTTATTCTCGATGTTTGATCTATTGAAGGGATTTCATGCTAACCCGTTGTAGAAGAGGATCAAGCCTAAACAATTAACTGTAAAGCTTATGTCAAGTTGTAGGATTTTTTTTTTTTTTAAGTTTTGCTTAGATGATCAAAGCTGTTCTTATTTGGAATTAAAAGATATTTGCATCATCTTTACCAGGAGTCTATTCTTATCTTTTAGCTAGTTTTACATAAATGCTGCTATTTGTTATCCTATTTTTTTTCTATGCATCAATAGCTTTTCATCTTAAGCTGGGATGTTATCTTGCAATGCAGATCGAACTTCTTGGGTACAAAATTTATAATGTATGACACACAACCTCCATTCAATTCTGCTCATATTCCTGCTCCTGGGCAAACGAGCCGGAGATTTTATTCCAAAAAGGTGTCCCCAAAAGTACCATCTGCGACCTACAACATAGCCCAGATAACATATGAATTAAATGTGCTAGGGACAAGAGGCCCTCGAAGAATGCACTGTGTTATGCATTCCATCCCAGCATCAGCACTGGATGCTGGTGGCACTGTTCCTTGCCAACCAGAGATTCCTCCCTGCTCCCTCGAGGACTCATTTTGTAGCATTTCTTTCACAAAATCTCTTGACCATCCTGTTGAATTTAGCAGCTCAAGATTTTCTGAGATTAGTGTAGTTCATGAAGACGATGAGGATGGCAAAATGAGACCCTTCGTTCTTAAAAACAAGCCCCCAAGATGGCATGAACAATTACAGTGTTGGTGCCTTAACTTCCGGGGACGGGTGACTGTAGCCTCTGTTAAGAATTTTCAGTTAATTGCTGCCACCCAGCCAGCTGCTGGTGCTCCAACCCCATCTCAGCCTGCGCCTCCAGAGCACGATAAGATTATTCTACAGTTTGGTAAAGTTGGCAAAGACATGTTTACAATGGACTATAGGTATCCTTTATCTGCTTTTCAGGCTTTTGCAATCTGTCTGAGCAGTTTTGACACCAAACTGGCCTGTGAATAGAATTTTAAAATGTGAAATTGGTAAGGAAAAGCAAAGGAACTCCTATGAAATGATAGGCTTTTCATTTCATGTTAATTTCTTTGTTTTCTTTCATCACCTTCTCTCCCTCTGTTTTTATGTCAAGATAAGGATAGGAAATTGCTATTGCGTCCTGTAAACTACTTTGTTACTTTGGGTGGTACCCTCGTATCAGCAAGACTCATCTTTCAATTCTTCTCGCAAGTTCATAAATTTCAAACTAATGTGATATCTGATTATTGTAGTTTTCTGTTTATTCCTTTCCATTGTTTACTTAGATGCCAGTCCATAGCCTATGGCCCTTTGTTGGGTAACCATTAACCTATTAAGAAGAGCTGTGATGTACGATCCTCACTCCTCACCATGTAGTAGTAGTGTAATACTTCAATAACCCATAATTAATTTTTGTTTATCAGCTATAGTAACAATGAATAATAATGAGAATGAAAGAAGACATATCAAACTGATGGTAATGAAAGAAATGGTAATTAAAGTTTTCTTTTTCCAATATTATGTTAGGATTTATTAAAAAATAGAGAATTTGAGTATGGAAAAAGATTTTTAGTAGATTAGAAAATCGGTCAAGTTAAAACTAAGAATGTAGACTGGCAGCTTAGTATGAGCTCACATATTACTTAATTACATACTTTGTTATCTTCTCGATCATCTTAATTTCATAGATAACTGTTAGAAGGGAAGACGGGAGATCCTATCCAGAAAAACGACCCCTAAGGTTCAATTTTCAGTTTTTCGAGTTTTTAGTATAAAAAAAATACTCAAACATGATTTAATTTGACTTTGGTTCAATTTTGACTAATTTGTTATTTGACCCAACTTGGTCAAAATCCAGTAAAAACATTCTACTGTAATTTTCAACTTGGTAATTTAGCAATCAAACGTATACTTCAATTTTGCATCCCCAGGATCACCATTAAAACTTAAAGTATGTCCAAAACTACAAAGCTCTAATTAAACCTATCTGAATCCTACTGAGCACTGCCTAACTAAATGCAATTAATTATGAATTAAGAAAAATCAGATATAATTAAGCATGATTGAATTATTTAATCCTATTTAAAACTCTTAAATGCTAATATAGTGCAATATACATCAAATTAAACATAACGAGATGCAACTAGTACAAATGAAACTACAAATAAAATAAATAAAACTAGAGTTAAAGCTTAAACGGTAAATTATGTAGAAAAATTCTAAACTTATCTCAATTTTACAATACTAGTTTAAACTTTAAAAATTGACGCTAAAATACCTAAACTTTTAATTTGTTGCTAAACCAGTTTTTGTTAATGCTACTAATATGACTTATCAAATTGGATTTTTGTGCTTGACACGTAGTTGCCACTTGTCCATTATTGATTTAATTAATTATTAATTATTTTACTAAAATTTAAAACATAATTTCACTGGAAGATGTTCATCCGTTTATTGTCGCCACAGTTAGAGACAAAGGCGGAGTTCACACATCTTGGCATATCTTGTTAGAAGACTATGGTCACTTAGGCTCTAGAGATGGATGGTCCCATCTCAACTCCTGTTGTAGTGAACCCCACCATATGCTGTCGGGACTACTAATTTATGACCTTCAGTTATACTCCATCCTATTCAAAATAAAAGTCGCTTTATAGAGATGCACACTTATTAAGAAAACTAATAAAATGTTTGACATACCCTAATTAATTGCATGTTGAATTGTCTTGAAAATGTAATCTGTGTAATCAGGATGTGAGAGAAATTAAAGGGTAATTTTAGAAGTAAAATTATAAACATGTATGAAAAGTCACGATCGACACTTATTTTGAATAATTAAAATCTTTAGATAAAAGGAGTATTGATTAAAGTTCCATCCTGGGAAGTATAAACATAAAGTACGAGAATTTCATACACCTGGAGAAAAATCATTCATATGTAAATACCTATATTGACCATGCTTTAATTAACTGATCTTTGCTATCAGTATAGAGATGACCCTTCCTAACTTCGGTTAGGGCATGTATAGCACTATATCGCCGATCTTTTTGCTAACACAATTTTATCAACAATTCTTACCTTAGGGGATTATTAATATTCCAAAGAAATATGCCTCCTCCACTATCTCCGTTGATGTAAAATGGTTGTTCTTCATCTGCATAAATCACAGTCATGACTTTGTGTTCATGACCTTTAAATGTGTGTACATGAGAAAGTCTTGCATATACATTTATCGAAGAAGCTCATAGAAAGAATGAAAAAAAAGAGCAACTTTGTAACTTGCCTTTACAGTACTTACCTGAAAAGACCAAACCTACTTGATTCGTCATGTGAGGTGCTAAACGAAAATCCCCATGGAAGGATAAAAAGAATGGATCTCAGTGAGAATCTGACACGATTACTTCATTAATGAAGGTGAATTATGTCAATAGTAATTGGAAGTATAACTAATAGCTTCGATATTCAAGTAAATGGGTTATCGGAGAAGAATGGAAATAAAGTTTTAAAATTTAGTAAATAAATTAATAATTATTTATATAAATAGTGGACATATGGCAGCTGTTAGCTTAGCACATAAAGTCACTTTACAACTAAATGGAAATGGGCCTATGATTGAAGGTTAGATGAATCACAAATATGAAGGTGACATGCGAAAGCTCCAAGGTAATCTAGCAAATCAGATTAAGCATAGTATAAGTTTTGCTAGAGTTTTAGATCTTGTATGGACCAACTTAGCTAAGGCTAAATTCTTGATGAACTAAGGACTTAGTATATGCTTAAATAAACGAACCATAGCTAATGAACTTGATATGGGTAAGCATTGGACTAGACTGATGTAATATGAAAGGCTTTGTGCTTGGATGACTCATCATTAATAGATAGAGATCGTAGGGAGATCTTAAATGATGTGGTGGATAAAATCACAACAGATAGACATCAACTCCAACAAATAAAGACCATGTGAAAGGATCGTTTGAATATAGTGGAGATCTTTGTGATATGGATGTATCATTCTTAGATAGATGTAATCTCTTACCTTGTTAGTTATGATGTAGCTAAATCCTATCAGATAAAGTCTTATTTGGATGAGAATATTGATAGGCTCCATAAGTTTACGGGTTTAGTTGCAGCAATCAAGTGTCGATCCACAAGGACTAAGTCAAAGTACTAAATTTATACTTTCTACATTTTCTAAGCAATCAAATATGAAAATTTATTTGTTAAAGAAGTTTCAATGCACGATTAACAGAATTTGAGCTAATATTCTAGGAATTCATCTCAACAAAGAAATCATGTATCCTTATGAAGTAAAATATTGATCCAAGTATATTAACCCACTCGTATCAATTAGTTCTTTCAAAGTAATTAACGTGTTGATTCCAATTTTTAAACCAGTTTCCTAGACCAAAAATCAAATCCAACCCAATGAACACAGTGACTAATCTCAAGTACTCCTAATGGAGAATTCTATTTTTTGATGTTCTTTCAATTAAGTCTAATCTAGCAATTCAAACATTAAACATCACTTTTCAGTACTTAGTTTAACTTCTATCATTATTCAATAAGAAACCCTAGATTAGAAAGATCAAATCAATATTAGACAAAATTACTTTACTGAAATCAAGTCAACATTGAATTTAGAAATAAAGGCATAAGGTTTAATACATAAATCCCAAGTTGAAACAAACATCCTAGAATAAGAAAATTTAAAGATTCATGATTGAATTCATCCTAAAAGTAAAAACTATAAACATGAACATTGCAGATAAAATAATAAATGGACAGAGGATGAAAAAGGAACTCCAATTGCTTCTTGAATCTTGATCTCTCAATCTCCAAGTTTTTCTTCTTCTTTGATTGCTCTATGTTTTTCCCCTCCTTCTTGAATCTCACTCTGCGATTTCTCTCCAACCAAAAAGTCCCATTCTTTTCTCCTGCAACTACCTTTTAATCACCGAAAACTGTCATAAAATCGTCATACACAGACTGTGTGAATTCACACGAGTAGACCGTGTGACTTTCGAATTTGGCAGTGCATTCTGGCGTCGAAAGACACGGTCTATGTGAATCTACACGATCAGGCCATGTGACTTTCGGGTTTGCAATTTTGAACTTCTATTTTACAAAGACTGTGTGGATTTACATAGGTAGACTGTGTTTTCCTCAGGTTTACCTCATTTTCTTTCCAAATCATCTGCAAATACCAAGAACAAAGGAGCAGTACCAAATTCACAAAACTAAAGGCAATTTATCATTATTCAATGCAAAAATGATGACAAAATAGAGCTAAAATTTATCAAGAACAACCGTGTATCAAACTCCCCTATGCTAAACTTTTGCTTGTCCTCAAGCAAATCAAACTTAATGGCAAATTAAGGGAACAAATATATATCAAATGTCATAAAGGTAAGATCACAAGATCATGCAAAACAATTTGTTGCATCTCACTTAATCAAATACTCGCTCCAAGTAATAGATAATCACACACTATCTCTACCAAGCTTAGCTCAAAGATTCAATCCAGCTTAATCACAATAGACATGCATCAGCATCTTTAAATCGACCAGGACTCAACAGAGTGCAAATAAACATTTCAAAAACAAATTAGGACCATCCCCCTATTGTCCCCTCTGTCTCAAAGGAGTGCTTGGTAACAAATTTATTAATCAATTTTATCCTTCCCCAGTAACACACGCCTTAAAGGGGTACCTCATTAAGTATTTCCCCAGTTGCTTGCATCTTAAAGGGGTACCAAAGACCAATAATACCCTCAGTTATTTCGAGTCATTAAACGGCCCAAAAAGGGACTTAACTCTCCCAATTGCTAGCTGCTCTGCTCTGTAAATAAGCCACTTAAGAAGCACAAATGTCGTGCCATTCATGCTGGTTAGAATTGGTATACCAAAGGTGTATAATTTTGTGAAATTGTAGCGGCCCAAAAGGGGAAATTCCTCCCAATACTAGCGACTCCATCCATTCAAGAACTTAAAGGAAGATGGTGCCATTCCACCAACTTCAGCCAGTATTGGTGCTCACATAGGTTACCAAAATTTTAGCTAGTTAGCATGTCACTTTTTTTTACTATTATTTAAAAGCGAGCCAAGCAAGCAATTCTCCAGTAACAGAATAGAAACAACAACAGTATCCCTAATGAAGATAAATTAATTAGTCCCTTTTAACTTAAAGAGCTAATTAAGAGAATTTGGATAGAAGGTTAATTGATCTCGGAGATAAACCTAGTTATGAACGGGCTTCCACCATTACTACGAGGTTAGTAATTGACAAAGGTGAGTGCATCAGGAAAACGTAATAACAAACCACCCTAATGTTCTAAAACAACCAAACAAAATAGAACAAAGATAGAAGTAGTTACAAAACAAACACGGTAACAAAATAACTTAAATCCCGTATGCTAGAACTAAACATTATCCCCAATGAAAGAAGTAGTGGGAAAAAGGCAATCATGGAGAAGATGGGGGGGGGGGGGTTGGAGTTGGTGGGTTACCTAGAGAGGAGGAGCACTGATGCCACGAGTTGAAGGCGGTTGTCATTTCTTAAATGTAAGCATTATGTGATTCAACCATTTGCTGCAGAGTGTTTTGATTAGCATGAAGAGTGGAAAGAGTATCTCCGAAACATTGGAGATAGTGACCTTGATCAGTAACTAATGCACGGAGAGCAGCTTGTTTAGTTTAGATAGCAGTGAGCGTAGAGTGAAGAGCGCTAAGATCAAAGTGGGAAGAAGCAGGTGGGAATGAGGAGGATGGTATTGGCATAGATTGAGTAGGAGGAGAGAGGTAAGAATCTAATGGATCTGGAGTGGTGTGATCAAGTAAAGGCATCCAATCAATGTTGGATGGTTTACTAAGAGTGGTGTGGGCTGGACTTGGTAAATGGAATTTGACATTATTGGGGTAGACTTAGCAACGGTGTCTCCTAACTGATTTACATATATGCATAGCTTCCACAGCTGGGTAATCAAGTTGCTCCGAGCCTTGTACAAAAAATTCGTATTGGCAAGGGGGTCAAAGCCGAAAGCTAAAGCAATGGGGGTAATTAAACCACCTATAGAAAATTCCCCGATAGGTTGAATATCGACACGCAGGAATTGAGAGGCTAGGAAAGAATTGGCATCAATAGGTTTACCATTGTACGTAGCATATAAAAAATACAATTCAGGGGAGCGAACAACATTTGTGCTACCTGCTTTAACGAAAATGCCACTGGATAATATACGATGAGCATAGCGAAGGCAAGGATTTTTTATGCATGTGGCCTTGGAAGAGCTAGGGTTATAGGACGGACCATCAGCAATTCAAGACCAAAAATGAAATCGGTCAACGCTAGGGGGAACCCTACGATGAGGGATGTCTAAGTCGGTAGGTAAGGAGTAAATAACATTAAATTCATCCAAGGTTAAAGTTTGTCGGTGGTTTAAAAGTTGGAAGGAAAGCTTGCCTATTTCACAATCACGACCGTGAGTGACTTCAACAAAAATTGTACTAAAAAAATCCAGGGTTATGTTTGAATATGTTGAGCACCTGACATCCAAAAAATTTCGCAAACCAATAGCACCAAATAGTCTATAAATATCAGCTAATAAATCCAAGTCACTCAAAGTGTTCTTGCTGGATCCCGTTACCGGAAATCCAACTATACAGAACAGAAACACAAACAGAGATCGTTGAGCCCGAGTCCTAACCCCCAAGGCCGAGCCCAGGGTGAATCGTCGGGACAACCAAAAGGAATACTACGCGGAAGCATATTTTTCATCGATTATCCAATCACATTCACAAGCAAAATAAATTAA
>JAOQMR010000005.1:16605782-16623413 GCA_027563865.1 Erythroxylum pelleterianum
GTTACGTAAATTTATAAATTGAGTCATTTATGTTTCATACAAATATGTAAACTTAAGTATATTGTCAATTTATTGGGACTCTTTTTTTTAATTTCGCCCCGGACCTATAAAACTATAGGAACGGCCCTGGTGCCAATCGAACCTTTCCCCTCTTTGTATCATCCATTCTCTACAAATTTTGTTACTGAACTTTCCTGGAGGTTGGATATTCAAAAAATATCTATCCTAAATTAAAAGATTTGGCTGATAGTTTAGGGTAAGGTGTTGTAGCTCTCTTGGCAGGGCCATTCCTAATATTTTATAGGCCTTGGGTAAAGTAAAAAAAAAACCTATTTTTCCTATTTTTGGGCCCTCATATAGAATAAACATAAACAAAATATGAGTCATTTTTGTTGCTCTTTGTGAGGTCTAGAGTATACCATATTTTGTTTTATTTTATTTTTTATAATGATAAAAATAGGCCCTATTTTATCATTTATAAAGATGAACTCTGGGCAGGTGGCATCCTACCCTTGCCAAGGCCAGCCCTATCTCTTGGATCTTCCATTATAATGGAGCTCACTCTATATTTTTTTGGATAGCAACTCCTTTACCGACTAGAAAATTTCTAATAAGAGGACCATGGCCGATCAATTGTCAAAATGAGCATTTTCCAAAAGAAACCCCTTCTCCAGATAAAACGCAGCAGTTTGAAACAACGTATGTCATGTGTCAAAGGCTTCTCAATCTCAGCTGACAAGAGAAACAGAAGTGGGTAATTATATTACCTTGGTGCTTCCCCTTGTATTATTAATTTTGATCTTATCCCAATGTCATTACTCATTAGGATCCAACGCATGTCTGTCGTTTCTCTTAAATCAAATATCATTAATAAAAAATTAATTAATTGTGGGTTATTTTTAGTTTAATCATTTTATTAAGTTCGTTTTTGTTGAGAGTTATAAATAGGCGGCGTTGTGCTCCCAAGTTCTCAATCAAAACCTTTTTCAAGATTCCCACTGAAATACCCTCTTCTTTTCGTCTGTTAATGTTTCAATAGAAGGTACTTCGTCTTTCTTCTTTATTTCTTTGCCCTTTTTCTATTCGTCACTGTTTTACTGATTTTGGTCTCTCGCAGAGTTTTGTCATGAATTCTGTAATTCTAAAGATTTGGGGTTGTTGAGATTTACGCGTGTTCTTGAAGCTGATGTTTGTTGTATTATAGCATTTAGTCTGATTGTGGAAAGTTTTCAGCTTGGTTATTGAATAGAGGCGAAGAACTGCAGATGGATTTCTGGTTTAGATTTTAGAAATCTTGTCTTCAACCTTCTTTGGGGGAATTGTTGGGCTACCATGTCCTCCACGAATAGTGGAACTTCTTCTTCTTCTTCTTCTTCTTCATCTTCTTCCCGCTCCTTTGCTCGCTCAATCTTTGGTCGTGCTCCTAAGCGTGAACATGATCAGCCACCCCTAACTGAACATGAAATTGCTGCCAAAGATATCGAAGTTGAAGCATTCAAGAAACACGTTGCACATCAATTTCAAGATCTTTTAGGTGTTCATTACGGCGAGCTGCTTTCTATTCGTTGGACGATGAAACTTTTGGATGCATTCATGGGTTGCCATGAGATATTTAGGGGTATTTTGATCAGAAACAAATCCCTACTCCTGAAACCCCCATTGAAACAATTCGTTGATGCATATTTTGAAAAGAGCATGAAGGCACTTGACATATGTAACGCAACTCGCGATGGGATTGAGAAACTTCGCTCATGGAATAACCATCTGGAGATTGTTATGTCTGCCTTGGGTTCTCATCAGAGGGAAATTGGTGAAGCTCACTTTCGCCGTGCAAGAAAAGCTTTGATGGATTTAGCAATCGCAATGCTTGATGAAAAGGATTGTGGATCGGTTGCTTCACGTAAGATTCGATCTTTAGCAAGGCATAGCACTGGCATTGGAATGCGTAACGCAAGCAAGGATCGCCATTACCATTCTCCCAAGCATTCTCGTTCTCTCTCATGGAGTGTTTCAGTATCGTGGTCCGCATCTAAGCAGCTCCAATCAATGGCTAACAACCTGCTCCAACCTCGTGCTTATGAGATTGAGGTCACAAATGGGCTTGCATCCCTGGTTTTCGTAATGAGCTCTGTGCTTGTGTTAGTAGCGTGGACCCTTGTTGCTGCCATTCCCTGCCAGGACAGGGGGCTTGGCATGTTCTATTCCATCCCACCCATCTTTGCATGGGGTATTCCGCTTAACGCACTTCATAATAGAATTTTGGAGGAATCTAAAAAGAGCGATCATGTAAACTCTAATGGGTTGCTGAAGGAAATATATCAGATTGAGAATTCTAGTCGTCATATGATTGACTTGCTCGATATGACTCACTTTCCACTGACAGATGAGAAGAAAACTGAAGTTCAACAGGAAGTGCAGCAGTTGGCTGTGGTTTGGAAGACTTTTAAGAACGAATTGGATACTTTGGAACGCCAAGTAAGAGAGACTTTCCGTAAGATAGTGAGTTTCCGAACAGAGGGGCTTGAGGTGCTATCTACCGTGCCAAGTAACTCGGGGTAAAGAAAGTCCTTACGTGATTTTGAGCATCAAATGTACAAATTTACAAATTTCTTTGTACATCTTTAGCTGTCATTTTGCAAGAAGCATTACCGATTTGACATATAGGCTTTGTATCAGACTCTGCATTGTTTCTATAGTGAAAATGGATAGTGGAGCAGCTGCTGTAGGTGGTTCCTTTTTTCTTGTCTTTTCTTCTTGAGCAATCGCTACTCTTCTCTATCAAATGTTCTACTTAGATAATTGTGGTTCATCAGCTAAAATAAAACTCATTTTACTCTTTCGGTGATCGAAACTTTGTTGCATTAATAGTTTTCCTCTTCATTTGACTTCTTTCTGGGATTTGGATTTAGATTTGGAATTTTATATTTTAAAAATTAATTATTCTTGGGTTTTAGGACTCCAATTCCAAAATTAATATTTTCCGTAGTTCTGCATTCTTTCTGCAATTCTTGTCGGGAGACAAAAGGGTCTATTCTTTTTTCATCCAAGACAAATCACTAATGTTTATTCTAAAAGGGCTTTTTTAAAAAATATTTGAGGCCTTCATTTAACCTTTATTGTTTTTATCAAATGTTTAAATGCTATGTTTATGAAAATGTCATATCAACAAAAATTTAACAGTTTTTATTGCTCAATTCATATTTAAAATAATGTGATATTGGTTTATTATATCTCAAATTTATTCAATCTCGAATTTTGATATCAATAAAATATTTGTGAATGTGCATATTAAAAGTGAAGATGTGATGCTTTGTGATGTTTTTTTTTAATAATTAGTACAGCATTAAAAGACCCTAGACGAAATTTTGCCTCTTACTTTGAAGATGTTCCTTCCTAATTAGTTTCAATGTTCTTTGTCTATTCAAAGTTGAACATCCAAGTTTTGAAAGTATAAGATTAAAAATTTTTAGATGATTGAAGTAATCAACCAAGCTAAACGATTCATTATATGAAAAAATGGAAAAGAGATCAAATGGCAAGGCAACCGATTAAAAAAAAAAGAAAGAAAATGCCTAGATTGGTCAATTAATCCTTAGAAGTTGTGATATGACTCCCTTTATTAGCTATGAAAAGGATATTGCAATATATGGAGGTGGGTAATTTCCCCAAAAGGCATTCGATTGTCAATTTGGCTTTCAACAGGCTATTGCTTTTACGAGATCAACCGCCATCATTGATTTCTATATTGTGTCCAATAATGATACAAGTCTTTAATAGCTAGTCTAATGACTTAAAGTATAATAAGAGTCTCCGGTTTGAAGATCAAGGTTGAGAGAAGAGAAATGAGTTCTTAGAGTGGATCAAGAGTAATCTTATAATCAAAAATTAAAAAAAATTATAAAGATTATTGGAGAAAATGAGGCCCTAACTCTTTATTTTTATAATAATAAAACATATTTCTATTAATGAATTTACTAATGGAGATATTAGTATCTTTATTGGAAGGAAATCGAGCAATGTATGAAAGATCAAGCTCAATAGAAGGAAAAAAAATGAGCAAAAGAGATAAAGGAATGAATTAAACAATTAGAGGATGAAAAAATGAGCAAAGTGGAGCACATATATAATCAAGAGAGCTTCAAGCCAATTCAAGTTAAGTTGATCAAAAACAAAAAGATTGGAACCTTTCCATATATGACAAATCATTGTAATCTTTCTTGTAACCTTACTTTAGTCATTTCAATAGTCCAGGGGCTCAAATATTACATAATCATTTCATTGTGTGCATAATTCATAAATCATTTCATTATCAAGAGGAAATTTGATTTAAGTAAAAAAAATCTTGATTTACCAAAAATACTTTTAAGGAACCTTTGAAATATATTGGATAATTTTTTGTCAAATGATTTTTTTAATATTTGAAAGAACACGATAATTTTTTAAGAAACTTATTTTAGGAGGTTTGGTCGATCGATGTTAAGTTAGGTTGACCTATGTTAAGATTTTAAAATATTGTATGCATTGTGCTCATAAATTGGTCAATCAATGTCTTTAAAAGAAATTTATTTCAGGTACCATAAGTCTGGTTAATACACTAGTCGACCAATATCATGCATTTGTAATACTAGTTGATTAATGTCACTATTACTAGCCATTATAATAACTATAATAAGGCCTGCCCCATGCTCTCCCTCAATCATTATAATAACTAATTTGCATATTTAACAATCATATGTTTTTTAGTATAAATAAAGCATATATGAGTTGTGAGAAGGATCATTAAAATTAAAGAGAGTCTTGGAAATCTTTTGAGATAATTTCATTATGTTCATATGTATGTGAGCATGATATAAACCCTTATTGTATTGATATGATCAAGAAAGGAGTTCTTCAATTGTATTTAATTGATTGAAATATCAATTAAGAGAGAAATTGATTCGTTTATGCTTTCTCTTCACTTTTGAAAATAAAAATTTATAGATGATTCATCTTTAAATAAGAGGAACGAAGATCTATGGAGGGTTCCTCTTCAACCATTGAAGGAAGTGAATTTCTTAAATGGAGTTTAGGGAGTACATATAGTTAAAAGGTTCTTTAACTAAACCACCACAAATCAATTATGTCTCTCTTTTTCCTTTCTCTTTATTATTATTATTTTAAAATTTTCACTGATCAAGTTTTGTTTAAGTAAAAGAATGTCATTAACCAAACCTATTAAGGGCTTCATTACAAAGAAGTACCAACAATCTTTTGACTGGTACTCATGTCATTTGCTACATATCAATAGTTCCAATAATAACATCCCTAGTTAACTTAAAGGATACGAGCTTTCAAGAAGAGTACAATCAAATATTCCATCTAAATCTCATTGGTGCACTAAAATTAACATTTGCTTTAAGGGCTAGTAATGTTTATCTAGACCAACAAATGATCATATAAGATAGTGCACAATTATCCATTAACCTTTTAACATTCTATTGTTGCTTTCTCTCTAAATGAAATAAATGGTGTAGTTAAAGGCAATCTTCAAGCTAGGACTATCTCCACCTATTCTTCTTGATCTTTCATAAGCCTGAGTAAGAATAATACACCAATTGGACTCATCACATAATATATTTACAAGTTGTTGGATTTTATACCAGATTGAGCTAGTATATTGGCATTAAAAGTAGAGATGTGAGATGGTCTCAGGTTCAGAGGAGAAAAAAATTGCATTAGGTATCATTAAAGCCAATGATTCTATCCTTAGTTTTAAGTCTATCTTTAGATATAAACCATGTTATAAAGCAGGCTTTAGGCATTAGAGTTTTATCCCACACTATATCATTCCACTAGACCTATGAAAAGTGAGGCCTGAGATGCTTCAAGCAAGAGGAATTGTTGAAGATGCCCTTACTATCATGTAGCTATATAATTTTATCCTCTTCATTTGAGTTAAGATAATAACTAGGAAAGTAGTTCACTAATATGTTAGATCCTCTATTATCAGCTCCTCGCATTTATCACATCTTTAACTTTAGCGTTGGAAAGGATTCTAATAAGTAATTAGTGTAATTCACTTCTGGATATAAGTGGGCTATGGTCTGTCCAATTATCATACCAAAACTATGTTTCATTTCCATTTCCCATCATGGACATAAGATAGGGATAAATGAGTTCCTTTTTCTCAAAATTGGATAAAGCACCAAGAATGCTCAATTTTCTTTGTAATATGCCATATAGTGTCCTTGAGATAGTATTCATTCGACCATAACCTTGTTTATCACAATATAATCTCCATATTCTTTTTTCCACCAAAACTATTTGGATAAGGTTGATGGAAGTCATTCCCAAGCCCTTTATTACTTACTTAAGCATAACTCCTTCCACTTTGTCTTGGAACCTTTAGATACCTCAAACTTATCAAACCATATGAAGTCGTTAATGCATCTCTCAATCTCCTTGCTCAATCTTTTAGGCAAGAAAAGATGTGACCTCTAGTTTGTAGGCAGGTTCCTTATGATTGAGAAAATGAGTTGTAATTTTCTAGCATTTAAAAGAAACCTATTATGCTAGACATTGATTCTATTTTCAAACATTTCCAACAGAGGGATACATTCCTTAAACTTAGACTTTTTGGTAGTCATTGGAACCCCAAGGTATTTTACAGGAAACTTAGGCAATTGTAATTTAGTGATAGAACTTAAACTGCTAGGATTTGTCACATCAAAAGAGATATAGATCATGCTCTTTTAATTACTAATCCTTAATCCTAACAAGTTTGAAAAACAACTCAGGATATTAGTCAACAACTTTAGAACGTATGGATCTGCTCTACTTAATAGAATTAAATCACTTTAGCAAGTTTTGATCCACTCTACTTAACATAATCAAATCATTTGTAAAAGATAATGGGTGATCTTTATTACATTGCATTTACAATGGTAAATCTAGGATAGTTTCTATTTTATGCTTGACCATCCTAGATAGAACTTCAATTAAAAGAGTGAATAGGTAGGGGATAAAAGATCCCCTTTTGATTCCACTCGATCCTCTAAACATCCTTGAGGGCTTACCATTAATTAGGATGCTAAAGGATGTTGAAGTAATGCAAGCTTTGATCAAGTTGATGAATAATGCAGGAAAACCAAACCATCTAAGACTATTAATAACAAATCTCCATTGAAAGGTATCAAAGGCCTTTAATGGGTTCCATTTTGATAGTACAACTTCAGATATGTCTTTTAGAATCACAATCCTTCATTAATTCACGCACCATAAGAATATTGTTAGAATTATTTTTTCTTAGAATCAAGGCTCCTTATGTAACATGTATGATATGTTCGAGAGCTCCCTCTAGACTGGAAGAAATCATCTTATACCCCTTTTGTAACCAGTTTGCCTATGATAGGCCAGTAAGAGGTGAGCATGTGGAAGCTATAAAACCTTGAGGTCTTGTGTTCGAATCCTGGAGAGGGATTCCCAGACCAAAGAGGACAATACCTTTGAGGGTTGTGGTCGCGTGCAACCTTGAGGTTGGGTCGCATGCAAACTTGAGGTACTACAGTACGCAAAACACGGGCCCAATGCAAAACACGGACCCAACATTAAAAGACGCCTTTTTATTGTCCACATTATCCAATTCTGAAGCCAAAAGCTTTTGATAATAATTAACCACAATATCTTCAATCTTATCCATGTCTGTATAAGCATTGCCTTCCTCATCCAGTAGATACTTAATGTCGTTAAGATTCCTATAAACCAGAATTGAACAATGAAAGAATTTGGTATTATGATCACCCTTTTTAATTCAATTAGCTCTAAATTTCTGCATCAGTAGCGAATTGTGATCTTGAAGTTCCATATTGTATGTTTCTATTTTCTTCTTTTTCACACTTTTAGTGCCTGCCTGGATGGACTTATATTATTAGAGCTTTTGGCAATATTTGAGAAAAGCTTTTCTAAGAAGCCAGCTGACTATTTGGTTGTCAATTAAAAAAAGAACTTTTTTGAAATAGTTTCATACAGTAAAATATTTGGCTACATAAAAACAAAAGGAACTTTTAATTTTAACTATATTGTATTTTGAAATAAAAATTATTTATGCATAAAAATATTATTTAAAGTATATTAAACAATATGTAAAGCACAATATATTAATTATTATATAATTTTAAACCATATGAAACATAAATGAAAATATATCTAACAAAATCTTTTATATGGATTATAACATAAGTAAAACTAATATAAAAAATAAATATTGAAACATATAAAAAAGCCAAATAATATTATATAACTCCCAAAATAAATGTGAAGATGAGTTTATAGATATTGTGGGAATTATGTGTAAATCATAAGAATAAAAGAGACTAAAAATAGGCTTATTAATTGATCTGAAAAATCTACCTAAAAAAGCGCTTTGTTGAAAAGCTCTAAATTTTAGCTTCTTAAAAAGTTGTATTTTAGTTGCCAAAATAATCATATGTATTAAAGCAATGCTTTTTTTTATTTTACAGTCAAACACTCACTTTTCTTAAAAATGGCTTTTGTGGTGGAGAAAAGTGCTTATTGACCTCCCAAAAGCTCATCCAAACGGGCACTTAGTTATGAGTTGTAATGGTTAAGGTAGTTTTCATATTAAATCTCTTGAATTGTTTCTTGACATCACGAAGCCTAAGGCGTATTTTACATCCAGAAAGTTTATGGAAGACCTCTTGTTTCTCTTTAACAATCTTCAACTTACTTCACTAATTGGAAGGCCTTAAAAACCTCTATCTCAACATTCTAGGCTTCATTTACTAGATTAATAAGCTCATCCTTATTGGTGAGGAAAATGAAGAATGTTAATGAGGATTTGACAGAGGGCACAAAGTGTAGAAGTTTAATAGGTGAGTGGCCAAAATATAAAGGAGCACCAAACATAATAAGAGAGTCAGAAAATTTCCTCATCCATGTTTGATTTACTAGAATTTTGTCTAGCTTTGTCCTAATTAATATAGGTCACTGTGTTGCTTATTGGAGTAAGTTTAATGTTAGCCAATGTACCTTAGATCCATAACTCCCAAGCATTTGAGAACTTGTCCTACCTCCCTACTAATATTCCTCAACTTTACCCTGGTACCCTAGGTTTCATTAGGCTGGAGAACATAATTAAAATCTCCCATAATCAACCATACATTGTCACTTTTGAGACTTTTAGATCCTCTAACAACTTGATTATGTGAAACTCAAAATTAATGGCAAATAGGATAGTGATCTTAATAAGATCAGGACTTCCATTAAGATAACAAGAAAAGTGAATATATTGATCATAATAATGGAAACTTGAACAAGATCAGAGTTATGAGCTAAGATTATTCTCCCATAGTAATGATGCACATAACTCATCAATTTTCCCTTTCCTCCTTCCTAACCTTCAGACTGGAGGGGAATCCAGTTTAGCCTATTTCTTATTAGGACTCAACAAAATTTCCCAATCCAGATGATCTAACTTATTGTTCACCTTGACCTTCTATTATTTCCCTTGAGTTTGTAGATTAGGATTATTTTGAAATGGATTTTCATTGTGAGTATCTATTGTTCTTCTAGTACTGAGCTCTTATTATAATTAGCGAGCCTTATATCTTCCTCACGCACTAGTATTTGACTAATGGGGGATTTTCATTTAAGGCTCCTCCTATACGATCTTTAGAGGCCTCATGGTTAATATCTAGATCAGTAGAGTTTGCTATAGCAACTATCCCCATAAATTGATACTAAGATTGTTCCTGTTCATTTCCAAACTTTCTTTGTAATTTTTGGTTTCCAAGTGTATGTGAGTTAAACTTCACCCCTATATAGTTGTCCCATCTCATTCAATTTTATAACATTTAGTGAATCTGGAATTTCCTTAACTTTTTTGAACTTTATATAACTTCTTACATAACATATTCTTTCCATTTTTACAGTTGGAGTATCAAAACATAAAGGCTTACCCTTTGAAATGGAAAAAAAAAAGCTCAATCCTTCAATGTCCAATACTCTAATATCACATTATGGAAACTAATCTATAAAGGAATTGTTTCTATGTTTGATCTATCCAATTCCTTCTTACGGCATTAGTTTTGGATGAACATTGGTTGTCCGCCTATATGCTACAATCCCAGCTCCATCACATATGTAAACTTGAAGAGATAAATGTCATCCTCTGTTAAAAGAACTTTATTTAGCCCTTTGCTTTCCCATCTCGTTATAGCCCATGAGTGACCTTATAGAAAAGATGGTCTTTTCCCAATGAAGTATCCAATAGCGCGGAGGTCCAAGCTCTAGCTCCCTCTTGTGACATTTCTAATGGAGGGAAAACCACTCCATTCACTAGCGAAGTTTTATAGAATGCAAGTTTTTTAGTTGGTGGACTCTTAATAACCATATTTCTCTAGGTTTTGTTGGGGAAAGTATTCTTCATTTAGATGTTTTCCTTTACTAGAACCTTCACATTATTATCATTTTTATCAGGAATATTAGATCCAACCTTCAACATATGTAAAAATTTCTAAATAGTTAGGAACTCTACACTTAGTTGAGCTCTCATGTCTAAAGGACTCCCACTCAACTTCTCAATTTGAGGTGAAATCACCTTATACCAATGTTGTTTCGCTTGAGGAGTTGAAGTGTTGGACCTCGAATTTCCTTGAAAATTTGATTTGATTAAATGAAATTAAATGAGGAATTAGTAGTGTTAAATGTTTTATTTGGGTAATGTGAATTGGAAAAATTTTAATGATATTTGAGTAAATTTGTATGGATGATGAGAGTTAAGTGAATGAGTTGATTGAAATGGAAGTTGAAATTAAGAAATAAAGAGTGAAAGTATGAAAAGTCGTAAAATTAAGAAAATTTTGACTTTTTGGGTTTAAAAAATTGACTTTTTGATTTAGGCAAAATTTGAGAAAATGATCTACATGAAACTTGTAGTGTTTGTTGAAAGCTTTCTGTGGCCATAAAGTATGATAATTTTCGATGTCAGGAGTGGAAGATATGATTTTTAAAAAATAAGGTTCTTTTGCTTTGTTTTTGAAAATGCTATTAAGTATAGATTTGTGTGTTCTATGCTTCGAGGCCACTCGTCATATGGATTTAGTCTGAATTGGAGAAAGTGGTCTTCATGAAAGTTTTAGACGATGTTTTTATCTTTTCATTGATGTAAATTATGCAATTTTTTGATATCGGGTATAGGAGTTATGATCGACTGAAATTTGGAAGTTGTTTAGGAAGAATTGATAAGGACAGAAATTTTGAGTGGATTTTTTACTCCCTTAGAGGACAAATTGATTTTCGAATCCTTCTTGGAAGTTGTGGAGCTTCTTTTGATCTTTCTATTGACACCAAATTTGTCAAATTTTGAGTTCGGGATCAAGAGTTATGATTTTTGGAAAATTCATTCGGTTCTTTTGCTTTTGATCCGACCCTTGTTCAATCTTTTGCTTATAATTTCTCCGTTCGACATCCGATTGACTCGATTTTTGAAGCGTTGGATTCCTAAGACTTTTAGCTACTTTTTCATGAGAACTTATGATTTTTAGGAGATTAAATGGAAAGAGATTGATTGAATCAAAGAGTGAGGATTGGTTAAAGTGTTTAAGTTGGAAAATTTTTTGAACATAGTTCAGTATTTTGAGAAAATTGGGAGTTGTACAACTCCGATTGAGTTTATTATATGAAGGGATCCAAATTCAATTTCATCCCTAAGATTATCAATTTCTGGATTGAAGTTAGGTTTTGAATTCAATCTCTGTTTTGTGATGGTGTGATAGTATTTTAGCCATAACTCCTTCGTTTCTAATCTGAATTGAGCATTTTTGGTGGCGTTGGAAACGTAAGACATAGAGGAACAATTTTCAAGAAGAATGTTTTGCCAAATTATGTCGTTTAGCTGCCCAAAATCAGGAAGAAAGATGGTTGTTTTTAAATGAAATGTGCTGGGGCATTGTAGGTACATCACTTAAAGAATTAAGAAGTTAGGCTAAAGTGGAAGGGCATTTTGGTCAATTGACCTTCATTAAATAACATGGAACTATAAATAGAAGGTGGCTGTCATTTTTACAAGTAGAAGCACGGTACCTTAGGGAAAGAAAGAAGAAATAAATAGAAGAGATGAGAGGATGAAGGTTTCGGACATGGAGAAGAAGATGGAAGCTTAGGGTTTCGGATTTGAGGGTTTTAAGCATGATATTTTCGTGGATTCTAGAGGGAAAAGATGGAAGAAGGCAATAGCTCTCTTATGGGACAAGAAAAATTCGAAATTGGAGGAGAAAAGAGGTAAGAGGAAACTTTTAAGCTTTGAGTTTTTCATGAAGTTTTGGTTTAGAATCATGGAAAATAGTATGGGTTTGTGTATTATAAAGTCAATTTTGGTGAATGCTTAGTTTAAGTGGTTCAATTTTGGAAAAATTGTGAATTGGAGTTTATACCCAAATTTGAGATTTGGGGATTTTAAAGGTTTATGATTTAGATAGTTAGAATATTTGTGGAGTTAGTGTTCTCTAAGCTCAAATTGAGAGATTATGTTATTTATGACATTGAATTTGGGTGAATTGGTTTAGGAAATTGTATGTTGGAAGAAAGAAAGAAGCTATGGGCAAATTGACGATTGGGACAAGCGTCTAACATCAATTCGAGGTGGGTAGTATGTTTATTTATCGAATTTTAAGCTAAGCATGTGTTATTGAAAAATCAAGAAACAATTTTTTGATAAATAAATGTTTATATAAATGTTTGATAAATATGATTTTCGAAGGATTAAATTCCTTATTTTGGAAGGATTTTAAGAAAAAGCAAGGATTATGAAATTCAATGGTTTCGAATTATTTGAATAATTTGAAAAATGTGCTTTGTGAAATTGAATAAGTTTGATTTATGATTTAAAGAAATTATTGCATTCATTGTTATGAATTTGGTTGATATGTAATTAAATTTATGAATTGAGTTTGAATGCGGATATTTATGTGATTATGATGTATTATGTGATTTGGCTTTGTCTATAATGTGACACATTTATATATGTCATGAGTATAGAAAATTGAGCTTTCGAAATGTGCCTTTGGGCAATCAGTTTTCAAGAATGAAAACATTTGATAAATCGATTTGAGCATAGATTTGTTGTGATTGGGCAAGAGAGAACCTGTTTCGTTAGTCACGTGCACATTGACCCCTAGCCTTATCCCGGCCGCCCGTTTGGGCCACGAGATCCTGAGAAATCGGACTCGTTTTATTTACGATAAACTTCGGTTTATTCGTTTCGTTTAAGAACTCTCGAGCCATTTGTTTGTGCATTTCATTTGTGAATTGTCAAGTTGTTGTATACATTGAGTGTTTTGTAATTCTAACATGTTATGTGCTTTTGTTTCGTTTCTTAGTGTGACGCATTGCATGAATTGGAAGAAATTGTTAAGAAATGGAGATTTTCAAAAATTGAAATAGCTCATGAAATTGGAAAATGTGAGAATTTTTAGAAGTAAGCCTTTGAGTTTTTCAATCGCGAAACGTTTGAAAAGGTTTATGAATGATTCGAAAAATCGAGAAATTTTGAGAACTAAGCAGTTGAGGGTTTTTCATCTGTGACAATTTTATAAAATGAAAAAAGTTTTGAAAAGACGATTTTTCTCTTATTTTTCAATGTATAAACATATTATCCACGAGTTTTGTGCTCACCTCCCTTTTATCCCCATCTCTAGGTTTCGAGCATGAGATCGGATGAAAGAATATGAAGACGTGTTGTTCGATTTTATATCGTTTATATTTTTTATGTAATTTGGGATTTTGGTTTTAATAAGGTTTATGGCTTGAATCGCCATGAATTTCTGTATATGGATGAGAGTGATGTATATTGAGTTATGAATTGTGAATGTATATGAATATGATTGAATTGAGTTCGGATTCAAGTATAAATTATGGATTTTGTTTATTGAATTGAGTTTGCGTATGATTTGGGATATGAATGTGATTGTATGTGAATGGAATTGTATATGAATGGAGTTTGATTTTGAGTATGGTTTATGATTTTGAGAATTTTGAAGTGTTAGGTATAGGCTTGTGTTTGGTTGTGATTTGGATTCCGGACAGGAGGTCTGATGTTTCTGAGTTGATTGGAAATTTTTAGAAGTGTATTTTGAACCTTTGTAGATTTTTGGGCTGTTCAAAATACAGCTGTTATGCTGCCCGATTTTTGATAAAATCGGGTTATGGCAAAGTAAGAATTAGAATAGGTTTTGTTATAAATGAAATAAGAATTTGGCTTATGGATGAAATTTTGGGGCATGTATGTATGTATAAGATGATTTGAGATTTGCATGAGGATGAATTTCCGAATAGGGAAATTATACTGTTTTGATTGTATAAGGTTGAAAAAAAATGGGCCGAATTTCGGAATGGTTAGTCTAAGGTTTCCAACGCAACACGCAACGTTTTGTTTTCTAAGTTTTGCGCTTTCGGATGTCGGCATTTGTTTCCGTTCGTTTCGAAACGTTTGTTTCGATTTGCTTCCGTTTTCACTTCAGCCCGCTTCCGGGTTCGATCTCCGTTCTTCGACCTTCGCATTTTGTCTTCCGTTTTCCGATTGGGGTCCGGTCCCGAGATCGGGTCCCAACAGTATGGTATCAGAGCCCAGTAATAGGATCTTACTGTGGGGCATGTGTATAAGTAATATGCATGAGAATTTTTGAAAGGAGATTAACTGGATAGGATTGAATTAGATAGAATATGATAAAGATGGAAATGGATTGTCATGCATGATGGGAAGAACCTAGTGGATTGTTTGATTAAGGTGATGAGTAATGATTGATTATAAGAAAGAGTTAATGGAAATTGAGAGTAAAATTTCATGATGATTAGGCTTCGTCAATTTTGTGATTTGATTTTGAATATACATATGAGGGATGCAATAAGAGATACTTGAAAGATGGGATTAATGAGAGAGAAATATGTATAAAAGTTAAAAAGATTAATTTGATGATTTGTGTAAATATGTGAAGAACGATTTTGATATGATATTAGTGGGATAAGTGAATTATGTGAAGCGATTGGTTGATGAAGGTTAAGAATTATGATTGATATTAGGAATGTGTTAATGGAAATGAGCTTAGAAATGTTTGATGAATTGGGGATAAATTGATTTGACTATGTTTTTGGGGAAAAAATTTTTGAAAGATGAGATAAAGTGATAAAGATATATGTATAGAAATTCAAAGGATTGTTTTGAAAGATGATTTGGTCCATATTAAGGGTCATTAAGACTGGGACCATTGACTAATGTACATATGTTAAGGAATTAAAGAATATTGATTTGTGATTATAATGATTTTGATATGATTTTGGTGGTATGTGATACAAGAAATAGAAAATATTGTGAATAGATTGAGATCTATGTGTGATGAGAAATTAGATAAGAAAGTGATTGATGAAAAAGATTATTTGAGAGAATGCGTTACTTGGTGATTTTCTTAAGTTAGAATTTTGAGGACAAAATTCTTTTAAGGGGGGAGAATTGTTGGACCCCAAATTTCCTTGGAAATTTGATTTGATTAAATGAAATTAAATGAGGAATTAGTGGTGTTAAATGTTTTATTTTGGTAATGTGAATTGGAGAAATTTCAATGATATTTGAGTAAATTTGTATGGATTATGAGAGTTAAGTGAATGAGTTGATTGAAATAGAAGTTGAAATTAAGAAATAAAGAGTGTAAGTGTGAAAAGTTGTAAAATTAAGAAAAGTTTGACTTTTTGGGGTTAAAAAATTGACTTTTTGATTTAGGCAAAATTTGAGAAAATGATCTACCTGAAACTTGTAGTGCTTGTTGAAAGCTTTCTGTGGCCATAAAGTATGATAATTTTCGATGTCGGGAGTGGGAGATATGATTTTTCGAAAATAAGGTTCTTTTGCTTTGTTTTTGAAAATGCTATTAAGTATAGATTTGTGTGTTCTATGCTTCGAGGCCACTCGTCGTATGGATTTAGTATGAATTGGAGAAAGTGGTCTTCATTAAAATTTTAGACGATGTTTTTATCTTTCCATTGATGTAAAGTATGCAATTTTTCAATATCGGGGCTAGGAGTTATGATCGACTGAAATTTGGAAGTTGTTTAGGAAGAATTAATAAGGACAAAAACTTTGAGTGGATTTTTGACTCTCTTAGAGGACAAATTGATTTTCGAGTCCTTCTTGGAAGTTGTAGAGCTTCCTTTAATCTTCCTTTGATCGAGTTCGGGATCAAGAGTTATGATTTTTGGAAAATTCGTTCGATTCTTTTGCTTTTGATCTAACCCTTGTTCAATCTTTTACTTATAATTTCTCCGTCCGACATCCGATTGACTCGATTTTTGAAGCGTTGGATTCCTAAGACTTTCAGCTACTTTTTCATGAGAACTTATGATTTTTAGGAGATTAAATGGAAAGAGATTGATTGAATCAAAGAGTGAGGATTGGTTAAAGTGTTTAAGTTGGAAAATTTTCTGAACATAGTTCAGTATTTTGAGAAATTCGGGAGCTGTACAACTCCGATTGAGTTGATTCTTGAAGCCAATTAAAATTAAGACATGGGGATATAAATTATATGAAGGGATCGAAATTCAATTTCATCCCTAAGATTGTCAATTTCTGGATTGAAGTTAGGTTTTGAATTCAGTCTCGTTTTTGTGATGGTCTGATAGTATTTTGGCCATAATTCCTTCATTTCTGATCCGAATTGAGCATTTTTGGTGGAGTTGGAAACGTAAGACATAGAGGAACAATTTTTAAGAACGTTTTTCCAAATTATGTCGTTTAGCTGCCAAAATCAGGAAGAAAGATGGTTGTTTTTAAATGAAATGTGCAGGGGCATTCTAGGTACATAACTTAAAGAATTAAGAAGTTAGGCTAAAGTGGAAGGGGATTTTGGTCAATTGACCTTCATTAAATGACATGGCACTATAAATAGAAGGTGGCTGCCGTTTTTACAAGTAGAAGCACTATACCTTAGGGGAAGAAAGAAGAAATAAAAAGAAGAGATGAGAGGATGAAGGTTTCGACCATGGAGATGAAGATGGAAGCTTGGTGGGTTTCGGATTTGAGGGCTTCAAGCATGATATTTTCGTGGATTCTAGAGGGAAAAGATGGAAGAAGGCAATAGCTCTCTTATGGGACAAGAAAAATTCGAAATTGGAGGAGAAAAGAGGTAAGAGGAAACTTTTAAACTTTGAGTTTTTCGTGAAGTTTTGGTTTAGAATCATGGAAAATAGTATGGGTTTATGTATTATGAAGTCAATTTTGGTGAATGCTTAGTTTAAGTGGTTCAATTTTGAAAAAAATTGTGAATTGGGGTTTATGCCCAAATTTGGGATTTGGGGATTTTAAAGGTTTATGATTTAGATGTTGGACCAATGGTGGTTGACAAATTTAATACTACTTATGTTTTGATAATAACAAAATGTATGGAATTGGTTAAGAAATTTATGGAAGGTATTTTGGATTGAAAGAAATCTAGAAGACATTATAAGTCATTGAGGAATTAAGAAGGAAACAATCTTCAACATGATTGAGACATTAAAAATGAAGATTATAGGAGATTTGATTAAATGTATCCGTTGGAGGCAGCAACAAGTCAACCAAGTATATCACAAGTCGACTTACACTACATA
>JAOQMR010000005.1:16623513-16651851 GCA_027563865.1 Erythroxylum pelleterianum
GACCTCTGCGTGGATACCGTTAGAGACGGTCTCCTTTGGTCGTTTTGGTTTGCTTTTGTTATATATACACAACGATCGTCGCGATGTCCACACGTCACGACGTACACTGCAGCACGCCGCGTGCTGATCAATTTAGCACACACATCGCGGTGCACACAGCACACGTCGCGACGTTCACACGTCACGACGCACACTGCAGCACGCCGCGACATCACCTTCTACATAAATGATATTTATGCTGAACTCTTTTACTCAATTCAAACTCTCTCCACACTAGTCTCTTGTAACTTTTGTTTTCAAAGATTTTATAAGTTTCAAAGTGGTGCTTGCGCTTAAGAAAATACCTACCACCCATTCTTTTAATGATAGTCGATATTGGCTAATTTAACTTTCGATGTTTTCAACACAAAGTAAATGAAGGCATGCTAACAAAGTAGCACTTTAAGTTTTTGGGACTTGAGATTGTTCATTGAGATAATACCCTTGTTAGAAAGATATTTGAGCCTAATTCTTCTTCAATTTTTGTGTGCATCTACTTTTTTCATACCTCTCTAGAACTTGTTTCAATTCTTACTCAAAGCTTTATGGATTAAAATTTTGTTGATGTGATAGAAGCGTTCTTTCTTCAACCCTTTTTCCCCAAACACAATCCCACAACCACTTATCCCTTGCTAGCCCATTAAGCCTTATTGTTTATGAGCCCTTGCATGCAATCCTTATATGATGTCATTAGTTAATTTGCATTCTTAAATATAAAAAAAGGTATGTGTTCCAAAAAGGAACAGGAAAAAAAAAAGAAGAAGAAAAAAATACAAGAGAAAAATATATATATAAGGCATTTAAAAAAACACAAAAAATACAAAAAAAAACACAAAAAATGGTTGTTAGTTCAACTATTGACATCCAATTCATAATTTAGTGCATGTGTTCATACTTTTTTCTTTCTTTCATTTCATCCATTCATCTGGCCCTCCGCACATTACAACCCTAAAAAGTCCTCTTGATCTTCAAAATCTTAGTTCTTATAGTGGAGAAATAGAGCTGACACAAACTTATGGTAGAGTATGGATTAAGTAGATTGAGAGTGCAATATCCCTAAACACAAGTGAGATGAGAGCAAACACTTTACCTTGAGTGACATCTCTTTTGTCCAATCTCTTGAATTAAAATTCTTTTAGTGTTTGTTTTATTAGCACTCTTTCAATTTGCTTTGGTTGAATTTTGAAGAAGTGATTTGTGTCAATTTCCTATTATTGTTTTGAGCATGGGCGGATATTTCTTTTACACTTGTATCTTTTTGACGCTTGTAAACTTTGTCCAAGAGTACAAAGGTCTAAGTGCGGGGGAACTTGATTGAGCCCAAGTTTTTCTTATTAATTGGCTACACTTTCATAACTGTTAATGCACTTTTTGACTCCTAAATTGTAATTTTTGTGCTTAAATTAGTTCCTTATAGTGAGCTCTTATTATTTGCAATTTATTAGTAAAATTGTTGCAAATTGACATTAATTCCATTATAATTTTTCCTAAGGACAATTGATACTACAAATTGTTATTTTATATTGTAGGAGAAAAGGGGTCAAAGAGATGAGACAGTCAACAGGGCGTGAGGTCCTTCACGCACGTGGCGGCGCATCCAGACGAAGATACGACACGGCGAACACCGATCTCCTCGCCGCGGCGAGCGAGCCAAGGACAACACGCTGCGACGTCTATTAATTGTCTCGCCGCGGCGAGTGAGCCCAGAAGCGCACACCGCGACGTCACTTAATCATCTCGCGCGTGGCGAGCAGATGAATATCCAGACTTTAAATGAAAAATTCTCTCACTGTACCGACCCGACCCGACTCCTTCCTTTAAAAACTTGCCGAATTAGGTCATTGAGCATCGAAGACTATCATATACACAATACAGTAACACATTTGGCAGACCTAAGGGGAGACCATCCGACACTTCACTACCGCCATTCTCCACCTACGACGATCATCCGCCACTGCCGATCAGTTCATCACCATCTTCTCCGCAGGTTCCACCTTTACCATGGGTGACATCGGAGCTTCAACAGTGATGAGGACTTCGGGAGTCAGGCTTGGCTAGACGTTCCGACTTCTTGAGAATGTAGCAATGGCTTGAGTTCACGGGCTTTAAAGGGGAGTAACCAAACATTGTCTAAATTTAGTTATATTATTGTAAAACTCTTAGTCAGGGTTTACGGTAGTATGATTAAATTAGCTTGGTTATAGTTTAATCGGGTATTGAACAATGTTTTGTGTTATGGATGTAGTTATATGTAGAACCTTAATAATTAATATATGAAGTCTCATATATGTCTTTTGGTGATTGCGTTAATCCTCAATATCTGCCTAGTTGTGTTTGATATAGATGATTATGCTTGATCCGATTGACCACTTGCATTAACTTGTTCATTTCACACACTAAGATGCTTTTAACAAGGTTTTAATATATGGAGTTCATTAGTTAAAACCTTAGACTTAAAGAGTCCTTTAGGGTTGATCATTTGAAAACTTAGTGGATTTTACTCCAGAAAAAATTGTTTTGAACCTTGATAGCCGAAGCTTGTTTTCAAGAGGACTTTATCTCATTCAAACATTGTCTGAATTTTCAATTGCATTTTCCCAAAAATCCAAAAAATATACTTTCTTTACAATTTTTCTTTAATTTTAGTTTAATTTCCTCAATTTTGATCAACATGCAAAACCCTTCTTTATCAACTCAAATTGTAATTTTTTTGACTATAGGCTAGCTTAAACCTTTTTTGTCGGTTCCGATTAAGTGAGACGACCCGAGGTTGCATCTTATACTGCAATCCTTGGAATTAATTATTTTTGATCGGGTTTCCAAGAGATCGATATTTAGATCGAAATGACAAAGCTGCGATCAACAGGTAGGAAACCTAGCTTGAGACACCTGCATGTTTGGGGTTGCCCAGTTAAAATAAGGATTTATAATCGTTATGAAAGGAAACTTTATGCAAGAACCATTAGTAGTTACTTCATTGGTTATCTAGAAAAGTCCAAAGGGTACATATTTTATTGTCCTAACTATGGTATAAGAATAATTGAGTCAAGTAATGCTAGGTTCATTGAAAGTGAACAAATCAGTGGGAGTAGGGAACCACGAAAGTTGGATATTCAAGAGATTCAGGTGAAAAATCCTTCACCTAGTGTCTCTTCTCAAGTCATTGTTCCTCTTATTGTATCACAGTCACTTAATATATCCGAACAACAAGTGAATATTCCAAACCCACAAGAAGAGAATGTCAATAATGAACTAGTAAATAATATGCAAGTCACAAATGATCAAGTGATACCACAAGAAATAGTATTGCAAAGGTCTATAAAGGAGAAAAGAGCTATATTAGATGACTATGTGGTGTATTCTCTTGAGTATTAGCGTGACTTGAGCATCGATAAGGATCCAATCTCATTTAAAGAAGCCATGAAATGTAATAATTCTAAAAAGTGGCTCAATGCTATGAAAGAAGAGTTAAAATCTATAGATGATAATCAAGTCTGGGAACTAGTTGAGTTACTTGAAGGCTCAAAGCAAGTGGGTTGTAAATATGTCTTTAAGACCAAAAGGGACACGAAAGGTAATGTTGAAAGGTACAAAGTTAGACTTGTAGCCAAAGGTTATACTCAAAAAGATGACAATGACTTTAAAGAGGCCTTCTCTCTAGTTTTAAAGAAGGACTCTCTAAGAATTGTTATGGCATTAGTAGCTCATTATGATGTAGAGCTTCATCAAATGGATGTAAAGATCGCTTTTCTGAATGGTGACTTAGAAGAAGAAGTTTATGTGGATCAACTTAAAGGTTTTATGACTGTAGAAAAGGAAAATATGGTATGTAAATTAAAGAAGTCAATATATGGTTTGAAATAAGCTTTCCGACAGTGGTATCTTAAGTTTAATGATACCATTACCTCTTATGGTTTTGTAGAGAACATATTGATAGGTGTATCTATATGAAGGTTAATGGGAGCAAGTTCATTATTTTGGTACTATATGTTGATAATATTCTTTTAGCTGCTAATGATTTGGGCTTGTTACATGATGTAAAGAAAATTTCTTTCTAATAATTTTGAAATGAAAGATATGGGTGAGGCATCCTATGTGATTGGAATAGAAATATTTTGTGACAGAACATAAGGATTGTTAGGGTTGTCTCATAAAGGATATATCAGTAAAGCATTTGAGAGATTTAGGATGGAAAATGCTCAGCAAGAGTAGTTCCAATTCAGAAAGGGGATAAATTTAGTGAAATACAATGTCCCAATAATGATTTGGAACGAAATGAAATGAAATATATTTCCTATGCATTTGTAGTTGGGAGTTTGATATATATTCAGACTTGTACTCAACTAGATATCAGTTTTGCTGTTGAAATGTTAGGCCGACATTAAAGCAATCCTGGATTAGACTACTAGAAAGCTGCAAAGAAAGTTCTTATGTATTTACAAGGCACCAAGGATTACTTGCTCACATACAGGAAATCATATCATTCAAAAGTGATCGGCTATTCAGATTCAAACTATGCTAGTTGTGTACACTCAAGGAAATCTACCTTTAGTTGTCTATTCCAACTAGCAGGAGGGGTAATTTCTTGAAAGAGTGGAAAGCAATCTGCCATTGCTAAGACTGAATTTGTGGCATGTTTTAAGGCCACTATTTAAGCATTGTGGTTGCGAAACTTTGTCTTAGGGCTAGTTATTGTCGACAGTATAACTAGATCGCTACGAATTTATTATGATAATTTCGTAGCTGACTTCTTCTCTAAAAATGATAGGTATTCTAAAGGTGCTAAACATATGGATTTGCATTACTTGTCAGTCAAAGAAAAAGTGAAAAATATAAAGTGTTGATTGAGCGTATTGGAATTGATCTAATGGTAACGGATCCGTTAACTAAAAAATTACTACCTAAAACATTTACTAGCTATATTGAAAGGATGGGCATTATAGATAAGTCCTTGTTAGCATGAGATCATGTTATGTATGTATATATGTTTAGATATTTGCTATTATTGTTTTGACACTTATAAATTCAATTAATGTTATGTTTTTGCTATTTGTTAATTCTCACATTATGTTGTGTAGACGTATTGCTAACAAATTATGTTTTGAGAAACATTAAAGTTGAAGATTACAGTGTTTCTCAATTACAGTTATTTTGAGTTGAAATGATTGTGTGATACATAGAAGAATCATGTCGTTAGATAACTTGTGACTGCCATGATCCCATTATTTCAATTCATTCAAGTTTGATGGCTTACCAGATTCAATATATGGTACACACTGGTATTGTTGGATCATCAAGTCGTAATATGGGTCAAGTGGAGATTGTTAGATTAATTTAAGAATCATAAGTGTGGCCATATTACTTTATTTGATTCTAATATAAAGTGAGCCTAAAATAATGATTATTGTGCTGGTTAAAGGAGGTTAGAGTCATTAGGGTTACTTAATAAAGAAACCCTTCTCTCTCCCTTTAGGCAAAAAAACTTTTACAGATATTAAAAAATATATGCGTTATTGCACCATTTGAAAAGAACGAAAAAAAGGAAAGAAGGCGAGGGTAGATAAATTTTTTTCATAAAGAAGGGATTTGATAATAAGAAGAGATTACACGAATATGGATCAGAGTTATTATTTCTCTTTTTTCTTTATAGCAATAATTTTAGGGTTTGACAGTGTTGAATTAATTGTGTTATAAATGTTCTGGGGTGAATTCTATGCTTGTAATATTGCTTAGAATGTTAAAGATTAAATCTTACAATCTTCCACAGGAATATTTGGAATACCATTTTCACCTTTTGCAAGCTTATACATATTCAGAGAATTTTCCTTAAGAGCATCACTCTGCACATTCTTTGGAAGATCTAATACTATAGTACATGGGTACTTGCATCTTGATCTTATTGGAGTTTAGGTCTTCGGACTTTCACTATACCTCTCTTCAACGTTTTCCAAGAGCAAGTAACCTGAATATTGTCCTCCACCAAGTCCCCTACTTCATTGAATCTCATGATCTTGATAGAATTCGGTGAGTCCTCCATATATACTTTCGTTCATACTCGAGCAAAGCCAATCTGCAGTAGAAGCTAATGATGTAGCTCAAACCTTCAAAGTACTCTAAAGGAACTTTATAGAAGTTTGCCCAAACAAGATTGGAATCCAATCTCAATTTGTCCATTGTAAAACCTGGTTTCCATTTCCTCACCAATAAAGGTCTTCCTTGAACATGCTAAGACCCCATGTCAATGAACCTGACGTTTTCATTTCCTCGCCAGTAAAGGTCTTTCTTGAACATGCTAAGACTCCATGTTATTTAACTTGAAGAAGATGAAATAATCTTCACTGATTAAGGTATTCTCCAAGCCAAGTTTTCCCTAGTTATAATTCGCCCACTGGTGCACCAACGAACATGCCAGTCCCTAGTCCAAAAAAGTAGCCAACCAAAGTCCAAAAAAGTAGCCAACCAAAGCTACTTTCCATTTTCTAGCTAACCAACAACAAAAAAAGAGAGGAGAGACAAAATAATGGAGAGAATTGGGAACAGGACAGGAGGGAGAAGCAAAAACAGAAAATGGAAGAATACTGGTAGATAACGCCTTATCGAAAGCCTCAATACAACTGTCGAAAATGGCAATCTACTCCATTACTTCCAAGATCACACTCATACCCCACAAATCTATCCTTTCTTGAGATTCTCCACAACCCAACCTTGAAGATATAAAGCCGTTTATACGAGGGATTGAGTCACTTTTCAATGGGAAAAGCTTACAGAGAAATTAAGCAATGACCAATGGTTTGATGATTTTGAAGACGCAGTTGACAACAAGAAAGTGGTTTAACTAAAGTGAAGTTTATCATTGATATCTTCCAACTAATCATATCAAAGCATTATACATGCTAGTCCATACAAAAGGAATGCTTCACAATATAAACAAACATATAGGTATTGTTTATTTCTAACGGATAACGAATCCCTCGGCGTAGAGCAGTGAATTGAAGCAATATTAGTACGAGTCTTCTGTTCTGCATTTTGACATGGACAGTGTGAAGCATTTCTTCTTTCCTTCACGCAAACTGTATATCAGAAACTCCTGTGAATTTATATCCTCGCGTCGCCTCATACCAACAAAGAAAGATTATGTACATCAGCAATCCCAAAAATCCCTCCCCCCAACCATATTCATCACATTGCTAAATGTCTGGTCCAAAACAATCTCTTTCTTCAAAAACCAGAATGGTCACCAGTAGACCGGGGAGCCAAAATTGTTGTGAAGTCAACCTTTTCCATTGTTTAAGGTTCAACCACAGAATTCTGAGAGACCAGTCCCATGTGATTAGCGTTCATTCACATTCATCAGATACCCCACCTGCAAGATGTCTTGAAGGATCGGCTTTCATGAAAAACAACATGAGAGCACACGAGGTAATGCATCTGGTGGACCAACATCTTTCAGGTAACTGAATTCTCTCTCATTGAACAACAAATGTTGTGGAGGGTGATAAGAAATAAGGAACTCAATGCAGGTACACCATTATCAACAAAACAGTTCCGGGAATGACCACATAATCAACCTTGCAAATATGTCGGACTCAAGGAATTCCACATGAGCAGCCCTACCAATTATGGTGTTCAGGTTCCTAGTCTGAGAAGATGTGTCAAAACTGATATCACAGCGCATGAAAATTCGAGGCTCAGAGGATGGAGCTTGAATCTGGTTCAAACAATTATTTAGCATATCCCAGAAGACCCTGCCCCTTTTTGTGTAATCCAACATGGATGCTGGAGACATATCAATCCTGGCTGAATGATAAGGAATATAACCATCCTGGATATACAGAAACAGATTTGGAATTGAAAATCTTCCCTACAAACAAATGAATACATGCTAGACAAGGGAACGTGAAAACAGCAGGTTGTCAGTCGTCACAAAGTTTCTTTGCAGGCAATAGGAACATATTCAATGCTTGAAGAATTAAAATAGTCTACAAGAATGCACAAGGACTATAATTTTTTAGTTCTTCTGCTTGTACTGATTTCCCATTGCAAAGGCCTCCTACTTTAATTTCTTCTATTTCAGTCCTAACACTATTTAGAACTCCTCATAATTAAATCCATCAAAAGAATTAAGTGTAACAACAAGATAACATAATCTATTTCAAGCATATCAGAGGAAGAGTGATACCTGAGGTGATGATAACAGGATTATATTCTTGAAGTTCTCCAGTGTCTTCTCCTGGAATACGAAAAAAAATGCATAACTTAGTGCCCAATGCAGTGTTTGGTCGCTATTTATGTTGGTCCAAGTTTTCGACAGACGCATAGACATCATATATGATATATTCTCTCTCTCTCCCTCCCTCTCTGTCTCTCTCTCTCTCTCTCTCTCTCTCTCTCTCTCACACACACACACACACACACAAAATAGAACATGTAAAAAGGAAAAAATTTCATATTGGATCTACAACAATTTGGAGGTCTTTGCAGTACCTTGCAAAGTTTGTACAAGAAAGTGTTTGTGAGGTCTGGATCATCTGAGAACGTAAGCTGATGAATGCATTGTGTGCCTTTAAACTTCTTCAAGAGCCACAGACCAGAGTTGAATAATGTGTTTGAACTGTACATGTACCCCAAATGTGGCCCAGATAAAGAAAGATAAGTATGCAAGTATCTGAGATATGGTTCCAAGATGCTTTCTGACAAAAGGGGGAAGCCAAGAAAAATGGATAACCAATCAATTTAGCACAATGTTTGCCAGAGAAATTGTTCAAAAGACCCTCCATTGTCAGATGAATATACCTGTCAATGCAGCTCTTAAGATGACATTACCAATGGAATGACCAACAAAGCTAAGCTTAATATTTCTTAAACGTCCAGTCCTTGAGGCTTTATCCATTTTCCTTTTGATGAAACATACAACTTCCTGAGCCAGCCTTACTCCCATTTCCTTGAAATCCCCATGTGTTTTATTCTCATTTGCTTCTGACATAAGAAACTCTATTTTGGGATCTATCAGAAGCCATTGATTCCGAATAAGTCGTAGGTCCAGGTGATGCCCCTATTGTGATGCAGTGAGGTGATATCATTATCTCTATTTACTAGGAAATTCACCAAAAATAACAAACAATTAACATAGAGAAGGAACAGTTAAGGCCTGCTCAATTGTGGAAAATTTTTCATGTTCCCAACACAGTTCTCTTTCCATTTCCATGTTTTTCTTCTGTTAAAAACCAAAGAAAAAATTAATGTTCATTGTCAAAAAGCAATTTATTTTGGAACTACAATTAACATAACAGTTTACATTTACTATTCAATGGTTTTTCATTTAACAAATTTTACATAGTACTAGCAAAATTCACAAAATAATATCAAACACCTCTTGACATATATTTATACATACAGATGAATCTGGAAGTACAAGTAGCTAATTCTGTATAAATAACCCAAACCATAACAATCATAAAAGATTGATGAAAAGAGTAATGCAGAAAAAGAAGTCTTGTATGAATGCTTTGTGCAACAACTGGACGCACAAGCTTATGACAGAGTGTTGCTTTTCAATTATTTTCAAGTTTGAAATGAAGAGTGACAGCTTAAAAAAATTATTGTCATCGTGCATTCTTCCAAAAAATTATTGTCCTTGCATTTTAAATTATTGGCATGTCAAAACTGATATCTTCTTGTCTTTGCAACTTACCCCTCCCCCATAAAATACAAAAATTGAAAAAAAAAACACAATAAAGGGATATAAGGTTCCATTTATTTAAAGAAGTGCTACAAGTATGGTAATATATGCTCTTCCATAATTGGTACCGCAGGTAGAAGGAAGATAATGATGGAAAATCAAAAGATAACACACAAAATTAAGCTCCTAACATAATTAATAAGTAAAAAAGAAACATGCCTGAAATCCATGTACGAAGACAACTATTTTCAGAACTTTACCATCCTGCTCTGAGTTAAAGTTATTTGATCCTCTAGCATTCCCAATTATTCCACGTGGAAAATTTGGGGTATCTTTCTGATCCAAATGACCTAGAAATATGTTTCCATTCAAGGTCTGCAGTGGTGGGTGCACAACACGCTCTATAGTAACAATAGGAACACACGAAGGATTTCCAAACATATGCATATCTTGAAGTGATCGATTGTTGATCTGGATGGAAGCCATAGATTTATAAGAATTAACTGAGATGAAACATTGGAAAATAACCACTAACTACATACCCTCATTTGTGCAATACTTTGCCGATGAAGCTCAGCATGCATGGTAGCCCATTGGGCAGGCTGTAAAGAGTCATGAATACCAAGAAAATTAGTGAACATCGATAGGCATATGAAAGAGGATAATTTCTACATATTCAAAGAGGTCATGGTACAATCCAGTGCTATTAATTCCTAACATGGCAATCTATTAAGTGTGGCTAGTAACTTGTTGAAGTTCTAGATTTTGTTCAAAGGCAAAAAGTGTAAATTTAATCTTAATGTTTTCATCAAAATATAAATTATATTGTAACGCTTCAGAGTATTCAAATAAATCCTAACATTTGCAAAACGTTCAAAATAAATCTTAAGCAGTTAATATATTTTATTTATAGCATGGGCCCTATTGTCCCACATGACATATAAGTGATATAATAGGACCCATATGTTAGATTAAACTTAAATTAATTTAAATTTATCTTTTTAATTCTGTTTAATTTTAAATAAATATTAATTTAACCTAATTTATTCTCAATAAACTCTAATTAACCTAATTTAATCTTAATTATTCAAAATTTTCAATTTGAAATCTCATTTCCTCTTAACCCCTATCAAGCCCTCTTCATCGTTGGCAACTTCTCTTCTCTTCTCCAATCTAGAAATCGAGCATTAATCCCACATACTTTAATTTACAATCAAAATAATAGATATGATTTGGATTTTTGGAAACTCACATATGTTGATTGCCAAGACAAGGAAAAATTGGAACATTTAAAATTGGATTTCATTAAAAGACCTAAAAGCTTCGAATCTTGTCTTAAATTGCCCCTTCTTGTGGTGATTATTGGTGGTGGTTAATGTTGTGAAGGGTTGATTGTCAATGCTCAGTTGCCATTGCCCTCTTTGGTGGTTAAAGTCACGGTTGTCTAGGAGAAAGAACTATATGATCATCACTCTAGGCAAAAAGGTAGGGGAGATTTGTAAATGGTGTAGACAAAGATAGCAGTAACACAATGAGTGGCTAAAGACGATAGTTGCTACTGCTCACCATGGTGTTATGGCTATAGGAGACACATTATGGTGACAAGATGGTCGCATGTTATTAGCTAAGGTACAATGGTTGCTTCTCCTTAGAGTGACATCAACTGGCATAGGTGGTAGTAGTTTGTTTTGCAATGGATGTTAGGGTCTAGAAAAGAAGATGAGCCTATTTGGCTGTTAGGCATTCTATGATTGGTAATGAATACTTGCTACTGAGTTAGTGTAATAATTAAGATTAAATTAGATTAACTACAGTTTATTGAGATTAAATTAGGTTAATTAAGTTCAATTAAGGTTTATTAAAAATTAAACATAATTAAAGAAAATAAACTTAAATTAATTTAAATTTAGTCTAACGTATGAGTCCCATTATGCCACATGTATACAGGCTCACACTACAAACAAAATATTATATTAAACTCATACCACGTCAGAAATGATGTGGAACATAATGAACGAAACTTTAACTTTATCCAAATTTCGATTTACTAAGGATTTATTTTGAATGCTTTGCAAACGTTAAGGTTTATTTTAAATACTCCAAAATGTTAGTCTAACATGTATTTTAGTGAAAATGTTACCTTTGTGCAACTAACAAAATAACATTTAGAAGGTAAAACCAACATTTACTTACATCATAAGCTAACTTTTGCGGGGTTGACAATTTTCGAAGGGGACTTTGGCAAGAAGAAGAATCAACCTGACTACTCATGGAATAAGGTGGTACCTCATCCTTGGAGTACACCATCCATATTGACCATTCAACTCTTCTATCCTCAGCCCAAGTATCATGAAGATAATCCAATATCTTTTTCCTGTTCGCTCTAGATTGAATATAATATCATCAATAGAATTAGACCATGTCTTAAAGCAAACATTTAAAATATTTCAACCAAAAAGGATTTAAAAGCTTTTTCCCACATAAAGGGTTATTGTGAAAGTAACACAAGAAATATGAGATTGTGTAAGGGGAACCAAAAACAATAAAAACCAAAAGGAGAAAAGATACTCTATTGTGCATGACAAAGCCTATTCAAAGATGGAAAAGTAGAAAAATAAAGATTAGGTAGTTAGAACATGTACAACTTGCAATTGTTCACAAGCAATAAAACACATCCATTGACATACATAACCTTAAGGACATCAACATCTTATTTTGAATTTAAACTTAACTACAAAGATCATAGAACTTCATATGATAGATCTTATCACCATTGCTTCCATTGTGCATACAAGGCCTTCTTCAATTTACAAATAGTTTGAATAGACAAATTATTCTTATAACCTGGAGGCACTTTCATATAGATTCTTTGTCGATGCACTCTTGACATCTTCCCAATCATAGTTAGCTACTAAAGATAAGGGAATTCTATTTATATTTGCAACTAGAGAAAAAGTCATTAGGAAGTCAATTTTATAAGTTTAAGTACAGCTTTTAGTCACCAATCTTATCTTATATCTTTCAATCGATCCATCTGTCTTATACTTTGTTGTGTAAACCTATGTACAACCCATATGCTTCTTCCTTACGACAGCTTCATCAACTCTCTAATTTTATTTTTTCTAATGCATCCATTTCCATGTTTATAACTTATTTCCATTTCTCATTGGTTAAATCCTTGGATAGCATTTAAGGATGACAATGGCATCTAGGCTAACAAGGAAGGCTTTATGAGATTCGGTTTCACTAAAACTTATTACCTCATTATCAGGATCTAGGTTGGAGTCTAGGACTTGCATAATCAATAAATAATCGTCTTCTTTCTTGAATACACCTTGTCAAATATTACATTGTTAAGGGCAGATTCTTTCTTGTTGATTTTGGGGTACAAGTTTAGATGTAGGCTTAGAGTAAGATGGTAGGTCAAGCAAGAAGAAATTCCCTATCCTTATCTTATATTATTCCAAGACTTATGATGTTGTTCACATTGCTAAACTCTTCTTCAATGAGGTTATATCTCTCTATGGATTGATTACCTTTAACCATTGTCTCTAATCAAGATGTGAAATTTATGAGTTACTTTTGGAGAACTCTATCAAAAACACCGAACACTAAGCTTTAGTTTTTCAAGTTCTTTCCATCCCCAAACCGATAGACAAATAGAGGTAGTGAATAAAAGCTCGCAGGAGTTGTTAAAATGCTTGGTCAAGGACAATGTGAATTATTGGAACCTAATTCTTCCTAGAAACTTATTAATAGATGATATCTTACGAAAAATGTGATTCTTCATATTCCTAGAATCAAATACAGAATTTGCATACAATAGCTCAACTAGTAAGAGTCCTTTTGAGATAGTTTTAAGAATTCAACCAAGTAAGCCTATTGATTTGGTTCCTTTACCAATGATAACATGAGTTAGTGTTAAAGAACACTAGAGAGAAATCATTGATGAGATACAGAGAAAGATAATAACTAATAACTTGACTTAAAAAGGAACGTGTTGAACAGCATCGCCGATTGGTGAAATTCAACGAAGGGGATATGTAATCATAAGTATTCATAAAAAGTGTTTTTCAAAAGAAATATATAAGAAACTTCATTAATATAATGTTAGACCTTATAAGATCTTCAAGAAAATAAGTTAATGCTTATGTTTTGGAATTACCAAGTAACATGGGAATCCTATCATTAATGGTGCAGACTTATCATGGATATGATGATACACAATCTCCTATTGTTGCTATGAGCATTCCAGCTATTCCCCATCTTAAAGAGGAGATGGAAGATGTTTTTGATGAACAAACTATAGCTACTAGAGTTGGTGGATATCGATGGTTTCCCATCAAGTTGAAAGGAAAATCAATTCATGATAGCACTTAGATTTTAGAATCTGAATTTCAAAACTTGAATCCAGACTTACATGATCAGTATTTGTCACATTCTACGTTGATGACGACTTCATACAAGTCAAGCAGAATTGATGCAAAAGAACTAAGAGTTTATAAAAGAAATTAAAAAAGAGGGCAAATTACTCAACTACAAGCTTTAATTTGGTGGAATGAAAAGTAGAAGTTGAGGTGATAACAAAGACAACAAGGGCTGAAATTTAGTTTATACTAGGTTTCCTTATTAAATAGAAAGTAGTAGTAAGTTAGATACGTTATCCTAATTGAAGATATATTATTCTAGTTGTTTCAAACTTAACTTATTTAAGAATATAGAATTTTTATTAGAATAGGATTCATGTTTTGGATTGGTTTAAAATAAGGATTCTATGAACTTATATATACATATAAGTATATATATATGTATATATATAAGTATACTAAGCCCTTCAATAATATATTCTTTTTCTATAAACTTAAGTCTTTTAATTAAAATGTGTGATTATTTCTTATAAGAGTAATAACTATAGGAGTGATTCCTAATTCCTACCTTACGTTACTTGTTTACCTCACTAATTCCAATACTTTTAACCTGAATTTCCAGCAACCAAAATCCTAAATTCTAGCCATATCAAACCTAAAATTCTAGCCATATCAAATCTTAAAATTTTAGCTATTTCAAACTTGAAATTCCAGCAATCTAAGCTGAAATTTCAAACCTAAAACTCAAATTCCAGCAACAAAAATTTATAAATTTTATGGGTCTTAACCACTAGAATGATACATATATTCGTCCTACATCAACATATATAATATTGACTAGAAAATTCTTAAACATAATAGAAAGAATTACTAAACTAACTTATTAGTTGAATTAATTATTTAAATATGTAAGTAAACTAATAATATAAATCATTATCCTTATAAACCTAAATTTATTTAGAAAAGAATTAAAGGAGAATTTTCAAATTTTAGAAGCACACAACCCATAGGATTGATGACAACTCGGACTTCAATATTAAGAGTCCTCACATAAAATTTTAAGAGTCTTACTGATTCGGATTTCAAAAAGTTGCAACTTTTATTCTAGATCAATAACGGGTAACATTCATTGCCAAGAAAGGTATCAATGAAATTACCTAACCCCTTTACCATGGAATAGAATCAATAGAACACCCAAGTTAAAAGCAAGCCCAGACTGACGTGAAATTGGAAAAGGAGATTTGTTTATTAAAAACAACCAGAAACACATTTCCAAGGGTATTTAGGGTTTATACATCAAGGCAGTCTATCGTATTGTTGCTTAAAAGAAACTTGTAGTTTGATTTATCCACTTGAGGTCTTTGTGTTTGAAGATTATTAAAATAAATCCTACAAATTATGAATATGATCTTGTAACCGAAAAAACTTCTACATACTAGTTACGAAATCAATTCTATTTCAATACAATTTATCATAAATATGTGTATATATATATATATATGTAAGTACGAACAAAAAATGTATATTTTACCAATTATAACTGAACCTTTAGGGATAAATTCAAATCACAAGGGCCTTGGCGCAACTAACACTTATTATAACTGAGTTGGAGTGTAGAAAGAAATATAAGGTTCGATACACTATCTTCTAGTTGGAAAATCAGCAAACAATAATGGTTCTCAAATCTAAGAAAAAGAGATAACTTTGTAAATGAAAGCACGTAACAGCAAATTACTGTTTTCTTCTCATATACTAAGGGTTACAAAGATTGGTGGTAATTTAAAAGGTTTTCATAAACTGTTGGGTAAAAGAAAATCATAATTTTACATATTAGTAAGGAACTCAAAAAGCTATAAGAAACGAATCAATAATTAGACATACCTGTGGAATGTCAAAAATTGGTTCCACATAAAGAGAATTTGGTTCCCCAAAGAATGGATTATTTTCGACAAATCATCTCGAGATAACGAATAGAGAAATGCATCATTTTGAAGATCTGCTCTACCATATACTTTCTGTTTAAAACAAAATAGAATAGAAACATTTAATAAACAAATATGTGACAGATTCACCTTACATCAAGTAAGCAAGAAAGTTATATTCAACATCATTGATATCAGGAGCACACAGTACCTTAACACCATTCACCAGCTTGTACGATGCTTGAGAATTGTAATCCATATTATGGAGAATACATGGAGAAATGAAAGGAAATTTTGCACGACCCATATTGGAAATAGAATTGCCCAAGTCAATAACTTGGTCTATAGCTTTGCATACTTTTTCTATATCTTCACAAAATATATCATGTGCTTGTAGTAATGCTTTAATGAGCACAATCTGCTTAGAATTTGGCGATGCCCCTTGACTCAAATCCTGGCCATTAGGCATATAATATTAACAAAAACAAACATGAACCTTTTAGTAAATTAAGGTTCAAAAAAGAATTCAAATTCCACAACTTATTGCATGGAAATGATATACTCAAAAAACAATGGACAATGGTAACCTCATACAATTTACGAACCTCATAGGTTTCAAGAATATATTCCTCTCCATTTACATATCTTATAATAATAAGACTATAACACTCCTTTCACCATTCTTTCTTCCTCCTAAAAGAGAAAGAGCCTTAAAGAAATTTGTCAGAACATGTTTCATAACAAACTGCCTAAAAACATAGAAGATTTTCCTTTGCATGGTATTAAAGTTATGGGAATAAAGTTGTTCTTGAATTATGTTAAACATTGATGTCTTAAGCTTTCCTAGATCAACAATCAACTTGAATAAACCAAGCTAACATACAATATCAGCATCATGTGTAGACATAGATTCTAAAATGACTAGTCATGACTACATTGATTCATAAATATTAGAATCAGACAAACCTTGTCCAAGAAACCAAGTTTTTGGTTCAACTAGTGGCTCAATGGTAGAAATGGCGGTCAATTCTCATTCAATTTTTAGCTCATAATTGTTTTTATAAATATCTTCAAATCTAAGCTAATGAAAAAAAAATTATGTTGCTAATTTAAAATAGTTAAAATCAAGTATAATGGTCTTTGGGTTTTTTACACTACTATACCGCAAGGATTTTCGTCCTCAAGTCAGTTCAAGCTTCTACCAATTTTTTCTTTGTCCATCTAGCTTTTGACTCATTATTGTGAGCTCAAACTGGTATTTCAATCTGGTTTTTATTATTTTCCTAAGCCAACTGTCTATCCACTATAGAAATTGGAGTAGTATAGTGGCCGAGTCACTGATCAGTATCCAGACTTTAATCACTATCTTGATTTGTGGTGAGAATAATACCTGATAAATGTAGCATTTGAGAGAAACTACACCAAATCAAGAATTTGGTGGAAGTAAGCAAGCTAGAAGTCATAATTACTAGAGAGAAGAGATACTTGGTTTGATCCATCAATTAACTAGCAACTAATGGCCAATAAAGTATGGATATATTAGCAACTATTTTAGGCTTCCAAGGCAAGACAATTAAAGAGAAAGAAATGGAGTGGTAAGACCACGTAGCTTGTTTTAGACACTAAAGTTACCTTTGATGGGGATAAGCAAGTAGCTTTCAGCATGATGATGTGAACACTTGCATCAAGAAGGACAGCATAGAAGCCATCAAAATGTATAGGACAATAAGAATGCAACCCCAAAAGTGCTTTTGGAGGAATCCGAAATTCATGGACTGCTGCTGGAAGTGCATACACAGGAGTTTCCAACTGAGACCTGCAGATGGTGTGTTACAATCAATGTGATTCAGACGAGTCAGTCTGACATATGCCTTTCAGTTTATTGGATAAATGAAGAAACAATGAAATTTAATACAGAATGGAAAAAACACTGAAATCCTGTTTGATGCCAACTAACCCATCTTTTATAAGAGGGGTATACATAAGCTCAAACTTCAAAATAACAGCCGAAGTGATTGCACCCTGAAAAGGTTAAGGTATGTCAATATGCAAAATATTTGTGAGGAGAATCTAATCTAACAATCAACAAATATATTCTTGATAATGAAAATCTTCAACAGATATAATCCTCTGATACTTAGATTAATTTGAAGAATTTCCCTCAATAAAAAAACCATAAAATACCTATGACCTACATTTTCTCAAAACATTCTAGTCATACCTAGAATATCATAAGTTAAGAACATCTCAATAAATGGAAAATATCTAGTCTAATTACTAATATGAGAGGATTGATCATGCCTATTTCATCATGCACATAATAGAATATCTATGAGTCTAAATGTCACTTTTGTTTGTTTGAGAAAGCTTGTGATCCCCACTAATATCATAACCAGTAGCTTTCTTATCATATAAGACAGATCTCAATACCTCCTCTGCATGAAGAGATAGGATGAAAGATATCATGATAGATAGATAAACATCCTGTCTGGAATATTGGATATAAAAAGGTTGTGTTAAGAAACTGTTGTCCGCATCATTAATCCTCCAAATCCCATATGCATCTTCACAGCCAAGTCGAGGCTCTACATCTCAAATAAATTGTACTGATTATCAGCTACTAGTACAAAATAGATAAGTACATAAATCAATCAAGAACATTTCGGATTAGCGTCATATTAATCAAGAAACATATGTGTACCTAATCAAAAGATTAAAGGGAATTATAATGATTCATCAGGATGAAAGGTTTCACGGTAAACAAAATAGAACATTTAGCTGATACAACGAATATAGATGAGCTTTGGATTGGGGGAAAAGGAACATTTTGAAACAAAGGTTAAAATTCCTGCATTTAGGTCTATAATCCAATCACGTGGATCATGAAAATTACAGACATTGAGAAACCACAGAAAGCATCGCGTGCAACATGCTTGCACAAATGAATAATAAAGCATTTGAAATCAGTTTAAACTTTGAATAATATCACAATTTGTCATTCACATATTAGTTATAGACACTGTACTTACATGAATTAGAAAAGTTTATATTCAATTGATTAACTAAAGCAAGTTCCACTTTGCAGCAGGCTTTACAATTGCATAAACGCAATTTTGCCCAGTCACAGTTCTTGCGAAGGGTTTTGGGTCCTAAAATTGATAGAATCAGACTCTTAACCTTCAGCCGTTTATGTATAATGGTTTTCATAGACCCGTCAATAGAAAGTTGCACAAAAGATTTCCTTGATCAGATTAATATAATGAAAATTTTAAGAAAAGGAAATGCAGAAGACGTCAGAGATACAAACTGCAGCAGTGGTCACAAAAGCACCTTCATATTGAACAACCCGAGCAGGGGTTCCCAGAGGGGTGGACTCTTTGCCCTCCAAATGCAAGGAAACCTTAATCTGATACCACCTACATTGATAATTGAACTACTTCGTGTCATCATTAATAAATAATTACAACAACGATAAACCAAGCAAATCATGAACACCGAACCAAAACCCAACATAAAAAGTACTTACCCCTGTTGAAAAAGATCAAGATTGTGAAACCTGTCAATATAAATAGCAACTTCGTGTAGAGTCTCACTTGGTTTATGAACAGGTGGGCTCTGCAGGTTATGATTAGTGAGAGCTTTTCTAGGTGATGACCAATTTCTTTGGTCAAAACCCATTAAGCATCTCAGTCTCCTAAACATATTTAAACCAGTTTCCGTTCTAGTCCTACAATTGTCGCTTGCTTCCCTCTTATTCTCTCAATTTTCATATTAAATTGGACTGAAGAAACAAAACCCATAAACAAGAAACGATATTTAGTAAAGGGTGAGTGTTAAACAGTAAGGAATGGAGCAAAGGTGTATGGGTGGTCTGGTAAGTAGCGTTAAGAGAGCTGTCAAAGGGTAAAGCGCAGACGGTTGCACCGATACAACATCAAGTTAATGTGTAGAGAGAGGAGTCGACGAGACATTATTGTCATTCTTAATTGTTTGGCTTTAAATTGGCAGCGGACATGGAAATGGAACAGGAACCGTCTGATTCGTCCAAGACAAGCGGGTGAATCAGTCCTTTCAGTTGTCACAGATGTTGACTCTACTAATTTAACGTTTTCTTTGATTTTTCCGCCAATCACAAAATAAGCCGGCAACTCAAAGTTATGATATACATTAACGCATATTTTAGATCGACCCAGCCATTGGTAACCAAGTTCTGATCAGCTGGGTCCAATTTAGGCCATTTTCTTAATTTTAGATGACGGTACTAACCCTACACCTGTACTGTATTTAAGATTAACGGACAATCACTTTTGTGTATCATTTCCTACTTCAATTATTTTCATTCCGTTCTTGTCATTTAGATTCTTTGCCACTAAAGCAGTCAATATTGTTCATTTACTTAACCTTATAATGATATCTTTGATAAGTACCAAAGATTTTAATGAGTTAGAATCATATCATAATTGATGAAAGACCTGATGAGACTTTTCTCATCAGTAAAATTTGCAGATATAAAAAAAAAACCAAAGAAAAGTAAACTATGGAAGACTTATCGCCAACCGTAAAAGTCAATCAAGGAAAGAGAAACCAACCCTTAACTACTAAACCTTGTAGAAAAACCCTACGAAGAATGAACTCATAAGATGTTGTTTGACAATTTCAAAACAAAAATCTAATCTTGAAATGCCTACCTTTTAAGAGAAGTGTAAACATATAAAAGTGTTTTGAGCAATAATTTTGAGAAATGCAAGATAATCTACCTCTTTAAGATTAAAAAAATAAGAAAAATGATCGATATAATTAAATAGAATTATATTCAGTCTTGCCTCTCCTTTCTCTCTCTAGAGTGCAAGTTTTTTGGTCTGTCGAAGTAGTGCATGGCTGATTTGTTCGTTTGAAACTTGTTTTTGGGATTACTCTGTGTTTGGTGTTTGTGTAGGATGGAGCAGGATTTACAGCATCTCTCTATTCATGATAAGGAAGATACCGAGTTTGTTATTCCAGCAGAGGAGATTCAAGGCGATGAGATTAACTATGATCTATGTTTACCGGGAAAGTTGGTGGGAGAACGTTCAATCAATGTAGAGGCGTTGGAAAGGACACTGTTGAGCCTCTGGCGTCCACTGAGAGGGGCTTTTATCAAACCACTCACAGATCACAACCTTTATCTCATTCAATTTTACCATCATGTGGATCTGAAGAAGATGTTAGCTGGAGGTCCGTGGTCTTTTAACAAATGTATATTGCTCGTTCACCAATGGCTGAAAGGGGAGAACCCAGCTGACATAGAGTTTACTCATACTGATGTTTAGGTTCAGTTTCATGGATTACCTTTGGGGTTTGCATCGGAGACGATAGCAAGAACAGTCGGCAATGTGATGGGTATTTTTCTTGAATATGATTCCTCCTAACGACGTAACTCGTGGATTAATTATATGAGGGTTAGGATTCGGATCAACGTGAAAGAACCTCTTATGCGTTGGAAAAATCTCCGTAAACAGGGTGGGGAAGCTATAAAAGTTATGTTCAGCTATGAATGACTACCACTCATCTGTTATCTTTGTGGTATCATAGGCCATGGGGAAACGAATTGTCAGAAGCTACTGGACAGGCCGGTGGAGGAGATTGCCCGTGAGTGGCTGGAGGAAATTTAGGCGGAAGTCAGGGCCCAGAATGCCAGGAGGAAGGTGCAATGGAAACGAGATCCGGGACAGGGTGTGGGGGCTGATTTTTCGGCACAAGATATGACGCTGAAAGCCACATAATCTGCTGATCACAATCCCTGTAAGATCGGCAATAATTTCTCCTTTATTTCCAAACAGTCGTTTTTCAAATCTGTAGTTGAGTATGGCATACAACTAGGCCATAATGATAATGGAGTTGGTGGCAGCACAATGAACAAAAGCCCATTTAATATAATCGGACAGCACGAGAAGGAATTGTCTGTTATGGATGTAGAGGAAACGAAGAAGCATCCCCGGAAAGGACAAAATGCAGAGAGCTCAGTAGAACTGATGGATACGAGCGATCTGAACTTGCCTTCACTTACACATCAGTTACCAACGGCCGGTCTGGTTCAGCAGACCCGCCGAGAGCCATGAGTTACATAGCCTGGAACTGTCGTGGCCTGAGCAACCACAGGATAGTTCGAGCATTGAAGGACCTAGTATGGTGTAATAAGCCTCGTATTTTATTTTTGAGTGAAACTATCGCGAACTCTTCTAAGATTGATGAAATAAAGATTCTGTTAAAGTTCGATTATTGTTTCTGTGTGGATAGGGTAGGACGAAGTGGTGGATTAGCTATGTTATGGATGCAGGATGTCTCAGTTACTGTTTTAGGTTTCTCTAATAATCACATTGATCTTTGTATTGACGATCCACACATTTCCAAATGGCGTCTTACGGGTTTTTATGGCTTTCCTGAAGCGAATAGAAAACAAGCTAGCTGGGAGCTCCTTCGGGCACTTTCCAGATTACATAGCATGCCCTGGGTTTGTTTTGGCGATTTTAATAATTTGTTATCTCCAAATGACAAATTAGGAGGAGGGGATTACCCTAATTCTCTTTTTGAGGGTTTTCGTCATTGTATTTCAGATTGTAATCTCATTGATGTCCCTCTGCATGGGTTTGGGTATACTTGGCAGAGAGGCCGAAACTCATCTTCGCCCACACTGGAGAGACTGGACCGAGCGTTTGTTAATGCTGCATGGTTAGATACATTTCCTTTTCATAGCTTGCATAATTTGGTGAGCTCTACATCAGACCACACTCCTATTAAATTGATAGCGGGTCGCCACTTCCCTGTTAAGAGGTCTCGGCGTTTCAAATTTGAAAACAGATGGTTAACGGAGGATGGCTTTATGGCTTTTGTGTCAGAGTTTTGGGTCGACAATCGTGAGTTGCATCTTCTACCAAAGCTTCGGAAATGTGGCGATAATCTTCTAAGGTGGCAAAAGCATTTGGGAAGTAACTTTTCGGAGAGGATTAAAACTTTAAAGAGAAATATGAATGTGGCGCGGCAGCGACATCAGTATGATTTACTGGAGTTGCAGCGTATTGCCCTCAATCGATTGCTAGCCCAAGAGGAGATACACTGGAAACAACGTTCAAAAGTCTTTTGGATGCAATATGGGGAAGCTAATTCAAAGTACTTTCATGCGCAGGCCTAAAAAAGGAAGCGATTAAATCATATTCTCGAGCTCACTGATGATCAGGGGCAGACATTTTCGGATAGCACAGGTCTTGGCAATGTTATCATAAATTATTTTACCCAGCTTTATTCAGTCTCAAGAGGAACGGGTTTTCATCATTTTGAGTCGATTAAATCCGTGGTGACTCAAGTGGATAACGATTTTCTAATGGCACTAGTCCAGATGGAGGAATTTAAGAGAACAATCTTTGACATGCATCCGGATAAAGCACCTGGGCTGGACGGGTTGAACTCGGCATTTTATCAAAAGTGCTGGCATATTTTGGGAACGGATGTTGTTAATAACTGTCGCAATTGGATGGAGAAAAAAGAGTTCCCCGCTTCTCTAAATGACGCGTTGATTGTGCTGATCCCAAAGAAAGATAACCCGAGTTGCATGAAAGATCTTAGACCAATCGCTTTGTGCAACGTCATTTATAAACTTATAGCCAAGGTACTTGCAAACCGACTTAAAACCATTATGCCTAGAATAATTTCACCAATGCAGTCTACGTTTGTCCCAGGTCGGCTTATAACCGATAATATAATGGTGGCTTTTGAAATCATTCATTATCTGAAGAACAAAGGAAAAGGAAGGATAGGCGAAGCAGGTCTGAAAATTGATATTAGTAAAGCATACGATCAAGTGGATTGGGAGCATCTACGGTTTATTTTACTAAAATTGGGGTTTGACAAACAGTGGGTGGATCTTGTCATGGTGTGCGTCACTACTGTCAGGTATTCAGTAACTTTCAATGGAAGGAAAGTGGGCCCCATTATTCCTAAGCGAGGACTGAGGCAAGGTGATCCGTTGTCTCCATATCTTTTCACACTATGTGCTGAAGGGTTGTCAGCTCTGCTGCGGAGAAATGAGGAACGAGGGGATATACATAGAGCTACCATTTGTCCAGGCAGCCCCAGTGTATCTCATCTTTTCTTCGCTGATGATAGCTTCCTTTTCTTCCGAGCTGATGAACGGGAGGGACAGAACATCAAAAGAATTCTCGAGATCTATGAAGCAGCGTCGGGGCAGGCGGTGAATTATCAAAAATCAGGTATCATGTTTATCTCTAACACTAAAACATCTGAGAAGCTTATGGTTGAATCTATATTAGGCGTATGTACGCCTCTTGACCATGGACGTTATTTGGGTCTTCCATCGCTTATAGGGAAGCAGAAAAAACAGGTTTTTGCTTTTGTCAAGGATCGCCTTAGTAAGCGGATTATGAGCTGGAAAAACAAGCTATTATCTAGACCAGGGAAGGAAGTGGTAATTAAGACTGTAACACAAGCGCTACCTGCATACTGTATGAGTGTCTTTCTTCTTCCTCGAGGCACATGTGATGGATTACAAAAATTAATGAATGCCTTTTGGTGGGGCTCGAGCATAAACAACAGAAATACTATTCATTGGGCGAGTTGGGATCGTCTCTGTGTACCCAAGAAGTATGGGGGTATGGGTTTTCGGGATCTTCATTGCTTCAATCTTGCCATGCTATGCAAACAAGCCTGGAGATTTTTGGCCTTTCCGGACTCTCTCCCTAGCAAAATTTTCAAAGCAAGGTATTTCCCCACAGGTAATTTTCTGGAAGCAAAGGATAGAGCTAATGCAAGTTTTATTTGGCATAGTATATATGCTGCAAAAGACGTTTTGGTCCATGGAATCCGGTGGAGATTGGGTGATGGTGCTTCTATTCGGGTCTTCAAGGACCCGTTGATTAATGATGTAGAAAAAAATTTTATTTCATCCCCTCCAATTCCACAATTGGAAGACATGAAAGTAAGAGAACTATTCACGGAGTTGGAATTAGGGTGGGATGAGCAGCTGATTGAAGGGCTCCTTATGCCGTCGGATGTGGAGCGAATCTCAAAAATCCCCATTGTGTTTACAAAGCCCCCAGACCAATTGATTTGGCATCACAACAAGGATGGGAGATACTCGGTTAAATATGGATATCAACTTGCTTGTAGATTGCTCATCGACGAGTATAATTTTCTGGAGGGCAAAGCTTGGAATCGATTGTGGAAGTTACCCATACCTCCGAAGGTTAAAGATTTCACTTGAAGGTGTTTTCAGGATTTTTACCTTGTAAAACGCGTTTACAAACAAAGGGCGTTACACTCCTTCCTGGTTGTGATGTCTGCGGTAATGAAGAAAACCTAACTCATGTGCTCCTGGATTGCAATATCGCAAAAGAAAGTTGGAGGTTAGCGAATTTGCATATTCCGAGTCAGGGGATGAACGATAGGCTGGGGTACATCCTTGAGATCATGCCGGTACCCATGGTAAACCGTGTGCTAACTCTTCTATGGAGCATTTGGTATCACCGGAATCTTCGAGTCTGGCAAGGTAAGACGTCCCACCCAAGCACGATCATCAGTTTTGCGGATACTTTTCTTAAATCTTGGCAGGATGCACGACGATGTTTTGTAAGGATCACTATACCAGATAATGGGGTTCCTCCTAGTTCAACAGGTTGGTGTAAACCACCGAATGGATTTCTTAAATGTAATGTTGACGCTACCATCTTCAAAGATCAGAAAAGGACAAGCTTTGGTGTGGTTCTTCGAGATTCAAGGGGTAGTTTCGTGGCTGCGTTCTCGGGTCATTCTGCGTCCTTGTTGGATCCAGTTATTGCCGAACTAATATCGATACGGAAGGCTCTCTCATGGTTGAAAAATAAGAATATTGATCATGTTATAGTAGAATCGGATTGTTTACAGGCGGTTCAGGCAATCACAACTCTCTCTTTTAATTCTTCGGAGATCGGTATGTTGGCGTATGACTGTTATGATTTTAAGCGTCATTTCCTCCATCTGTCCTTCCAATGGACGCGTAGGATTGCTAATAAGGCGGCTCATTCTTTGGCGAGGGTAGCCTTATCTCACGCAAACCTTCATCAATGGGGCACTATCCCTTCTTGTTTAAGCGATATTTTACGTTTTGAGCAATCTTGTTATGAGAATTCTGACAGGGAAAGGCTTGTAGGATCTGGGTGTAATGGGTAAGCCTGTTGGCTTGGGATAGTTTTAGCCTTTTCTTATCGTTGTTACTTTCAAAAAAAATAATTAAATAGAAATAATTATTAGATTTTATTATATTTTAATTTTTCTATTTTAAATCTTGACATTTAACTAAATTCATAAGTAAATAATTTACTTACAATCAAGATAAATTCGAAGAAATTTTTTTTATTTTACTAATCGTAAAATTAATGAAAGTTAAAAAAAGTCATTATTTGCCCTCAAGGGGTGTGGCTCGATGGTTAAGAGCGAAGCTTGATTTCGGTTAGGTCTCAGGTTCGATTCCATGCTAGCCCCTCTTGTAAGTAGGGTGTTCAAAAAAAAAGTCATTATTTATCTCTTAATTAGATGTGTGGAATAAGAAATCTTAAATATAACTTGTTAATGATGTAATTAAATATTGTTACGTGACAAACAAAAGTTTTATATGAAGTTGTATTAGAAACTTTAACATTTCATATTTTACAAAGTATAAGCGAAGATAAAATAAAATTATATTTTATGATAAAAAAGAGTTATTTTTTAAATTAGGAGGAATGTAGTTATCTTTTTCTAAATTTGTGAACTACTTGAAGTAGGTCTTCTCATTACTTATTACACATCAATGGTTCGGTGTTATATTGTTGGACCCTGTTTTTGGAGCCCAACATCCGGAGTCATTAGCCATCATCCCACAAGGATGACGTGCCCCTACCAATATGTTACCATAATCGAACTCATTTCTCTTATTTCAAAACAGATTTTGGGAAACTTCAAACCAGAATTACAATTTGGCTTCTTAAAACATTTGTAGCTCTATGTCTCTAGTTTATTTAAAAATAAGAATCATTTTATTTGGAGTTATACAGGTCAAGATATCACCAAAATACCGAAGTATGTTCAGTAAAATATTCAATTCAGACTCTTTCAACTGATACCCTTACTTTGATTCAGTCAATCTTTTCCAATTTAATACCAAAAGCTATAATTTTTTATGGAGAGATTGAGAAATGTGTTAGAAATCTATTGGTTTAAAAATTAGGTCATTTGGAGGTCAGATAACAAAGTTATGGCCAAAAGAGTTAGAGGTACTCAGGTCTGGAAAGACCTGCTGGTCACGATCATGACTTTTGAAAATTTTTGTAGAGTCACAATCGTGACTCTTCATTTTTCTTCTACCCGACCTGTTTTGGAAAAATAGACATAACTTTTACTAGAGATGTTGGATTAAGGTCATTTTTAGATCGTTTCGAAGAAGACTTCTAGACCTATGACTTTCATGTAGACCTCGAAAAGATATTTTGCCTCCAAAAGGGTCAAAATTTTAAAATAATGTAGATGTTTGGTATGTCCATCCCATGCAACCTCACAAACTTCTAATGATCATATCTCTCAACTCCAATATCCAAAAATTTCATACTTTATATCATTGGAAAGTTAGAAAGATAAGCTACAACTTCCAAGAAAACAACTTTATCTAATTCAGCCTAGATTAATCCAGTTTTACTCCTGAAGTCCGAACACAAATTTTAGCCTTATGAAAGACTTGAAATTTTTCCCAAATTCGCTCCCTCTAATGTAACATCATTCATAACAATTCAACTACCAATTTTTATTGCATTAAACTCTCTAATGTCTACTTATTTGATTCATCACCTACATCTAATTCTCAACATCCACAAAATCCTATCTTTCATTTCTATAACCTCTCACTAATAAGTAACAATAATTTATGTACAAAGTTCATCAACTCAAGTTGACAACTTCTTCAAGTATACCTAATTTCAACTCACATCATCCATACACAATTCATATTTCATTAATACCAAAAGATAAGAATTTACAAAGCTTTAATGGGCCTTTCAAGCCACAATACAACAGTTCGCAAAATCCCAAAATACAACAGATTCTTGAACAAATAATACTTAAAATGTGATTAAAGCCTTGTGTTTGTAAGCGATCTAGAAGGGGGGGTTGAATAGATCTTTAATCTTTTCGCAGAGTTCTACAATAATACACGGAATTAATACACACAAAAACAATTTAAACAAATGTAAATAAGTAGAGTAGGGAAGAAGATCAAACGCTGTTTTTATAGAGGTTCGGTGCTAAGACCTACGTCCTCTACCTAAGCTCCCAC
>JAOQMR010000005.1:16651951-16680334 GCA_027563865.1 Erythroxylum pelleterianum
GTTTATTGGTTTTCATTTCTTAAACAATTTCTAAGTGTTTTGTCATTATCAAAAAGGGGGAGATTGTTGGACCAATGATGGTTTACAAAATCTAACTTAAAATATAAAATAAGCAGAATTCGGAGAAATGCCTTTATGCTTGATCACTCAATCTCTTGCTCATCACCTGAAGATAGGAAAGGATGGCGGTAAGCTTAAAAGTTCGTGGGTAACAAGTTTATAAAGATAATAAGCAAAATCGTTGAAATGTTCATTTGTCGTATAAAAGTCATAATGAATTCATAAAACACATAGTTCTCAAATTCTCAATCAAATTCACAATTCTAGCTCAAAACTCATAGTTAAAATATCATCACATAAACATAGCATATACATTTAACCATCAATGCAGAACACTTAAATTATGCACCATACTTGAGAATTCAAAGATGCAATACATAAACAAATGACTCAAGGGTTCTATGGAACAAAATGGAGAAACCGAAGTTTACACCATGAACAAAATGAGTCTTTTTTCTTCGGATCTCATATGCTACAAGTGGGCAGCCGAGAGAAGGCTCTTGTCAACGTGCACGTGACGAACGAAATAGTTCCACTCTTGCCCAAACAAAAGCACATATTCATGCTCAAATCGTTTAATCATACTTTCATGCTTTTTCTTCTTTTTCGAATATACAAAATGCCATGACATTTTTCAAGGCATAACATAAAATGTTTCAATACATTTCCATCTTTATTTCGAAATCCATCAACAAAATTCATATACCGAATATATAAATATTTCTCAAATCATTCAAATAGCAATCATGCAACATTTATAAAAACAATTGAAATCATTTAATTCTCTTGATTCAAAAGAAAATATTAGTGGCTCATAACTCTATTATAAACATGTAACCCACCTTAAATTTCTTGTTTAAAGACTTACTAAAAAATGCCTCTCTTCTTGCTCCTCTTGCCTTTCTTGATTTCCTTCATCAATGGCAAAATTCTCATTCAATAGGAATATCAAATTGGAACCCAAAGAAACATATGCATAAATTGATCCTAGAAAACTTAAACCCATCCATTTCCTAAGCTTCATGAACTAAAACCCTTACAAAAATCCAAAAGATTACACATGAACTTACCTTGAATCTTCACCAATCAAAGAGTTTCTTAGCTCTAATGAAAGCTCTTCTCTTCCTCTACCTTTTTCTCTTCTTGAACTACCTCAAAATCTCTCTCAAAAGCTAAGAAATGATGAAACCCTAACTCAACTCTCTTCTTTTCTCTGAAACCACCGAAACTCTCTTCTCCTGTCTTCTATTTTCGTTTTTCTCTCTTTTCTCCCTTATTTCACGTTTTGTTTATTCCTTAAAATGCAAGACTACTTTTCTTCTTCTACTTATACCCTTAATGAATATAAAATGCCCATTTTGCCCTTCCTTATATGCCTTGTATCTTTTATCCTTAAGTGATCTCCCAAAAATGTCCTTCATGCAATCTTACTACCTTAACAATTTAATTCAATTAACCTATGTCATAAAATCTTACTAACATTAACATAATAATTAACTCCATAAAATAATTCCATAAAGACCTCATAATTAATTTAAATCATGCTTATTCATCAAGAAAAATTTGGGGGCCAACATTTCTCCCTCTCTTAAAAGAATTTCGTCCTCGAAATTATTACCTGACTGATCAAGAGGCAGGGGTATGTCTCCTCATATTAGCAATAATGTCACCTCAAAGTCAAGAATCCAATTACATAGTTGGATACTTTACATCAAACATAATGCACACACTCTTAGTAGCATATTCTACATTTTATGCTTGTGTCTCTGACAGGAATAGGGGTCCAATACTCACTTTTGAATTATTACATATTCATTTCTAATTTGTTCTTTCCTTGGTCATTCTTAATACCTCAAGAAGACTAATTTATATTATTCTTATAAGGTCATAACGTTCTAATTACCAAAACTCAATGAAGTAGTAGACATGTTTATTGTCACATATGCTTAGGTGTGTATCATCAAAGTCATCCCATTTTGTCCACAAATTTATTTCCGACAATCACCAATTTATATCTTACACAAATGATACTTTGATCTCCATTGGCCTAGACAATATTTCTCTCTTTATCCTTGCCCACAATCGGCTATCCCTGCCACGATCATGACAAAAACCCATTTTTGTCAAGCCATTATTGTGCCCTGTACTTTCTTCCTTGCTTAGCACACATTTTAACATCAATTATACTCCAATTTTCCAGGGTTTACCTCTTTTAATGTTACGTCATATCTTAATGGTTCAACTACCATATTGAGTGCATCAACTCTTCTCATTTGGTTCGTAATATTTTTCTTTATCTCATTCATACATAAAATCCTATCTTATATGCATTTCTAACTTTCTCCTTACTACACATCATTCATCTCTTGTAAAGTCATTTGTGTCTACTTCATTCTCCTTTTATTCTTTCCTCATTTCTATCTCATTTTCCTATTATCATTTATTTCATCTTCCATATGTATATCCTCAATCGATTCAGAATTATAGATGCAGAATCATTATGACATTTTGATTTAATATCGCAGATGTTGGGTCCCGATTCCTTCTCCTTATTAAATAGCTTGTTAAATTATTTTGAGGTTTAGTTTGCTATTTTTCTTTTAGTTAGAATTATTTGAGGGGTTTTTTTTGCTTAGGTTAATAAAAATTAAAAGGATGGATTAGTTTAAATTAGAGTTTGTGTGGAATTAGAAATTAAAGGAATAAGAAGGTTTGGGGGCACTTTGGGTAGATCACTTAGGTTCTTAGTGTTTAAGGCTAAGAAGGAGGGGTATTTTAGTCTTTGTAGAGTCAATTAAAACAAAAATAAAAGAAACAAGTGAAGTGTAGTCGTTTGGAGCAATGAAGAGGGCGAATTTGGCTTGTAAAAAGGAGGATTAATGAAACTATGTAGTTTAGGTTAGGTTTTAAAGTTTAAGAATCAAAAATTTGCTAAGGCTTTAGAAGGAGACTTACGAAACTTACAAGAAGAAAAGAAACTGGGAGTCTTCGGTGGAGAGAAGAAGAAGTAGGGCTTTGTGATTCTTGCCTTAGAGAAGAGATTCTAAGAGTTCTTTAAGAAAGAAAAAGGAAAGGGAAGGTTAAATCTTCCATTGGAGGCAAAAAGGGGATTTCGTGGGTATCATTTCTAGGGTAAGAGTATGAAAATCTTTTGGAATTATAGATGGGTTTTGGTTTGAACGGCTTAGGAAAAGTATGGGTAAGGTTATATAGGTTCAATTTCATGTTTTCATTTCCTAAGAATTGCCATTTTTGACATCTCATGTTAGGTTGGAATTTGGTGTTTTGATGAAGGTCAAGAAAGGAAAGAGGAGTTAGAGGAAAGGCAATTGGTCCAGGATTAAAGCTAAAGGAATTAAGGTGGGTGACTCTTTAATAATTGGGTTAATAAGCAAGTTGAATTCTTGTCATAAATGCCATTGATTGCTTTCCAATGAATTTCAAATGTTGTATTTATTACTTTTGGGATGGTTTAAACTTGTATTATGTGTCTTTTGTATGTGAATACATTGTGGAAATATTTGTAAAATTGTTTGTCAAGTGAAAAAGATTAGAATATGTGATTTCGGAAAAATGTCATTTTGAGCAATTATGTGTGAATTATGTGAAATGCATGATTTTTGGGTTTGTGGTGGTCCCTTAAGAGTCAAGTGCAATTGTCTATTCATATGCTTCTCCCGCCTACCCGCTAGTGGCATTGGAGCTCCTCACGGACTCCCATAAGTTCACAACTACACATGACCGCTTCGCGGGAATGTGTAGTACGTTCCGTTTGGATCCACCCAAACCATCTTCTATGTGTTTATGTGATATTGCTTTGTCTTTGTTGATTTTGTAAATGTTTTTGATCAATTGAAAATGATGGGGATTTCTTTATGGCAAAAATGGTTTTGGTACAATTGCTTTATAAATAATTGTTAAAGAATTTATGCATGCTTGTTATTCGTTATTAAACTGTTACCCACTGAGCCGTCGAGCTCACACCCCTTTTTCTCCTCCACAGGCGACGAGCGAGAAAATGAGTAACAGCATTGGGGATAGAGGCATTACTCCGATGTATTTTAACTTTTGAAGTCATCTTTTGGAAAAACAAGGCTTTAGATAGCATTTTGGAGAAATGACCTTTCTTTGTATTTGACTTTTGATACTTTTGTTGTATTAGGGCTAAAATGCCCTCTAAAGCTTTGTATAAACTTATGATTTCATGTAAATGAAAGAGATTTGGGTTGTAATGTATTTTTGAAAATATTGTTCATAATGTGTTGTTGTATGATTTGAAAATGATTAGAGGACTAGGTGTGTGGTTGCTACCATTGGAGTTGAAATTATGGGATTATTTGAATTGGTTTGGATATGGGAGTGGAAGAATTGTGGAGATTGAAGTTTTGTGCAGGTGATGGAGTTTGGGTTGAAGATTTTGGCTAGTTGAATTTTAGGGGAGCTGCTGTCCAAATTTTTATAAAGGGGCAGAAACTTCGACTGAGGTTTTGACCCTCTTAAAGTGTGAATTGGATTGGAGGATCTTCTTGAAGATTATAGTTCATGCTTAGAGCTTTCTAGTGGTATATAATATGTCACATTTGGCCTTAAGATTAAGAAGTTATAAGGGTTGAAAGACTGATGTTACTGTTGGATAAGGTATTGTTCAGGCAGTATCTTTGGAAGGGTTTTTCACCTCTTTAGAGCCTTCATTGATTTTTGCATCCTTCATAAAAGATGTAGATTGTCTTTTCCCCTTTCCATTGATGTATAATATGCGATTTTTGGAGTTAGGAATAAGAAGTTATGAGGTTGGGAAAATTTCAGCTACTATTTATATGGTCATTTTTACTGTTTGAATGGTTATTATATAGGCAGTACCTTTGAGTGAGTTTTTACCTCTTTTAATGACTAAATTGATTTTTGCTTCCTTCATGAAATTTGTAAATCATCTTTTTATCTTTCCATTGAGGTAAAATGGGACATTTTTAGGCTATTGTGTTAAAAGATGTGATTTTTCAAACTTCTAGCTTTGTGTAGGACAATTTCAAATTGGCAGTTACTTTGAAGTAGCTTTTGACTCCCTTAAAGGCCAAATTAGTTTTTAAATCCTTCATTGAAGTTGTAAAGCTTCAGTTTATCTTTTTATTGATACTAAATTTGAAATTTTTGGATTTCAGTGTGAAAAGTTCTTAAATTTAGAAGTTAGTTGGTTAAAGGATATATATATATATATATATATTCGGACTTACAGGCGTCGTCGAGAGGGCGAGTGCCTCGCCTAGGAGAGCGTCTCGCGATCGAGAGCGCCTCGCCCAGGCGAACGGCTCGCGATCGCGAGTGCTCACGCGCGAGGCGACACCGTTAGCAAGTTTTTGGTTTTATTTTTTTTTATTCTTTGATTTTTCTTTTTCCAAATTCAACCTCCTCTCACTCTTTTATTTGTAACTTTTTCGTTTGACCTCCGATTTACTCGATTTTTGAAGCATTGGTTGTAAAAAAAATTTCTACCTTTTTATACAACCTCTTGGGCCTTCGGAATTAAGTTGAAATTTACGAATTTAATCAAAGTGAAGCAATTGGATGGAAATTTTAGTCATGCTTCCATATTTTGGTGAATTCTTGGGCTAGTGAAATCCGATTGTGGTGATTTTTGGCTTTAATTAATCTAGAGACATGAAATTTCTTTTTAGCTTAGGAATCGGATTTAATTATGGGCCCTAAGTAGATCAATTTTATTGAGGAAGATTAGGGTGAATTTGTCAAGATTCGTTCGGGATTAAGTGAACTAAGTTTGATTCGAGTTTCTTCTGTGGTGAGGAATTCCTCCCTCGTGGGATGCGCGTCCAGATGTCTCGTAGGACGTCGGCCATGTGTCTCCCCGGGTGGGGTTCCAACACTTATGGTATAAGAGCGTCTATGTTTAGATCCGGGTGTAAGGAGAAATTTAGGGTTTTATGACCTGATTATGTACTCTTCTTTTAAATGAAATATTTGCATTGTTTTAAATAAACTATTTTTTTGAATTGTTTTACATGCTTTGAAATTTGTTTTATGTGATTTGAACCGTTTTGCATACTTTGAACTGTTTTATGCACTTTGAAAATTGTTTCTGCATAAACTAAAGATTTTCAATGGTTTTATTTTGAAGGAGTAAATATGCCGCCTCGTAGTAGAATTCAAGGAGCTTTGCCTTACTCTAGCTCTCGCCAGGGGAGCACGGATGAGTCGCATGTCCCACAAGATGCAGGGACACACTCTACTCCTGGCTCGGAGGCACCTAGTGTGCAACATGAGGTGCTGCCTCCTCCTCCTCCTATGCCTGCGATGGATCCATAGTTTTTCCAGGCCTTTGCCCAGGCTTTCACCTATGCCATGGGCCAAGGGTCTCAGGCTTCGGTGCCAGCTGCAGTGGTTAGGGGCGGGCAGTATGACAAGCTGTGTAAGTATGGAGCGGTGGACTTTAATGGCACTACCAATCCAGAAGAAGCTGAAGCATGGATGAAGAGGACAGAGAGAGTCCTGGTACAGATGAAGTGCACAGATGAAGAGAAGCTGGAGTATGCAGTTAGCTTACTGCAGGGGATGCTCTCCACTGGTGGGAGTCAGTGCCATAGAGTCAGGTTGTGCCTCCAGTGCTGACATGTAGGGATTTTGAGGAGGTGTTTAGGAAGAAGTACCTCTCCCGGGTCTATATCCAGGAGAAGGCCAGGGAGTTCTTGAATCTAACTCAGAGGGAGATGAGCGTGAGCGAATATGAGCTAAAGTTCACTCAGCTATCCAGATATGCAGCTCACATTGTGGCCAGTGAAGAAGACAAGTGCCGCAAGTTTGAGGTAGGCCTCCACCTCGAAATTAAGGAGAAGGTTATTATCCATAATTTCTGTGATTATCAACAGCTGGTGGATGCTGCACTCGAGGCTGATAAGCTGGAGAATATTAAGTAGAAGGTGAGCAGAAAGAGAAAGAGCAGAGAACAGTCTTCTAGGAAAGGAGGTAGTGCTCAGACAGTTAACAGGGGTGAGAAGAGCGCCCGTACTCAGAGTCAGGGTGGCAGTAGTGCCCCTCATCAGAGCAAGCAATTCAGGGCAGGGACAGTGCAGGCCTCCTCAGTAGGAGGAAATAGCAGAACAGAGAGGAGCAGAAACCAGAACCCCCAATGTGAGCATTGTGGGAAGCTACATCGGGGTGAGTGCTATAAGTTGTTGGGAGCCTGCTTCAAGTGTGGAGAGAAGGGACATAGGATTAAAGACTGTCCTCAGATGGCTAGAGGGGAAGGATCACAGCCTCAGGTGCCAAGAAGAGCAAAAACTGTGGGAACCAGGCCAGCTGCTGGGGTGAGCAGTTCTGGATTAGTCAGGAAGCCTATTCCTCCAGGGAGACCGAGAGGGCAAGCACAGGCTAGGGTGTTTGCTATGACTAGGGAGGAAGCTGTAGCCGCGCCGGAAGTTATTACTGGTATGGCTCAGCTATTTCATTCTGATGTATATGTCTTATTTGACTCTGGTTCCACTCATTTCTTTGTTTCTGCAAACATGATCTTACCTGGTATGCATTCAGTCCTTTTGGATAACTTTCTGCTTGTTAGCACTCCGTTAGGGAGGAATGTAATTGTAAGCCGAATCTTTAGAGACTGTGAGCTTTTATCGAGGGATCTAGTTTGGTAGTGGATTTGCTACTTTTGGATCTGAAGAGGTTGGATGTTATTGTTGGAATGGATGTAATAGAGAAGTATCCGACGAAGCTTGATTGTGGCCTAAAGGAAGTGGAGTTTGATCTGGGTGAGGGTCAGAAAGTGACTTTCAGAGGGGATAGAAAGGTAATAACGCCAAGGCTTGTTTCAGCTTTGTTAGCTGATAAATTGATGGGAAGAGGGTGTGAAACTTTCTTGGCATGTGTCGTTGATACCAGTGTGAAGGAGAGCAGGGTGGAAGATATTCCTATAGTGAGGGAATTTCCTGATGTGTTCTCAGAGGAGTTGCCCGGTTTGCCACCGGAGAGGGAGATCGAGTTTGCTATTGACTTGACTCCCGGGACGGCCCTATCTCTATTTCACCTTACAGGATGGCTCCAGCTGAGCTGAGAGAGCTTAAGGAGCAGTTGGAAGAGTTGCTAGAGAAGGGGTTTATAAGGCTGAGTTCCTCACCTTGGGGAGCACCGGTCTTGTTTGTTAAAAAGAAAGATGGAACCTGGAGGATGTGCATTAACTACAGGAGGATCAATAAGGTGATAGTGAAAAACAAGTATCCTTTGCCTCGGATAGATGACTTGTTTGATCAGCTACAGGGAGAAACGGTCTTTTCTAAAATTGATCTTAGATCTGGCTATCATCAACTCAGGATTAAGGAGTCTAATGTGAGCAAGACAGCCTTCAGAACAAGGTATGGGCATTATGAATTTTTGGTTATGCCTTTTGGACTAACCAATGCTCCAACTGCTTTTATGGATTTGATGAGCAGGGTTTTTAAGGAGTTTTTGGATCAGTTTGTTATCGTGTTCATCGATGACATTCTGGTGTATTCAAAGTGTGTAGGAGAGCATGAGGAACACTTAAGGATTGTATTGCAGCGGTTGAGGGAGAGAGGGCGTTATGCCAAATTCTCCAAATGTGAATTTTGGCTACATGAAGTAGTCTTCCTTGGTCACATCGTTTCTAAGAATGGGGTGCATGTGGACCCAAAGAAAGTTGAAGCTGTAGTGAACTGGCATGCCCCGACGACAGTGACAGAAGTGAGGAGCTTTTGGGATTTAGTAGGCTACTATAGGAGATTCTTGGAGGGATTCCCTATGATTGCTGCTCCATTGACCAAGTTATTAAGAAAGAACCAGAAGTTTGTCTAGAGTGATGAATGCCAGAGAAGTTTTGAGGAGCTGAAGCACAGATTGACTAGTGCTCTAGTTCTGGCTTTGCCCACAGGAGAGGGGAGTTATACAGTGTATAGTGATGCTTCTAGGAAGGGGTTGGGTTGTGTACTGATGCAGGGAGATAAGGTGATAGCATATGCCTCACGGCAGCTAAAGCCTTATGAATTGAATTATCCAACCCACGATCTTGAGTTAGCAGCTATGATATTTGCTTTGAAGATCTGGAGGCATTATTTGTATGGGGTTCAGACTAGGATCTTTACTGATCACAAGAGTCTCAAATACCTGTTGAGTCAGAAGGAGCTGAATTTGAGACAGAGAAGGTGGATTGAACTGCTTAAAGATTATGACCTGTTGATTGAGTATCATCCAAGCAAGGCAAATGTTGTTGTAGATGCTTTGAGCAGGAAGTCTTCCATAGCATATGTTCAGACAGTTTATCTGCCGCTATTGGAAGGGATGGCTAAGCTTAGAATCAGTTTAAAACAGGAGGAATTTGATTGTATGGTTGCCACTTTTAAGGTGAGACTGATCCTCAGAGAAAAAGTGAGAGAGTTGCAAGTTCAAGATGCAGAACTGAGTAAGCTGCGGGAAGAGATTCAGAAGGGTAAGAAGTCCGATATGGTGGTGAGTGATGATGGACTCCTGACAGTCGAGAATAGGCTCTGTATTCCATATGTCAAGGAGGTGAAAGATGAAATTTTGGATGAGACGAACAATGTGCCTTATGCTATACGCCCAGGTAGCACCAGGATGTACAGGGAAAGTCAATGTAACATACATATGGTTATTGATTTAGAGAAAGTGTATGATAGGGTACCAAGGGAAATCTTATGGAGGTGTTTAAAAGTCAAAAGGTTTCTTATGATTTATATACAAAATATCAGAGATATGTATAAAGGTACAAAAACTAGAGTAAGGGCGATAGGAGGAGATATAGAGCATTTTCTATAGATATTGGGCTACAATAAGGCTCCTCTTTGAGCCCCTTTCTATCTATAATAATGATTGATAAGCTCACCAAGAACATCCAAGGAGATGTGCCTTGATGTATATTGTTTGGTGACGACATTATTTTAGTTGATGAGACAAAATAGGGGGTCAATGCCAAGCTTGAAATTTAGTTGATGAGACAAAATATAAAGTGCTTACTGATGTGGAGGTAAAGATTGGTTCAAAAGTTATACCATAAAAGGATTGTTTAAATATCCAGTATCTTTCATTTAGAGCAACAGAGAGATTGATCAAGACATAGTCGACTAGATTAGATCAGGGTGACTTAAATAAAGAAGTGCATCAGGAATTTTGTGTGACAAGAAGATATCACCCAAGCTTAAAGGTAAAATTTATCATTTAACAATTAGCTTGACCATGCTCTATGAAGTGGAGTGTTGGCCCATCAAACAATTACATAGTCATAAGCTAATGGTGACAGAGATGAGGATGCTTCGTTGGATGTGCAACCTTATTAAAAGAGATAAGGTCAGGAATGTAATGGTAAGAATAACATTATTGTCAAATTAAGAGAGATAAGGCTTAGATGGTTTAGACATGTTAAGTAGAGACATCAGACGCTTAAGTGAGAAGATGCGAGAAGATCATGTTTAAAGACTGTAAGAGGAAAAACGGGAGGCCTAAAAAGAATTGGGGGGATGTGATCAAGAATGATAAGATACAGTCACCTATGAACTTAAAGGAACTTAGGCCAATTTTATATTGTAAAACAATATAAAAGATTATATCCAAATTAATTATTAACGTGGCTTAATAAAGCTTGTACTTATTATATAGATCCATCGCAAAGAGCTTTCATTCAAAGGAAGTATATCAGGGATAATATCATACTTTCTTAAGAGCATTTTAAGAATTAAAATAGGAAATATGCCAACAGGGAAGGACTATTGCAGTTACTCAATATGCTGACGGTTACTAATGGAGCATTCAAATTCCATCATAACTGTGGAGGCAACAGACTTACTCATTTACTATTCGCTGACGATCTTGTACTTCTCTTTGGAGCTGAGCAAACTTTTGTGCAGCTGATGATGAACACTTTGGCGTTATTTTCCAAATAGACTAGTTTACAAATCAACCATCAAAAGAGCAACCTATTTTTATCCTCGGATGTTTGTAACCCAGAGTTATTTAGTTTAGTAACTGGTATGAGATGTTGCCCCATCTTTTAAATATCATGGTGTTCCTATTACCTCTTCCAAACTAAAATTTTTAGATTGCATCCCTCTCATGGAAAATCTTAAAACGTAAGGTAAATGCGTGGTAAAACTTTATTTTTTTGAAATATGCTAAGCCTCCTCTAAGTTACCTGGGAATTTGTAACATCCCGTTTCCAAACAAAGGGTTAGAACCCTAGAAGTTTGGTATATGTGAGATCAATTAGAGAAATTAGAAAAATACATCTCATGCTCATGCATTACATAAGGTGCACATGCATATGAACAGTGGATCTTTGCACATAAAAATGACTGTACATGCATTCATGATATTTCCCGGTATAATTGTTCATAAATGTGATTGTTATTGAGAATTGTGGTTTGTTTGTCTAGAAAATTGAGTTAGAAAGGGTCATTGTTGATTTATAATTTTTGGAGAATTTTGGAAAAAATTTCTAAAAAAATTCGGGGTAATTTCTGGATTAGGAAAAATGCCAAGTGGTAAGACAATTATGAAATGGTAGTAGAAATTACTATCCAATGGCAATGGAATTTTGCTAAATGACCTTAGGATTTTTTTAACAAGTTTCATTGAAAATTGAGAGACAATTGGAGACAAATAGACTAGTTGTTAAAATGAGTCCATGTGGGACCATAAGAAGGTGACAAGTGGCAGTGACAAGCATCACTACCACTCACCACACATCCCATTCACGACATTCACTTGACAGACCCATTAAATTGTTTTGTCTTTAAGTTATCTCTTGCTTTCTTCTCGTTTTCGTGGCTCCCTCTTCTTCCCTTCTTCTCCTTTACGATTTTTGACTCACCCATAGTGAACCTTGCTCCATCTTTCAATTTCTACTTTCATCTTATTGTTTCTTTAATTTTCCACAAGAAAAACCTACCTTTACCTCCTTTAGAAGATGAAGAACGTGGGTTGCTTATGAGCTAGGGTTGAGTGAGAGTTTGAAGAGTTTGGAGCTAAACCAAGTAAGTTTTGATTTCAATGTTTTGGGTATTGTTAAACTAAGCTAGAATGATGGGTAAATTGAGATTGGATGACTTGATTATGTGAATTGTATGTATGGGTCATGAATGATGGAAAGCCTAGGTAAAGTTCTTGCTTTTATATATGTATGATGATTAATGATGTATAATGTGATATAGAGATGTTTTGGGGAGTTAGAGTTTGAATATCATAATGTTTAGATGAGTGTAGAAAATTGGTTATGAATGGGTAGATATATATGCTCCGTTTTGGTTAACAATCATTCTAGATCATGATTTGTTTGTGATTGATGTATTAAGCGAAGGAATCTGTTGGAGAGTATGAACTGGTGTGTTTTCACTGAACATGTTTGGGTATTTAGGTTATATCTTGATCTTTAGTCGTCCAAATGAGAGGTTTTTGATTCGAAGTAAAGTAGAGAAATAGGGCTACGAAGTATCTGAAGAAGTCAAATTTTGATTCATTCCCTAAGATATTTAAATTCTGGATGGAAGTTGGGTATAGTACACTGTTTTTGGATAAGAACAGTCCGAAAATGTTTGAGGCATATCTTCCTATTTACTGAACCAAATTGAGTGATTTTGGTGTCAATGGAAACATAAGACATAGAGGAACACTTTTCTAGAAGAGAGTATGAACAAATTACACAAGTTTCACTTTCTGATTGAATGTGAATAGTATACCTGAAAATGTTAGTTGGAAAATCTTTGAAGTGAGACAATGAGAAAGGAATGGAGATTTTAATGGGTTTAGTGAGGCATAAACCTAAGTATAAATTATACTTGGATGAGTTTTGAAATGGGAATGATTTTGTAAAGTAATTATTGGTAAAATACCTGGGATTGTCATGAACATGCATTATACATACTTCATTTCATTTATGTGCATTATTAAACACTTATGATTGCACACATTGTGACATATGTGTGTCTTGCATAAATGGATTATACAGGCTAAATATCCACATTTAGGCGTTTCCAGAAATTGGAAGAAAATGCTAATCTAGAGCATACTATGAGTAGATCTAGATGGTCTCATTTCATTGTGTGTTTTATGTGAATTTTGGTTTTGACTGTTTTAGTGCTCTAGCACGCCACTTCACGGGGCACGGACTCGGATATCATCATCGATGTCGGGCTCGGGTCCTGCAGGAGTGGGGTGTTACAGAATTCCCGTTTCTTCTACGAGAACATCCGCATATGAGTTTTAGCCACTAACAGAAATAATTCAAAGAAGAATATCTTGTTGCTATAATAAAAGGATTTGTATTGCCAAAAGAGTACAACCGAATAATTCAGGTCCGACCCAATATCATCCTTATTTAGAGGGAAACTTAGCACTACAAATTGGCTAAGTAGATTACCAAATATCTCAATTGCTTATGTTCTTTGCAAGGAGGAAGCTAAGTCTATTGCACATCTCTTCTTTAAATCCAAAGTTGCATATTGCATTTTGGAACCAGATTCAAATGCTTTGTACCCTATCTACTTCAACCTTTTTCTTATACGATTTGATTATTTGGCTCTCTAGAAACCATTGCCTAAAGAAAGGAAACTTGATGGTCAGCAATATTGTATTAGAAAACACGATACATGGAAACATGAGTTATTTCAAGGTCAAATGATATCTGAGACTACATTCCTATAGGAATTGATTAGGATAATAAGAATGCAAATATTGGCTCATTAAATTCATCTAAAATGTAGTGATATTTGTAGATCAGACAGTATATGCTCGATACTACTTCAAGAGATGAAACTTGGGCTAATACTATGATTGACGGATGTATGTTGATTGATTAACAACTTTGAAACTTCTAGCTTTATAACAGGTAGCAATTTAAATTTTTATGGCAATGTTTGTATGAGCTGACTAATTGCGAGCAGCTAATATATTTTCATCCCTTCGGGAGATTCGACGAGATCTTTTAATTTCTCAAAAAAAAAATCATCATAAAGAAAACCATAAAATAAGTAATTCTAATTTGGAAATTGATATTTCATTCTACAATAGAAAACATATTGTTTTAGTGAAAAAAAGATCTAATTACATTTAACTTAATATTCATATATTAAAAATTAGAAGCTTCTAAAAGAATTATTTATATCTAAGTCGGACATTTGTAACACAATCAAATTTACATCGTTAATTTCAAGTAGGGCCAACTGTATCATTCTGATGAACATAATTAGGACCAACTATATCATTTTGACGATACCTATGATTGACTGTTATGAAGATTAAAATTTTAAGGTCCACTGAATATTGCAAACCTCTGAACAATGACTTACGCGAGCGTTAAGTGTTGCTCGGGTCCAGAAATACCAAAGCATTATTCTCTGAGAACTATCAGAAAACTTCAAGATTTAATTGCTAGCTTCCTATTGACAAATGGCAACGAGTTCATGCATTTTCTTAACTATCAGAACTCACTTGCAGTTCAATAGAACTCAAGAATATGGCAACACAATCAAATTAACTAGGTAGCAAAATGGAAACAGCTTACATTAAACAAACCCACAGCATAACGGAAGTTCACAGCATGATTCTTCCCAAGCTTTTAGCAAATACAAGAACTAGATATTCACAGTCACAATGTTCAAGAAAAGAGAAAATAAGAATCTCAACAAAGTTGACATATTTCGTCCCTAGTGGTACAACTTCATCAGTCAAAGCCTCCACAGAAGCAACCATTACTGATCCGAGAGGCCCATCACACCGAGTACACAACAATTCATCAGATCAAAAGCTTCTCAATAGCATCCTGCATTTTATTAGCAAATAGTCATAAGCCTGGGTTAAATTTCAACAAAGTTGGCACAAGTTGAATTCAAGAAACAAGTCCAAATGCATGTACCTTGAGCTGCTGTATTTGGCTTTTCAATTGGCTTCCCTCATTTGAGGTCACTGAACAAGCAATAACAGGCCTTGTAACACCACAAGCTCGGCCAAGTGCTTGCTTTGAAGGAACAAATACATAGGGTACATTCTGCAAGATCGCACAGAAAAGTCACCGGTATTGCATTTATAGTAATTCCTTTAGACAGGATATAATAATGATAACACAGATACCAGTATGATATTTAACAGTTAAAGAGGTCCAATTTTGTTTGCTTCTTGATGATCATAAAAATCCATAGAATTGAACAGCCGGCTCCTCAATTTCTTACTGGTGTCCTTTCAAATGATGAAATTTCCAAAGTGAATAAATTCTGAGTTTAGAAGATCTTAGTTGATTCAGTTGAACCAAATTAAGTCAGAGAACAAGTATGATTGTACACGTTATGTGCAACCCTTAAAAATCGAAGTAAATAAGACAGTGCATGTTAGCAAGTGCAATTCATCGACAAAAATAAGTCCAATTCAAGAGGTTAGAATCTGTATACAAGTACACGAAGCAGAAAAAAGAAATACTTTACAGACATGTAACACAGGCAAAAGACTGACCAAACACTCAATAAAGCCCACATATGGTATCACAGAGACGAAAAGAAAAAGTAAATTAAATACAAGGAAAAGGCGAAACCTTATCTTCGGCAAGCAAAGGAAGATGGAGAAGAATCTCGAGGGGCTCCGTGTCTGCGGCCATGACCACGAACTCGGAGATACCCCTGTTCAGCGTTTTAGTTGCTTAAAAAAGAAAGAAGCCAAATCAAAAAAAAAACGAGAAAAGGGTAAAAGAAAGATCGTGCAGAAAAAGCTACAGAAAGAGCAGAGTTACCTTCATTAGCGCCTTTCTTGAGCTGTTTGTAGTTGGCAGCTTGTTGAACAAGATCCAATATAGTAATTGTGAGCTGAGCATCAGCCAAGGGATATGCTTTTGGGTTAACAGCTTCTCCTGTCTGTTAATCGATCGATCAAGAAATTAACAAAAACCCTACACCCATAAATCATTCCTTCTGAAAACACAAATATAGATAAAAGGAAAGAGAGAGTGTACCATCTTCTCTTGAATAAGGAAGAAGAAGAGGAAGAGGAACAGGAAGAGGAGGATAGGGTTTTTGTTAGGGTTTTGCTAAGAAAGAAAGGTTCGTCCTTTTTATACTGTTTACACTTGTACTTTCACATCAAAATTATGTTTTAAGAAAATTTTAAAAATAATTTTAAAATTTTAAAATATTTTTGTCTCAGTTAAAAAATTAATTAAAACATTTACATAATAAAAATTTATATATATAAATCAATTATATTTAACTAAATTAAATTAGAAAAACAATTTGATTGTTTTGAATTTAATCTTGATCATATATCATTACCTAACATCCAATTGAAATTTCATTGAGACGAGAGGCTTAGAGAGATTCGATAGTACGCAGCTTTACTCCTACTTAATAGAAATGTTATTTTGATAGACATAATATGCAATGTAATATGAAGATACTACAAAATTATAAATGAATGTGTAGACATAATAAAAAAGGTACTAAAAATTCAAATAACTAATAAAGAGCAACAAAAAAGGTAAGGCAGTGTAAAATAACGTACGTACAAAATATGTCAATAAATAACAATAAATGATAAGATAGAAATACATAATATAAAAGAAAAAATACATAATAGAAAAGGAGAAATACACACTAGAAAAGACCTAGAAAAAAGTAATTCCAACTAGGTCTGTCACTAACTTAATCACGCTGAGTAGGAAACTAACTAGGCCAAACTAACTAGGAGGTAAGTACTACACAATAAATGCAAAGGACAAGGTTTAATATAACCTATAAGAACTCGAATGCCCTCTTTACAAGAGATCCTTTACTCCTATCCTAGTACGCAAAAATTATCTATTACGGATCAGTTCTCGGTAAGATCCAACTTAGCCATATCATTATTGATCATTTCCCTCCATTTCTTTTCAGGCCTTTTTTTTTCTTTTACAATCTCTAAGTATTATTTTCTTACATCTTCTCACCAGAGCGTCAAGGTGTCTCCTTTTAATGTGTCTGAACCACCTAAGTCTTGTCTCTCTAAATTTATCATAAAACCAGCCACCTGTAATTTGTCTCTGACCATTAGATTCTGAACCCTATCTCTTCTGGTAAGGTTTCATATCTACCAGAACATCCTCATCTTCGTCACCAAAAGCTTATTATTGTGTATTTGTTTGATAGGCCAACACTTTGTCCCATATAACATGATTGGTCTAATTGCTAAGCAATAGAATTTGCCTTTGAGCTTGAGTATTATCTTCTTGTCACATAAAACTCCTGATGCACTTTGCCATTTAAGTCACCCTGATCTAATACGATGGGTTATATCTTCGTCGATCTCTCAATTACTTTGGATGGTAGACCTTAGGTACTTAAAACACTCCTTCCATGATATAATTTCTAATCTAATCTTTACCTCCACATCGGTAGCCACTTGATGGCTCGAAAAGTTGCATTCTAAGTACTCAATCTTAGTTCTGCTCACTTTAAAACCCTTTGATTCTAACGTTTCTTTCCAATATTCTAGCTTGACATTGACCCCCCTCTTTTGTCTCATCCACTAAGACAATATTATCAGCAAACAACATACACCATGACACATCTCCTTACATATTCTTGGTAAGATCATCCATCACTACTGCGAACAAAAAATGGCTTAATGAAGAACCTTGGTATAGCCCAATACTAATAGAAAAATTCTCTGTATCTCCTCTTATCGTCCTTACTCTAGTCAATGGCCTTTCATACATATCCCTAATTATCTGTATATAGGTCATATGAACTCCCTTGACCTCCAAACACATCTAAATGATTTCCCTAAGAACCCTGTCATATGCCTTCTCTTTATCAACAAAAACCATGTGCAAATTTCTCTATCTATCCCTGTAATATTCCATTAATCTTCTAAGGAGGTTTAAAGTTTCTATCATGGACCTTCTTAGCATAAAGCCAAATTGGTTTTCCGATATATAAGCCTCCTTTCTTACTCTCTTCTCAATTATCTTCTTCCACAACTTCATGGTGTGACAAAGTAGTTAAATGCCTCTATAGTTGTTAAAATTTTGTATATCCCTTATGCACTTGTATAAAGGAATTAACATACTCAATCTCCATTCATCTAACATGCTGGCGGACTCGAGGATCACATTAAAAAGCTTGACTAGCTAATTAGAACCTTCAACGCATAAGCTCTTGTATACCTTTATAGGTATCTTACCTGGTCCCACTGTCCTTCTGCTCTTCATCTCCCTCAAAGCTTTTTTAATTTCTTCCCTTGTGATATGTTTACATTGAGATCAGTTATAAAATCTCTTAGACATGCTGAGGTCACCTAAAGAGATATTGTCCTTTATGCCTTTATTAAATAAGTCATAGAAGTACCTCTGCCATCTACTCTTAATGTCATCATCCTCCATGAGCCCTTGCCCTACATCATCTCTTATTCATCAAACTTGGTATATGTAACATCCCACCAGGGACGAAAAGGGTATAATGGTAACTTGGTAAAGAATTAAAAGGGTTTAGAATTTATTTTGAATTCTTCATGCATATTGTTATGGGTGAACAGTGAGATTTTGCACATGAAAAATAATTGTACATGCATTCATGACATTTCCCGGTATTTGTGCCTAAATGGGATTTTATTTCGGAAAATGTGGTTTATGGGCTTCAAAATTTATTCAGAGTGGATCATTATAGGTTTTACATTTTAGGGGAATTTTAGGAAATTTTCTGGAAATTTTCGGGAAAAATTTTCGGACCGAAAAAATCGCCAAGTGCTAATTGACTTGGTTTCCGGTACTAGAAATTTCTGCCCAATGGCACTGGAATATTGGATAAATAATTTTGGGTTTGTAATTGGAGCAATTGGTATTGGATGATTTAGTCATTACATTATTAGGGTTCTTTTATTACATGGTATTCATTAATTTTGTCTTTATCTCTTCTTAAAGGACAAATGTCCAAATGGATTTAATGCTCTTGCCTTTGGTGTTACATTCAAGATTCTTCTACTTGGAAAAAGACAAAACACAAAGTTGAAAGCTTCCTTTGTTCTCTACCCCCATCCGAAAATCCTTTTCTTCTTCCTTTTTCATTGGTTTTCTTTAAATGTTCTAGCTAAATCACTCTTCTCATCCACTTAAGTACTTCTTTCAGGCATGCAAGCTTCATCCTCCTACCTCCTTTACATGATGATACTTGTGTATGGTGTGGAAAAGTAGAGGATTGGTGTATGAGGTGAAGAATTGGAACATTGAAAGCTTGATTAGGTAAGCTTATATTCTATGTTAGTTAAATGCATGATTGTAACATCTTGTGCATCAATTGCATGAGGTTGAACTTTGACTAGATGGGTATATTACTTCTTTGATAGATTGATGATTAGTAAATGAGGAATTTGAAGCTAATGGATGAGATGTTATGTTGAATTGTGTGTTTTGGATGGCTTTTTAATGACGTTAGATGATGATTTCCAAAACAAATTGATTATATGTGTGTGTTGGAAGTTTAGGGATTTATGTTCAAGGATAGATTATGAGTTGGTTATGGTAGAAATGGGAAGTGATATGAGTGAGAAATGGGTTAGAAGTGATAGAATGTGGCTTAGGGCTAAAATATGGAAAATGTGACTTGTACATGTTCCAATGTTTTGATCATAAATCTTTGTGTGGTTGAGCAAATAAGGTGAGACTTGTCTTGAATTAAAATTGAGATATTTGGCTATACTTTATGTGAAGGAAGTTCTGCCAAATTGTGCCTTGAAGGGGTTTGAATGTGTCTTTGAAAGTGAGTTATAGGTGTTGTATGAACAGTACCCGAATTAGATGACCTGAAACTTTGGTGCAATTTTTTGGATTGATCTAGGAGGAATTGGTGAAATTAGTCTTAATGAAAGTTGAAGCCTATCATGTCATCTTTCCATTGCCACTGATTTTGTAATTTTTCGATATGTATATTGTGAGTTATGACCTGTTAAATGTTGGTTGTTTATGTGCATTCTTATGGAGCCTAGCTCTAAATGGAGATTTTGTGAGTATTGTGATTGGAAGCTAAATTAGAGATTTTTTTGATTTGAATTGGCTCAAGTGATCTTCTGGAAAGTTGTAGAAGAAGAAATTATCTTGAAAATGAGATATAGCATGTTAATTGTGGATGTCAGAATTGGGAGTTATGAAATTTCAAAGAGTGGACCTAAGTTAGGTCATTGGATAGTGATCAGGACAGCCACTTGCATGACAGTTTTGAGTTAGTTAGGGATGGAATTTGTCTTTAAGCCCTTCATGAGAAGTGTAGTATTTTGTTTATGCAAATTTTTGACACTTGTGCAAGGAGTTATGATTTTTAGAACATTGCTGTTCAGTTTAGGGAATTTCAGTGGACAGAATCTTTGCCTAATTTTTTGACCTACTTAGCAATTGAATTTGATTTCATGTTATTCATGAAAGTTGTAGGACATATTCTGATCTTTCATTTGGCATAATCTTGCAGTTTTTAGAAAAGGGAATGAGAAGTTATGGATTTTTCAAAATGCTGCCCTGTTTTGAGACACATTGTGAAGGCAGTAGCTTTGAGTGTATTTTTGACACCCTTAGGGGTGAAATTGATTTTTGTGTCCTACATGAAACTTGTAGAGTTTTTCATGATCTTTCCAACGAGGTATGATTTGTAATTTTCTGATTTGTGTAGAAAAAGTTATGCATGTTAGAAATTTGGTGGAAGAAAAGGGATTTTTAAGTTGATATGTACATATGGATTTTGTTTTAATTTGCGGTTCAAATCTTCTTTTGCGAATAACTTTTCCGTTCGACGTCCGATTGACCTAATTCTTGAGGCATCGAACTCAGGAAATATTTAATTTCATTTTACGAGAAATTGAGAATTTTTAGAGGTGAAATTGACGTGGATTGGTAAGGTCAAAGTAAGGGAGATCGGGTGATTATTTTTCTGGTCACTATTTTATTAATTTTTGGATCTATAGAGGTCCGAATTTAGTGATTTCGGTGCCGTTAGATTTCTAATTTTTAGATGAAATTTTGTGATGAAAAATTTTGGATTAAAGCCGGGAATATCATGAATATGCATTGTACACATTTTAATTGCCACATGTGCATCATTAAATAATTCTAATCGGACAGTTGATGATGTTTCTATTCTTTGATTATTATAGAGGCACGTTTGGAACGTCACACTACCGACGTTACTGAGACTTCTCGGCATTAGCTCGGAAGTTATAGGTGAGTGACTTAGATGGCTTTCGCTCAATTACTATATGTTTACTGTGGAGATAATGGTGGGATTAGTGATTGTGTTTGATTCTGACTGGATTCCGGACAGATGGTCCAATGAATTGGGAGATCTGACATAGAAGTGTTCTTGATGTGATACTTGTGAACTGTTTGCTAATACTATGATCAATTGCTTTGCCCCTGATGTGACAAACTGTAACACATTTACTGATTGAGATTCATTGACTGTTAAATTGGGCATATGCATTTCATATGCATTGATTGAATGATTTTAACTGGGTGCAAGGCCACAATGCCTTAGCCTTGTGTGATCGCAATCATATAGTATTTCTGATGATGCAATTATGTGATATATGGGTTCATTGTGACATATGTACTGTGTAATTGGGAAATTGTGAATTACTTGTTATAATGTGACACATTGTGATACGTGGATTAAGTACGGTACATATACTAGTTACTTGGGACATATGCATTTCATACATGAGTGCATGGGCAGAAAATGATAGTTGTGACCGGAGCAGCCACCGAGAGCTAAAAGCTCACCGTATTAGAGCCTCGAGCTCGAAGGGAAGTAATGCATATCCAGAGGGTTCTCCTACCCCTAAGACGCGTCAGTAGTGCATACCCAGAGGGCTCTCCTACCTCTAAGATGCGTTTAACGCTTAATGAGCCCTATATGAGACAGTTCAGGCGCTCGGTCACAACACCGAAATAAAATGGGAAAGTGTCACATACGTACTGCATACATATTTGGTTTTGAATGGGTGAAAGGCAAGAATGCCTTATATCCTTGTGAATTGTTTGAATACTGATTGTGATACTTTGGAATGTGCTAACGTAAAATAAATTGTAATTTGCTTATGTGCAAACATGTGGTACTTCTGAATGCGGAATATGATACAACTGAGTTATACTGAATGTTACATATATTCATTTGGTTATGCATGATTAATTGTATAAACTGTCTATACCCAAGCGAAACTGTTTATGGTCAAGTGAAATTGTTTATGGTCAAGGAAAACTGTGAAACGTAATCAAGTATGTAACAGTGTGAGTATATGTTATATGACATGACCTATTGCATGAATTGGGTGAACCATCGATGATGGTTCCTCACTGAGTTCGCAAAACTCACCCAAAATTTGTAATTATTTTTCAGGCTTTGAAGAGTACCCCGTTAGACAAACGGGAGTATACCTACTGCCTACAAGTCCAAGACGGAGGTCGGGATCAGTTCGTGTCTGCATTTAGTGTCTAGTAAAATTGTATTTGCTTGTGAAATTTTGTACAACTGCTTAAGTCAATTGGTAAAGTGAACGATCAGACTATAGTTGATTGTAGTAAATTGTATTTATAAAAAGGGCCCCCGTGGTCATTGTATTTATCGGTAATTCTGTTTGTTAATGATTTTCCAGCACATATGATTGTAGTAAAAAAAGGTTATATCGAGTTTTGACTGAGTGATGTAGCACGCCACCCTCACAGGGCTCGAGCTCGGACATCACCATCGATGTCGGGTTCGGGTCATGCAGGAGGGGGTGGTTACAGTATAAGTCTCTCGTTTTCTGTTCCCTAACTCTTGCTAACTTAAAAATGTCACTTTCTCTCTTTTTAATATCTTATATCCTGTACAAATTCTCGTAAGCTTCTCCTTTAGCCACTGAGAATGTCTTTTTTGCCTCTTTTTTCGCTAGTTTGTATAGCTTCTCTCATTTCCTTTGTGGTACTCTCCAATAGAGCGTTATATGCTCCCTTTTTAGCCTTCACCTTTTCTTGTACATCTTCAGTTTACCACCAAGATTCCATATTATCACCTATCGACCCTTTCGAAACTCCCAAGATCTCTTTGGAAGTATTCCTTAACAAAGTTACCCCACATCTAATTCGCATCTCCTTCCACTTTCCATTCAACTCCATTACTTATTCTATTATTAAATTGTTCCACCATGTCCCCTTTTAGATTCCACCATCTAACTTTAGTATACCTCCTAATAATTCTCTTCTTCCTCCATCCTTTAATTTAAGGATCTAAGACTAACAGTCTATGCTGAGTTGCTAAGCAAGCCTTAAGAAGCACCTTATAATCCTTGCACCTTGGTCGATCACTATACCTTACAAGGAAATAATCAATTTAAGTGTTCGTGGTTGTACTCTTATAAGTCACTAGTTGCTCTTCGTTCTTCTTGAATAGAGAATTGACTATCATTAACTCCAATACTACCGCCATGTATAATAAAGCAATCCCACTATCATTCCTATCTCCATACCCAAAAGCCCCTGAGTCCTTAGATTTCCATCTTATGCTGCCCCTATATGACCATTAAAATCTCCTCTTAAAACAACTTTCTCATTAGTTGTTGAATTGCCTCATTTAACTCCTCGCACACACTATATTGAGAACAATTCTACTCACCACAATCTTAATAGCCATAATCCTATCATTTATCACTTTTATCTCCACAACATGATTTATAAGTTCCTTAACAACTAAAATACCTACCCCATTCTATCATCTCAAACTCCTAAAATATCACAATTTAAACACATTAATCTCTTTTGCTTTAACCCCCGTCCACTTTGTCTCCTAGATGCACACTATATGAATCTTATATTTGTTTAAAATCTCTACTAATTCTAGAGACTTCTCTATAAGAGTCCATGTTCTAAGAACCTATCCGTAGTCTATCCCCATCTTTTTTACTCTTACGATTGTTTTGAATTTAATATTTACATAAAATATTTGTGTGAATCTTAATTTGTATTTAATTATTGATACAATATTTTAATACTTGTTTAGTTTTTTTCAAAATCGTATAATTATTTTTTCTATAGAATATGATGATATTTATATTTGATTAATTGGATTAATCTTATTATGACATAAACAATCAAATTTCATTAATTCAAAGACAAAACTCTGCAGGTGAGTTTAGAACATCTCAACATTCACAATCCTGTCATCAAACTGTTACTATACAATAATAAAAATGAAAAAAAGGAAATATGATCTGAACAGATGATGGAGGCAACGACGTCATGAAACTCCTTATCTAGGAATTATGTTAAGTCAGTTTTTTCTCCACTTCTCACTTCCTTCTTTTTCTCAATCTCTCGATGAATTCTCTCTAGGGTTTCTTTAAGGTGGCTGATGTCAAAAGCCCTCACCACCTCTTTGTCTTATTCTTTAAATATCCTTTGTGTTCTGAGCAACCCTAGGTTTTTTCGGGGTCTGAATGGTCCGAAAAATCCTCAAAACTTGATGTTTTTGAGTGTCTGCACGTCTGCCAAATGCAAGCCACGATCGTGGGCCAAAACTTCTTTGTTCTTTGATGTTAACCCTGAAACACTAACAAAGATATCAAGGTACCTCAAAAATATAATATTTAAGCTCAAAGACTTGTACTAACACATAAAACACTTAAAACATAAATAATTAACAATCTAACACAATTTTAACCGAAACACATACTATATGATTAAATTAATAGCTAAACACATATCAAACTAAGCCCTGAAATATGATGCAATTTACACTTATCAATATCCCCACACTTAAACGTTTGCTTGTCCTTAAGTAAACAAAACGACAAACACACAAAAATCATACAGCACACAATGCAGTAATGACACAATGGCTTCAACTTCGTGAAATAAATTTAACTTTAAACACAATCATTCAAGTTGTTTCAAATCATTAACAAGCAAAATCTGCATCTAGGAGCTATGAACTAAACATACATATTAATCAAAAACTCAAATGTCAAGATATTCAACCTTGTCAATTGTGCATACACACTAATTATTCTTTGGTCATTTAAACTCTGAAACTACTCGTACGTATGTTTTCATGAAAAGTCCAACTATTTGTAAGTTTGGTAGGTTTTATTAGAAAGTTTTTTATTTATATATTTATTTATTTACTTTTGTCGACATGAATCTAGTCTTTTATACGGAGACAAACATTGGTGATGAATGTCGATCCGGTTACTCGACTAAGTCATGTTTTTACGTAGCTGCTTGTTTGGAACGTCATTATGGCCTTTTGGCGCAGAGGCACACAAAATAAAATGGTTAAAAACAAAGTCTCACGGTGATGGAGGCGGGGATGGTGTCAGATATGGTGTTAGACGCCTTGAGCCTCAAAGTAACGATGGATACGACGTAAATCCCAGCTCTAACATCGTTGTGTTCAGGCCATCTACTTCATTCTTCTAGAGTTCTCTGCAAGTGTATTTGTAATTACCTGGTGTTCATGGAGATTATATCGAGCACTTTCTTCTAGCCCGATTCATTTGTGTCTTTTTCCTCTTTGGACTCCTCGATAGTCGAATCCTTTTCTTGTTATTGCAGAGCACTCAAACTCACTTGATTGGTCCGGATCTTGATGTGTGTCTTAGCACTAATATCCTGAAGTTCCATATTATGGGACTTCAGGATTTCAGCTCACCACTGATGATGATGATGGTTCATGAATTCAAGAAGTAGACTATGAATCCGTTGCACTCAACTCCATAGTAATCAGCTATGGCCAAAACCAAGTAACTCATTCCTAAGTTATTGCTCCTCTTATGTTGAGTAGCAATAATTGCATTAAAGATGTAGGTGGTTGTCCAAACTAGGACGTTGTGGTCCATGCAACACAAAAGGAAAAGTTCCTTTGTCAAAAACAGTTTGACACATGAATTTGTGTAGCAACAAGTGTTTGTGGCTCCTAATGATGTTGTTGTGTGCATTCTTGGCATCAAAACGCTTTAACCCAGTTAGTTTAGTCTAGTAGAGGGTGACATGGAAATCATCATTGTTGGACCCCGCTTCCAGAACCCAACCTTATTGCGAACACGAAACCTTAAGCGTGGCTATAACCCCGAATGGTTCGTTCATTGAACCCTTATTGGACAATTATCAATTCATATTCACCACTATATATATATTTATTCTTTAAAGCATCCCAAAAATTTGCTAACAATTTATTCTATAGCTTGCCCATACTAACCAGTCACTATGTTTGACCCCAATTCTCCTGTTTGCAAACAGAATTTGAAAACCTTCAAATCGAAGTTTCAATTGACTTCTTCAAATAAAATCATAGCTCTAAGCTTCTTGTTTAATTTAAAGCAAGAATCACTTCAAACGGAGTTATACAACTCAAGATATCATCAAAATACCAAAATGGGCTCATTCCCCAAACATGCTCTCTCAACCGATCTCTCACTTGCTCTAATGCAAACTCTCTCAATTCAACTCTAAAGAATGCAGTTTTTCGATATAGGGATCAAAAGTTGTGAGTTATGGGTTTTCCAAGTGAATTTGATTTTGAATGGGAATGATTTCAATTGGATATTGAAGTCACTTTGATTGAATAAAGACGTATAAGAATGATTAAAGAAAAAATGTATACGAATTTCGGATTGGTTTTAGTCTTAAGGTTTCCAACGCGATAGAGTTTCTAAGATCTGCATTTCTCAGATGTCGGAAATTTGTTTTGGTTCTTTTGATTTCGCTTTCGATTCCGAGCCTTCGGTTTGCTTTTGATACGTTCGCTTTTGATTTGTTTGCTTTGATTCCGTTCTTTCGTTCATGCCTTCCGATTCGATTCGATCATGTGTTTCGTTTTCGGAACTCGATGTGCTTTCAATCCTTTGAATTTTTAATTCGTTCCTTCGATTTTGTTTTCGTTTTCGTTTTTCGGTTGGGGTCTAACTTCCGAGGTCGGGTCCCAACAATCATGCTGATCCATTACAGACAATTCGGGGAACCCACAAATTTCATACAAAGTCTCATAATTAAGCTCATAAGGTTGTCCCCGCAACCTAAACCACAATTCCCTAAGTTTATTGGATTCAAACTAAAGGGATGTAAAGAATTCTAAGGTAAGTTCTTCGTAAATTGGGTATTTAAATTGAATAAATTGTCCCTATTGAATTATCTCTGCTAAATTTTTGAACTGGTCTCTTAATCTAGTCTATCTAAAGTTTTAAAATGAAAATACTTAGAAACCATAATTTTCTTATTGCGTAAAGAGTGAAAGCAGTTACCTTCCTCATTTGAGAAGATTGAGAAAGGTGCTCTGTAATTAGCTGCCCTGTCTCTTTTTTCATGACCCGACAAGATCGAGAAAGGTGCTCCATAATTAGCTGCCCTGTCTCTTTTTTCACGGCCAACACTTGACTTCTTTCTGATGATTGGTTACGCTTTGTTGACTGCTTAACGCGCGGCATAATGGATTTCAAGTAGTAGAAGTTGAAAGAGACTGGAAGTTTGGAATTTGGTTAGAAAAAAGTGAGAGCGTTTGAAGATTCTAACTTAGAGAGACAAAGTTAAAATGAAAGTGAATAAAAAATGAAGTGTGACATGAAAATATAGGTGACGGGAGGGTAAAATGGTAAAAAATTAGTTGAATTTTGCATGGACTGTTTTACCTTGCTGCAAGCCACGATTATAACCTAGGCCTACAATATTTCCACCAATTTTTTTATTTTTTTCTTCTTTTGTCCTTTTACACTTTCCCGAAATCACTTTTTAACTCTTTATAACTCTATCACCTCTCTTCTGCTTACTTCCTTGATCATTTAATTCATGTTGAAATCTGATGTCTTCTCGATTTTATTTAAAAATGAAATATCCTAACTACGAAATTCAAACTATCTAAAAATCAAAGGAAATAATCATGCAATTAATAATCCATGGGTTGCCTCCCATGCAGTGCTTCTTTTGATGTCGGTAGCTCAACGCTCTTCTTTAATTGGAAACTCAGCCGGGGTCAACTATAAGCGGCTTGCTTCCACTCTTTTTGTTCAACATCAGTTTCGTAGCTCGTAAATAAGCTACAAATTATAAAATGATCAGAAGGACAATGTTGATAACATTATGAAAACCAATTAAGCTTAATAATGTCCTTTTTTCGAGTAAACTATCAACAAAGCAGGGAATAACAAAACTCCCTGAATCTTCCATCGAATCCAACAATTTGTCCTGTAAGAAGGTGAGTTGCTCTCGTTCTTCCTTAACCACCTTCATCTCCTCTGTTTCTTCCGCTTCACAAATAAAGACTTTCACAGCTTTTTCAAACTTGATGTCTGTTGTCATCTGTTCTTCGTCCTTTTATTTTTTAGAAGATT
>JAOQMR010000005.1:16727269-16748357 GCA_027563865.1 Erythroxylum pelleterianum
TCTGTTAAAAACAGATTCTTCCGTTTTGGGTTGTAAAGACTATTGCTTGTTGCATAAGAACTCAATCTCATGCTATGCTAGAAAAATTTAGAGACAAAACTGAAGTACCTGATCTTAGCAGTTTATAAGCTATCTCAAAAATCAAATGCACTTCTTCTTTGCTATCATATGAGTGGTTTTTATTTAGTAAGATAACGTGAATCTCAAATATTCTGTTATTGCAAGTGTTTTATTTGAAAACAAATTGATATTTGCATAATTTCGAGGTAAGATAGTTTTGTGGTCACAATCTAGTGTCTCTATGTAAGGATATAGAAAAAATGCTGTATACCTTTATTATAGTTAGTTCATGTAGTAATTCTTGCAGAGTTTTGATTTCTTAAGAACATAGGTAATGAATTGGTTTGTGCATTTTGTTCCAGGGGATGACCATAACATAAAGATATATTATCCCAGTTCTGCAGGTGGAGGTATGAAGGAATTATTCAGGAAGGTATGCTGAAACTGTATACATCTTTTGACCATATGATTTAAATTAAAGCGATATTACTGTGGAATAACCCTAGTATTTTATGATTCTTTTTGTTAGCATTAATTATGTTTATATTAAAGGGCTATGAGATTTGACATTTTACCTATAAATAGGCCTTTTTTTTAATCAATCTTCTATTTTTTAACTAATTAACTACTAGTCTCATCTGAATTTTTAAATTGAATTTCAATTAGGTATAATTTTTCCTTTAGCTTTACTTTTTACTAGAATTCCAGTTTTTTTAACTAGTTATTAGAATCAATTCTATATGATTCATTCTTGATGCTAGCTGAATGTTTTCTAGATATAGTATCCGAGCTTTGTATCACAGGGAAGTCATTGGATTAAGTTGTGCTGCTCTCATTGTTGGTGATTTGTAATTTGTCATGATTTGTTCACACTTTGTGTGGGAGGTTTGTCAAAATAATATCTCATTCATTTGTGTCCACACTCAAATTGCTTAAGCATTTAGGTTGAATGGTTCATTCACACTTTTGAATAGAACATTATGTCAAAATGTAGTGTCATCGATCATTGTGGAAGCTCAAATGGTTCTTCCATGATAGGATCTTAGGTGAAACTAGAGTCTCTCTGCTCTAACAGTGATGAAAACAAAGCTCGTTGTCATTGATCAATTTGCTTGCTGCTGAATGCAAACCTGGCCTGTTCTGTCAGATTAACTTTCCCTCATTCATTTTTCTGGTTTTGAGCATTAATGCTCAGTCTAGCTTTGTTGCAATAAATTGCAACTACACTCTTTTGGGCTTGCAGAATCTGCTAGGGTCCACTAGTAGGCTGTGAAATCATCATAGAATATCTATCTGTCATCGTCAGTGGCCTTGTTTCCTGTTTTAACATTTTATTATTCTGAGCTTGGTTATTGTTTACTTGTAGTAGTTGCTAGTTTGGCTGTTTATCATTCTGAGTAGTAATTATTGAGTGTCAGGTTGGGAATCGATCCAGTGAGTTCCATCCAGAAGTTAGAAGAGTGCGGCGTGAAGGCTCTTACATATATGAAGAATTTATGCCGACGGGAGGAACAGATGTGAAGGTTGCATACATCAGAATTTATATTATGTGTCTGAATTTTAATCTCTAAATGGATTTGTAGATAGGTCGCATGTTTTCATTTTCTGTTTTGGTGCATAGGTCACATATTTTTGTTGTTGAAATACTTTTCTTGCTATATTCGTGGATTGGATTCAATGATTGTCTAATATTTGTATCAATTTATTTCTGGGAGAGCCTGGATCAAATGCGATAGTGGTAGTGGTGCATGTCCCATTTACTATCTTTAACTTCAACAGTGATACAGAGCACATGCATTTGCTCACAAAAGAGATGTGTGTCATAAATTTCTTTAGAATGCAATGTATGTTCAGGAAAGCATACGTAGGTAATGTGCATATAAATTGCTGGATGAATTTTTTGTTATCTTGGAAATTCTACTAAATTCCACTCTGTCAAGTGCTTTGAAGTCTGTCTGAAAAGAAGATGAATGTTCTAGACATTTCCTTTCTGTCTTCCTTCAAAAACTCAAATTTGTTGTCAATTAGAGCAAGAACTGAATTTGTTCCTTACTTTTAATAAATTCTGCTGCTTCAATTGATTGCTTTGTTGGTGGAGATCATTTTTTTGTTCAATGGCATTTGTTATCCTCTCTAGCCATGCCACTTCTCTTTGCATTTAATACTCAAATCATTCTTTCTGCATAACTTTACTTGTGTTGGTAAATAGTGTTTTACTTCTTGTCAAATGATTGTAGGTATACACTGTTGGACCTGAATATGCACATGCTGAAGCAAGGAAGTCTCCTGTTGTTGATGGAGTTGTTATGAGGAATCTTGATGGCAAGGAAGTAATGTCCTATGTCCTCTATAGGAACGGTTTTCCCTTTGACATATATATGGGCTTTGCTCATGACAATTGTTAATCAAAAACTAAAGCTGCCATTTTGTTTATATTGTCTAATAACTTTGTTATAACCTTTATCAAGGTATAATCAAAATAAACCATTTGACCCTGCTCAAAATTTAGGAGAAAAATAGATTGTAAATTGGTTGGTATAAGAACAGTGGAAAGCTATTCTTGGTATTAAGTCTTGTTATTTGACTTATTGTTGCCTGAATCATTTGTAAACTGAGAAAACAAGTTGAGTTGCTTCCTGAAGTCAAGGAATCCTTTGTTGAATGAGAGACATGAATTAGACTTATAAAATTATGTACTGCTGTTGAGGTCATTCATTTCCTTGTCTAAAAGTATTTTATGGTTATGAAAACTATTTGAGTAAAGAGCCAACTTAATCATGGGTTGATATTTAAACTTTAGTTTCTTTACCTTTTGTGTTCCTTAGACTTTTGGAAAACAATTAACAGGCTTATTTTAAGAATATCCCATTGGTAGCTGCGGCAGCATAGGCAGGTGAGAAATAAAAGAAAGAAAGAAAGATATTCTCATATTTTACGATCCAGAACCAGCTTTTACACAAATTTAATTAACTAAATGAATTTAGTCTGTAATTTCATTGCGTTCATGCTTGTATCACATTTAAACATCACAATGCCTGTGTAATAATTAACTACGTACCCATCAGGCCCATCAAAAGTAGACAAAGGATGAATAACACAAAATTGAGGTTTCCTAGACTATGATCAAGTTAATGTTTGTTACTCTTTTTACAGGTACGGTATCCAGTGTTGTTGACGCCTAATGAAAAACAAATGGCGAGAGAGGTTTGTCATGCATTTAGACAAGCGGTAAGTACATCAGAATTCTGGATCTTTCTGACTCCCAATACATTATTGTACATTCCTATAATGACTGTTGAGAGGTTCTCTATATACATGAATAGTCTCGGCTTGTTTGAGTTTAACTTTTGCTGCTTTCTGGATGAAGCAATTTTATTTTTTATCTACTGTGCTGTCATGAGATTCTGTTAAATAATTGACAAGGTTTGGTGAGTTAGATATGAAAAAGGTTTCCAGGCAATTGATTTAGGTCTGACATTTGAAATGTAGTTTTTGTTCTTGACCCCTAAAACAAAACATATTGGCTTTTGATCTTCAAAATTAGCTGCATCAATCCTACTTATTAGCATTCTTTCTGAAACTCAAATTTTGTTATTTGGTGGATTTTAAGAATCACAACCAGTCTGCATTGTTTCATGCTGTTAATCACAAGAATCATTTGCACAAGTGCAATGACCTTCCTGTGTTTGTTAATGTTGTGTGGTGATTCGACTTACTGTTTATATAGTTATTCAACTACGGTTGCTCATTCTATAGTCTTATTTTGCTTGCAGGTTTGTGGGTTCGATCTCCTGCGTTGTGAAGGAAGGTCTTATGTCTGCGATGTTAATGGCTGGAGCTTTGTAAAAAATTCATACAAGTAATCCTTGTCCGGTCATCTGATCACAGTTAAAGTTTAATGTCTTTGAATTTTTGAAAATGGTGGCAAGATATCCTAGAGTTGCATTTTTCTATACTGGCACAATTTTCTTTGTTTCTGTTTCTCCTCTTTATTATTTTATCCCTTTTTTGGGGGTGTTTGCTCAACTTTCTTCTAGATATTACATAACTTGAATCTCCTACCTATGAGGAAATGATTATATCGAATCTTGTCTCCCATAAAGATAGGAAAAATGAAAGTAAATACAAAGAGCTGAAAATAAAAGAAAGAGAACTAAATTGATTTGCATAAAGTGCCTCTTTTTCAGCAGATCCCTGACCATGCGGAAGAAATGCTATCTTCTTTCTCTCTTTCCCATTTTGGTGTCTATATTACCCCGATCTTTAGGGCACTAAATCTTCTCTAAAACAGCAGAGAAGAAATTTTGATCAAAGATATGAATCTCCGGCGGAGATAATAGGGCATAATGTAGCTTTATTTATCTCCATAACACCTGTATGATGAGCATTGAATTTTTGAGACAGCATATTGATGTATTCATGTGCATTCTGTTTGCATAGTTCATGCTTGATAGGTGCTTGTTGGAGAAGTGGGTGTTTGAACCTGGTTAAACCAAAGTAAATAAGCATTTTTGTGTTGGGAATTCATGCATCAGCTTTTCTTGCAACCTTTATAAATGCCATTATCATGGTAGTAATTTATTGTGTGCAAACTTTTTATTAGAAATCCTTAGAGCACAGTTTTTATTATTCAGAACCATTTGAGCATAAGTGTGTCTTGGGCCTATCTTTTGTTGGTGTTTCTATGGTAGGCTAATCTTTGGAAATGAGCCTTATTCAGAAAAATATTACACAAGACATATACACATTTCTCATATATAGCAGTATATACACACACACAATATTTTTTAAGCATCGTTAGATTTTGTATTATCATATAGGGGCATGCACACACATATAACATTATTTAAGCACATAAAAGACTTGATCATTTTCTTTTGATTGGTCTTCTCCAAACAGATATTATGATGATGCTGCGTGTGTTTTAAGAAAAATGTTTTTAGATGCAAAAGCTCCTCACCTTTCATCTGCAATTCCGCCCATTCTGCCATGGAAAGTCAATGAACCGGTCCAGCCTTCTGAAGGATTAACTCGCCAGGGAAGTGGGATTATTAGTACATCTGGGGAGGCTGAGGAGCTACGTTGTGTGATTGCTATTATTAGGCAGTAAGTTTTGTATAACTTGGCATGCTTACATGGTCACTGATTTTCTGTATGGTAGTTACACATATTTGATTTGGCAGTGGTGATAGAACTGCTAAACAGAAGGTGAAGTTGAAGGTGACTGAGGAAAAACTGCTAAACTTGATGTTGAAGTACAATGGGGGGCGACCTCGGGCTGAGGTGCTTGCTATTCTACATTCTATTCTCTGTTATTAAATCATTATTTGATTATAGCTGGATCTCTTTATTGTTACTTGATTTTTCTGTACTGCTTTCTATTTATTTCAGACAAAACTAAAAAGCGCTGTTCAGTTGCAAGATTTGTTGGATGCAACACGAATGCTTGTACCTCGTACCAGGTATTCTTTGGTCAGTGAGTCTAGTGATATTACATGTGACAGCTTGTCCATAGTACAAAAAGACAAATCTTTTACAGATTAATGCCTGACAATGTTGAAGCTGCTCTTTCTCAGTATCTAGACGTAGGAAGTTCAATCTTTCATTCCTCGAAGATGAGGCGTCATTGTTTATGAAATTATCTACTTTCATGAATATAGACTGACCATTGACGTGTGATCTAAAGAGCATTGAGCTGTTTCTTGTTGACTTCCTGCAGACCAGGTCGAGAAAGTGATAGTGAAGCAGAAGACTTCGAGCATGCTGAAAAGTTACGTCAAGTTAAAGCAGTGCTTGAGGAGGTTATTTTCTCTCTTGATTTTTCTTTTAAAAAACTCTCCTGGTCACAAGTTAATGAGCAAAATCTTTCATATATGTGCTTTTGTACTGGTTCATTGTTATATGTTAAGAAGCTGGTTCTTTCATGGATTGATCCCTTGTTGCCTTTTAGCATGCATAATTATTTTCCAAAAAAGAACATCAAGGATTAGTTTGATTTTCTTTCCACAATTCTTGTTTTGGCATTTCAAAGCAATCAAATGTTTTTCATCAGGCATGATACTACCCTCATCACATGCTAAGTCTTATCAAGCTGTCTCAAATATCAGAATATGTTCTCTTAAGATATATGTGTTTCTTTATTCCAGGGGGGGCATTTTTCTGGAATTTACAGGAAGGTCCAACTGAAACCACTCAAGTGGGTTAAAGTTTCAAAAAATAATGGTGAGGGCGAGGAAGAGCGACCAGTTGAAGCTTTAATGGTTCTTAAATATGGTGGGGTTCTTACCCATGCTGGCAGAAAGCAGGTAATGTTATCAATTTGTAGCTGCACTATGCATATCTCTTTGTTTCATGTTTGGAAGTGAAGCTTACATATCCGTGATGTGCTTAATTAAATTTCTTTTCATTATCTTGATTTGATTTTCCACTTATTTTCAGGCAGAAGAACTTGGAAGATATTTCCGCAATAATATGTATCCAGGTCAAAATGATGAGCTTTTTGTTTCCAAAATTGAATTTTTTGCGGCTTATTTCCATTGTCTTCAGTTAGTTTGTTACAAACTCTTAGAAAATCTGGCTTTGATAATCTAATATTGAAAAGTAACCTAAACTTTGCTGAGAATACCATTCGGGTTGTAGACGGTAATAGCTATTAATATCTTATGTTTGGTGGGTGATATTGATGGAGAGTTTCAACTCAATTTGTTAGTTAGTAGCCATTCATTGCTAATATTGAGTTGTGACCTAACTTCTGACATCAAACCTGTACTTTATGCCAGCGAGGGACACATCTGATAACCTTGGGCTTACTAGCCCTTTCCTGGTTAAAGCATGTCTCTTTGGTCGAGCTTCTTTTACATGTTGACCACAATAAGATGTTTTTAAGTTGACACAATTGGTTCTCGAAGAGTGGTGCGCATGAGATTTTTGGTTGAAATGAGTTTGTCTGTCATTAATAATTTGAAATACCGTAAGTAGTTTTCAATTTTGTTCATAAATGAGGACATTTAATTTGCAGTGATTCATTCCTCTTCGAAACTTGTGGTCAATTGAAATTGAGTATAAAGCAAATTATAAACTTATGTTGTCAATTATTTATGTATGCATTAATGAATTTGCATGAGAAACATCTCTGTTTTGTCTCTGCCTAGGGTTGGTTGGTCTAGAGAGGATAACTGATGACCCAAGTGTTGTGTAACTCATCCTGTGCAAGTATGGAATAATAAAATAACATCTTTTTGTGTATCTCTTGATAAAGGTGTATAAATTACAGGTGAAGGTACAGGTTTGCTTCGTCTTCACAGCACATATCGTCATGATCTTAAAATTTACAGCTCCGATGAGGGCCGTGTGCAGGTGTTCCTCTAGTAGTAAATACAATGTCTTCATCCTTTGGTGGTTTTGTCCTGACTTATTTTGTGAATTCCTTTCTAATTAGTCCTAATTCACTTGGAACTTAATTGGAACCTGGCATTTATAAGAAATACGTTAACAGATGTCTGCAGCTGCATTTGCCAAGGGACTTCTTGATCTAGAAGGACAACTAACGCCAATCTTGGTCTGTACTTTCCATAAAAAAGTTTTCTGTGTTCTCATCCCGAATTTATGATTCACTTCATAAGCATTATCAGGTATCCCTTGTTAGCAAGGATTCCTCTATGTTGGATGGCCTGGACAATGCTAGCATTGAGATGGAAGAATCAAAGGTTTGTATTTGCTCATTGAACAATCATGTACTTCTGAACTTAGTATCCAATATTTGATCAATCGGTCATAAGAATAGATATGAAATTTAATTGCACTTTTGTTCGAATTCCGGTGAAATCCTAGATTACTGTTTTTTGTGCTGATTTGCTGTGTTTTTGTTAGGGTTTTAGCTGCCCTCAAGCATTCTCTAGATCTTGGGATGTTGTCATGCTATAACAAAGTGTTTTGAATATCTTAACCTTTTACAGGCTAGATTGAATGAGATCATTACATCTGGTACAAGAACAGTTAATAGCAATGGGCCATCTGAATTTCCTTGGATGACAGATGGGGCTGGACTTCCATCTAATGCTTCTGAGCTGCTCCCCAAATTGGTAATCATATTTTGAATGAAATCATCATCATCTGTGACTAAATGTTCGTGCATATAATTTGATGGAATCACACTTTTGTATCATATAAATTCATAGTGAGTAAGGATTGAGGAGAGTTAAAGAGCATGATCCCCCAGTATCTAGGGTGGCCTCTCTTCATATATAAACAACACGATATTGTCACTTGTATACTCCTGAACCTGATAAATTATGTCTTCAAAGCATGGTTATTGGGTTGAAATAGGTCCCTGGCACTTGGGCCATCACATCAGGAAATTCCCTTCAGTTATGTGATGTTGCCTCATAATTGTCGTACAAAATTTTCACCTTTATTTTAGCTATTCATTATTTTTGTTTTTGGATGAAAAGAAATATGTGATTTCACTTGCTTGCATCAGTCAAGGATGTGCTGTTAGCTTTTACAGGGTAGATTTTTCTGATCGTTCTGGAGATATTGCTTGTCTTGTGGCAGCAATTGCTTGATATGACTTTTTATCTTGTTTTTCTTGTATGCTGATTGCTAGGTCAAATTAACTAAGAAGGTCACAGAACAAGTGAGATTACTTGCCAAGGATGAAGATAAAGAACTTACTGAGACAAGTGCATTTGATGTGGTTCCCCCATATGATCAAGCGAAAGCCCTTGGCAAGACAAACATTGATATTGATCGCATAGCTGCTGGATTACCCTGTGGCAGCGAAGGATTCCTTTTGATGTATGCTCGGTGGAAAAAACTTGAAAGGGACTTGTACAATGAACGCAAAGAGTAAGTTTTTCTCAACATTGAGTTGGTCAACAATTGCACTATGAGCATAGGTATTGTAAAAGGGTTACTTAACTAAATTGTCTTAGACCTTTGAGTTTCTAGAAGGTAGAAACTTGAGATGGATAAAGTAAACTCCAAACTTCTTTGCTTTATAAAGCCTTTTGTTTCGGTAGATTCTCATATCCTCTCATGCAGTGTTGTATGATTTGCAGACGATTTGATATAACCCAAATTCCTGATGTTTATGATTCTTGCAAGTAAGTCCTCTCCTTATTCAGTCCTACTAGTTTTAGAAAGTTGTTATATGGTCCTATACATTCCATTGAAGTACATGGGTATTGTCTTTTTCTCTATTTTATTTACCACAAAACAAATCATATCTTGAAATGTAGCATTTATCCTATTAAGCTTATTAATTATTTCCTTGAGCACACATTTAGCTTGTAGGCTTGTTATATATAAATATTAGAATTCACTGTCTTGTAATCCAAGTATTTTGTTCCTAACCTTTCCCTCTGCATATAGGTGAGCACAATCTTTGAAACAATACAAGTGGTTTGAAAATTGTTTATAAATTTCTCTAGTTTTAGGTAAATCTTGTACTCAAAATGGATTATACCCTGATGAACCTTGTCAAAGTATGATTAGTAATTTCATTTTTAACCCAAAAAAAATTCAAGCTCAAATGCTTGAGTGGTTCTAGCTACTTCAATTCCAAGATTGCATTGTGGTTCCAATTATGATGATGGGTGGGTAGAAGATAGGCCGACAATTTGATGAAACATTTATAAATTGTAATAGCTGAGGCTATTGTAAGAATTGAGTGTCCAAGAATTTAGGATTTTTAGGCTTTAAAAAATAAAAGATTGATAAAATGGATAGATCTAGGAATCATTTGTAAAGTTTGAATTGAAATCACTCCTAAGATTTGGAATAAACAAACTTATGTCACACCAATAGGTTTCTAGAGATCATTTCTAGAATTTAAGAATCACTCAAAACTCTTTAAGAATTACTGCTAGAGAAAGAAAGCTTTACGCTTGAAAGATCAATCTATTCTTCATTGAACTTTAAAACAATGATATGCATATATTTATACATATATACATATATATATTATGTCAAACTTTGAGAAAATAATTTTATGCATTGCTTACTTACAAGTGTATAAGAGGGTTAGTTATATACACGTTACCTTAGCAACTAAAAAAGGAAATAGAAATAATAAGATTCCATGATCATGGGATATCCTATCTAAATAGGAGAATGAGATTCCGTGATTATGAAATATCCTAACTGAATAGGAAATCCTAAAAACATCGTATCTTTCAACACTCCCTCTCAAGTTGGTGAATAGGTATTTTCCATTCCTAGGTCGGATACAATATTCTCAAAACTTGAACTACTTAACCCACTGGTAAGTACATTAGCAAGTTAATCTTTTGAGCCATATATGGTGTGCAAATGAAACCACTCTAGTTTTTCTTTTATGAAGGGTTTGTCAACTTCAATGTGCTTTGTCTATTCATATTGTATCGGGTTAAGAGCTATATTGATCGCAACTTTATAATGACAGTAGAGTCTCATTGGGCCATCCCAATTAATCTTCAAGTCAATTAAAATAATTTTCAACAAAAGTGGTTCACGTACACCTTGAGCCATTGCTCCAAATTCTACTTCTTACAATGTCACAAGGTTCCCAGCAATAATGGTACAATATCTTGAAGTTGATCTCTTATTAAGAGTTGATTTTCCACGTTTAAAATCTGTATATGCCTTAAGTACTAGATTTCTATTTCTCTTAAACAAAATACCTTTTTCCCGATATCCTCTATTATGTCATTTACATACTCCAAAAATGCTGTAACTTCCCTTGACTTTGTCTACCCTGTAGCTATTACTACTGTTGCAAATCTCTCAAATCATTCCTATGGTGGCTGTTTCAATCCACACAAGACCTTAAATGTTATTCCTATAATTTGGTGGCACCTCTATGTAGATTTCTTCCTCAAGTTCTCTAACATCAGATTGCTACAATTCTCAACCATAGTTTAGTTAGCTGCCAAAGATAAGAAAAATCTAGTAGTATTCATCTTTGCAATGAGCAAAAGTCTCTAGGTAGTCAATTCCATAAGTTTGGGTATAGCCTTTGGCCACCAATCTTGCCTTATATCTTTCAACTGATTCTTTTGCCTTATACTTCACTGTGTAAATTCATTTATAACCCATAGGTTTGTTCTTAGTTGGCAACTTCAACTCTTAAGTTTATTTTTTTCCAATGCCTCCATTTCCACATTCATCACTTGTTCCGATTTCTAATTGGTTAAAGCCTCAGATAGGGTTTTAGAGATGGCAGTGGTGTTTAGGCTAACGAGGAAGGCTTTACAAGATGGTGAAAAAGCTTTGAAAGGAAGGAAATAAGTAAGAGGATATATGGCTGTTTGGTACATTCCCTAGTTCCTTCTCTAATAGCAATGGGAAGATCTTGATCGTTATTGTTCAATTGAAATTCAATTTTACTATGCAAAGAAGGTTTAAAAATTGTTACCTTATTATTAGGATCCAGGTTGGACTTGCTTAGAGTTAGGAATCATCATCTTTTTCCTCAAATACACCTTGCTAAATTTCACATTCTCAGGGGCAAAAGATGTCTTTTCTTATTGGTTTTGAGTTATAAATTTATACATGGCTTAGAGGAAGATGGTAGGTCAAGCAAGAAGAAATCACCGTGATCCCCCCAACCTTTGTCTTTTGTTGTTGAATTCTCCCCATGAAAATAAGGAGTGATGAAATAAGACTCATGTTCATTGAAAGTAACATTTATCAGGACATAAAACTTTTTTGACAGAGGGTAGTAACACTTATACCCTTTTCGAGTCAAAGATTTATTGATAAAGGCATATTTCAGAGCCTCTGGATCTAAACTTTTGCGATTTTGGCTATGAACATTAACATATGATACACATCCAAATACCTTAGGAATAAGGTTATTTCTAGTTGGTAGATCATGATAGAATATTGAGAGGATTTCTATTGGACTCCTGAATCCCAAGACTCCTTAGGCGAATGGTTTATGAGATGAGCAGTTGCGAGTATTGCTTCTCCCAAAAGCATTTAAGGACTTTCTTTTAAAAGGGAGGCTTAGGTTAATTCAAGGATGTGACTGTTTTTCTTTTCTACTACTCCATTTTAAAAGGGAGGCTTAGGTTAATTCATAGATGTGACCCTATGGCCATCTCCCAGCTTAATTCCCAACACCTTGCTTGTCTCCACCGTTAGTCCCAACCCACTAACCAGTTCAGGGGAAATAAAATTATGACTTGCCCCGCTGTCCACTAAGATCACAATCGGAACCTCTTGTAATTGTCCGGCCAACCTCATAGATTTTGCCTTTGGCATCACTGCCTCATTCACCCCAAACACCCCCATTGTTCTGCATTCCAAAGCCATTTTAGCCTCCTCCTCAACATCGGCTACTAGGGCGACGATTTCTCCATTTTCATCCAAGGTCTCATTGTCATCCAAGATTAACAGCCTCAACTGCTTCTCCGGACACTGATGAAGGGGATGGAACCGCTCCCCACATCTGAAACATAGACCTTTTGCTTTTCGGTCCATGAGTTCCTGGTACGACAAATGCCGCACCCCCCTGTTTCTCTCCGTGGTCCCCGTTTGTCACTCTCGGTTCGTCGGGTGGAAGTCGCCAAGGGTGGAGCAACCATCCTCCGCTGCGCCAGGAACTTCGATGGAGCCCCAGAGAGATCGCGACCTCTCCCTGATGCGACACCACTCTCAAATCTCCCTCGACCCGTCGGGTTTGGAGGCTCCGGGTCGCGCTGGGTCAAGTTGACCCGAAAGTTGCCCCTAAAAGGGCTCCTTTGGTGCGAAGACCACAGACGCATGCGAGAGCCAATGCCATCGACGCCTCCGATCTCGCCGTTCATCTCATCCTCCACTGCCCTTGCTATCTTCATCAGCTGATGCCTATTAGCAGGTCCAAACGTTCGTACCCTTCTCCTAATATCCTCACTTAGCCCACTCATGAAATACCCCATGAGCTGCTCTTCTGGTAATCGTCCCACTTGCGACGAAATAAATTCAAAAGCCTCAATATATTCCTCCAACGACTCCGTCTGCTTCAAATCCGACAACTCCTCAAAAGAATTATCAAACCTTCTTCCCCCATAACGGTCGATACGGGCTCGCTTAAACCTCTCCCAGTCCAACTCTGACTCGGTTTCTCGCAGAAGGTTAAACCAATGGATGGTGGAACCTTCCATGCTCAAAAGAGCTAGCTTCATCTTAATCGAGTCCGAAGTATTATGAACTTCAAAATATACTTCGGCTCTTGTGATCCATCCTACAGGGTCGGACCCATCAAACATGGGTAACTCCACCTTGCGGACGGACATCCTATATTCTTCCATGGTATCATCGGATTGCTCCACCGGGTGTGACTGCCCATGACCTGTGTTCCTCGCCCCACCAGTATTCGCCCCCCTTCCTGACGCATCTCCACTCCCCTGTCCTTCCTCCGGTCTCTTCCCCAGCATTTTACTCATTTCCAGCAGCAAGGATCGCTGCATTTCCCCCATCGCCATTCGCATGGATGCCTGAATTTCCTCCACCCCTGCCTCCAAGTTAGCCATACGAGATTCCAATACGTCTACCCTGTCGGACATCTTCGGTGGCATCAAGGTGAGTTACTCAAACTTCGTTAGTCTTCTAAAACCAAAGGGTCGTCTCTCCCACAATTGGTATCCGACAGGTCGGACCAATGTTAGAAACTTTAGCTTGAGTGGCTAGATATCTGAATATTATTGATAGTAAATCAGTAGAAATACTGCTATTACAAGTAAACCGATGATTACTCACTAACTAGAGCAATGGTTGCTCCTCAGGGAAAGAATAACTTCTTTCACTGTCACAATACACTCCTTACTTTCTGAATGCCCTCTCTCCTCTCTCTCCCCTCCTCTTAGCTACCCCTCGTACATTCCGTTATTCCTTGTGCCACCTCAGCCCCATTTCTAACTAACTCTGACATCACCCTCTTTCTTTCTACGTGAATACACCCTCCATATCCCAGGCTTAGTATTATTGCTATCATTGGCCCTAACAGAGTTATGGGACAATGTCCATCAGATGTACTCTGATTTAGGACATCAGTCACAAGTATATGAGCTGACTTTGAAATTGGGTCAATCAATCAAGGTGAGGATAATGTTACCAAGTATTTCAATTCCCTAAAGTGTGTATGATAGGATCTAGATATATTTAATGTTTATGAGTGGAAATCTCCTGGTGATTTTAATCATTACTAGAAAACTGTTGAGTATAACAGGATCTTTAAATTCCTAATCTATTTAAATGTCGAGTATGATGAGGTGAGAGGCAGGATTATTGGGAGGCAACCACTCCCTTCTATTGGAGAAGTCTTCGCTGAGGTGAGATGTTAAGAAAGTAGACGTTAAGTCATGCTTGGAAAACGGCTCCCCAATCCTAGTATTGAAACTTCAGCCTTGGCTGTAGGCAGTGTTGGCAGTCGTGCAAGAAACTTGAAGAGAAGGCACAGGTCTGGTGTGACTGTTGTAACAAGGAAAAACACACCTGAGAAACCTATTGGAAACTCCATGGGAAGCCTGCCAATTGGAAGAGGTCTCATGAGGGCAAATTCAATAAAACCCCTGTTGCTAATGAGGTGGACATCGGACCATTCAGCCAAGAGCAGATTAATCAATCCTAAAGTTGTTGAAATCTAAATCTGAATCCACAAATGCCCCTAATGCCTCTGTTGCACAGATAGTAATCTCAATTTGTCCGCTTTATCGTGTTCTTTCCCATACTATTCCACTCCTTGGATCATTGATTCAAGAGCTTTTGATCATATGACTAGTCATTCTCATCTATTTCATACATACAATTCTTGTTTTGGTCATGAAAAAATCTGTAGAGCAGATGGGTCTTTTTCTCCTATAGCTAGAAAAGATTTGATTCACTTGTCTCCTAATATTAGTCCTTCATATGGTAGCGAGTGGAGTATCGATAGTGGGGGATACTCAAGGCCCCGGGGATGGGCAGCTGGTGATGAGTCTGGCACCGAATGATATATCAGTCAATAAAACAGGACAAGTAGAAGGGACTATCGGCACTTCGGTGATGGAAAAGGGCGAAACTTCTGGTACCAAAATTGACCTGTAGTTTTGAGGAATAAAATTATTTTCTACGTATCATCAAAAGGTTACAAATGTAGGAATCACCTAAAGAAGGAAACTACTAACTAGGAAACTGTAAACTAGGAAACTAAATAAACTAATTTACAACTGTATCTACTCACTAATTACAGAAAATTCCCTTTCCTTTTATATCTAAACCGACATGACCCATTAAGTATAACACTAGAGTTGCAAAGGAAGTATAAGAGAAGAAGGGCCGGTAAAAAGAAAAAATGATTAAGGTTGCAGTATGGAATGTTAGAGGCCTTAATAGTTTGAATAAACAACTTGTGGTTCAGGAGTTTATCAAGAACAAGAAGTTAGATTTTGTTGGTTTATTGGAAACCAAAATAAAGAGGGAGCAATTGGAGAAGAGTTTATGGTTCCTAGACATAGGATGGAGGGTTTTGAGCAATCATGCTCATCATTTCAATGGAAGAGTGGTCATAGGCTTCAATCCTGAGATAGTGGATGTAGTGCATCTTATTGGAACAGATCAGTTGATACATTGTGATGTCTTGCTTAAAGCTACTGGGCTAAGATTGCCATTACAGTGTTGTATGCAACCAATCATATGTTCCAAAGACTACAAGCTTGGCAAGAATTGGAGAACACTAGCCATCTCATGAGGTTGCCATGGATGGTGTTAGGTGACTATAACTGTATTCTCAAGTCTGAAGAAGCAAGGAGTGGGAGAAGTTGGAACCAAGTCGACTATCAAGAACTTTAGGAGATGGTGGAGAGAACAGGGCTTGTTGATGTGAAATGGTATGGTAATGCTTATACTGACCAATAAGCAATCGGGAGATGGGTTTTTGTTGAAAAAACTGGACCGATGTATGGTTAATGACAAGTGGATAGAGACCTACCCTACAAGTAGCGCTTTGTTTGATGATCCAACTGTATCGGATCACAATCCAATAGTAGTGGAGCTGTTAATAGGTGATAGGAGGAGGAAGACCCCATTTACTATCTTCAATCACTTGATGGATAATCCTGACTTCAGAAACATACTCATCGAGGAGATGTTGGGGGCCATACCTGGATCAAAAGGATATCAGATCACCATGAGACTCAAAGCCTTGCAGAACCAACTGAATTTGCTCAGCAGGAAAACAACCCAACTAGACTTGAAAGCTCTAAAAGAGCTAAAGCAATGTTAGAAGAGAATATTAGATAGACTAGAAGATTTGCAGCTAAGAACACAAGAAGCTGCATTGGTGGGAAAATATAATCGATTGCTGAATAGTACCAATACTCTATTAAGGCAAAAATCTCGGATGCTCTGGCTGAAAGGTGAGAGATGTACTAAGTAGTATTTTATGAGCTCAATTTCAGCTAGGAGGAATAAGAGTTTTATTTGATTGCTGGAAGATGATACGGGGCAGATCCATGAGGACATTGAAAGTAAGAAGAAGGCTGCCTTAGAGTACTTTACTCGAAAACTTAGGACTGGAATGCCAGTAAAAGATATACCCGCAGAGGTTCTAGTAGGGCTTAAACAACTTGATGAAGACGACAAGGTGGCGTTGGTAAGAGATATAGCAAGGGAAGAAATCAAGAATGCTATTTTTTCAATGAACCCCGACAAAGCCCCAGGCCCGGATGGTTATAATAGGAGATTCTTTAAAAAACACTGGGATATTGTAGGAGAAGTGGTAGCAGCAGTGAATGAGTTCTATAAGAGAGGAAAAATCCTCAAGGAATGGAACAAAACATTTGTTTGCCTTATTCCCAAACAGAGTAATGCAAGGAAGATGTAACCATTTAGATCCATAGCTTGTTGTAACTTTCTTTATAAAACCACCACAAAGATCCTAGCTAATAGGCTGAGAGTGAGCTTGGGGAAGATAATAGCCCAGAACATAATGCTTTCATCAAGGGGAGATCAGTGAGAACAAATATCCTACTATGCCAGGAACTGTTAGAGGGCTATCACTCTAAGAGGAGGATGAGGAATTGCACAATAAAGATGGACCTTGCAAAGGCCTATGACTCAATCAACTGGAGCTTTCTTTTTACTATATTGAAGGCAGTATGGCAATCTTGGTAGATGGGGAACCTACAAACCTGATCAAAGCAAGGAGGGGCTTGAGGCAAGGGGGCCATTATCCCCTTACCTATTTGTCTTATGCATGGAGGTTTTGTCAACTCTTCTTGTGAATATTATATGGAGGCACCCAGAGTTCCAATTCCATGGCAGATGTAGAGGTATGAAGCTCACACATCTAGCTTTTGTAGATGATCACTTATTGTTTTGCAAGACTGAGAAGAACTCAATTGATATAATGTTGCAAGCAATGAAGGAATTCCAAGAGATTTCAGGTTTAAGATGCAACCCTCTGAAGAGTTGTTTCTGTTTATCTTGCAACTCAAGTAGAGAGGTTGTATGTATCTACAACTATTGAGATGGGATTAACACAAAGGCAACTACCCTTCAAATACCTGGGGGTACCAATTTCTCAAAGAAGAATCAATTTTGTGGATTGTAAACCTCTATTGGACTTAATTCGTGGCATAATCAACCTATGGAGCAATCGATTCCTTAGCTATGGGGGTAGGCTATAGTTAATTCAGACGATACTGAGCAATCTTACCACTTATTGGATCAACCATTTATCCATTCCCAAAAGTATCCTCAAGGAAATCAATAGGAGGCTTAGGGAATTCTTGTGGAACAGATTAAACCAAGGCCGAAGCAAAGCGAAGATCAGTTGGGACAAAATTTGCAGACCTAAGCAACAGGGGGATTGGGCATCTATTCTGCAAGGATGAATCATAGGGTGAGTAGGGGGCAGAATTTGTGGTGGCTGTGCTACAAAAAGGAGGATTTATGGGTAAAATGGATAAACAATGTATTCATTAAGCACAAGAGTATTTGGATCCTACAGTCAAGACAGGATATGTTAGACACTCTAAAGAGACCAGACAATGGATGCAGAGTCAGGTGTTTCACAGGTTTTTTGGTATGATAATTGGCATTGTAAAGGTCCTCTATATAAAGTGGAGAAGGTACAGGGCTTGAAATTGGTGGTGAATCCAACTACTAAAGTAAGTATGCTTATTCAAAATAATCAGTGGATATGGCCCTTCCACAACAGTAGAAGTGCCAGTCTCATCATGGAAGAGTTGCCATGATGTTAGGAAGGAGAGCAGGATGAAATTCAGATAACTCAAAGAAGTTCAACACAAAAGCCTGTAAAACACTATTACAGGCTACACAGAGCACAAGGCAAGAGTGGGTAGCCTTAGTATGGGATAGTGATCTTAACCCAGCTCATTCATTCATCTTATGGATGGGAATCAGCGGAGGATTGCTTACAAGGGATAAGATCTGGTTGTTCATTAGCAATTTGAATTGTGAATTATGTAATGGAACTGAAAAGTTTGGAACACCTCATGATTAGATGCAAGTATACCAGACAATTCTGGGATTGGTTGCAGAATATACTCAACATGGCGTGACCAACGGATTCTTGGAGTGAAACTATTGCTTGACTGGGGAAAATTAGAGTGCATAATGAGGCTGATCTAAAAGCTATCAGGTTAAGTTGGGCAGCTTTGGTGTACTACATATGGAAAGAGCGCAATTGCAGAGTATTCAAAAAAGAAAGTATAAGCATGTAGATGATTTTTCAGGCCATCTTCCTACATTGTAGATTGGCCATGTTAGGCAGAGGAATAACTGCAAATCTGACAAGTAGCATGAAGAGTAGATGAGGATTGGTGTAATACTGGACTAAGTGGTCTCGCAAGTTCCCTCGATCTCAGGATGTAGATGATTACTAGGAACCTTAATTCTTTGTAATCTAGATTTTATGGATTATACTTGTTTTGTTCTCTAGATTGTATATATTTTCTTATAATGAAATCTACTAATTTTCGAAAAAAAAGTTTCAGTGTATCATGTCATGTTTTCATTTAATATTTCTATCTACTGTCTTTTTTTTTCTTTGCAGATATGATCTCTTGCATAATGCTCATCTTAATCTAGAAGGGCTGGATGAGCTCTTCAATGTTGCTCAGGTACCTAATGAAATCTGACTGATTGTTGCCTTCTTTGCTGGCTGTTTTTATTTTATTTTCTCCATCTCACTACATTTGCCTGTAGTGGTTCTGTTTTTACTTGATATTTGCGCATTCACGTTTCCATTTCCAGCGGTCTAGGATGGTGACATCTAGACTTGAAATCAACTGTTTTTCCACTATTGTGAATCAAAATCTTGATCATCCCTTGGTGCATGTTTTGATACAAGGAATGAGAGAGTGATTTGCAAATCGATCTTAGTTGTCTTTATTCATTCTTTATTATGTTCCAGTTACTAGCAGATGGTGTAATCCCAAATGAGTATGGAATTAATCCAAAACAGAAATTGAAGATTGGCTCAAAGGTGAGTATCATTTTTATTGGTTGCTTAATTTTCCCAACTAAAGCATACTTAGGCCTGTTTTGTTTCCAAATTTTGTGATCAATAGAAAAGCTTGTTATAGCATGGTGTATATGTGTTGGGGAAATCTTTTTATTCTAAATCTTTGTATATATCATAGCCAGAACCAAGAGCAAGTGGCCTCATCTTAAAACTTTTGAATGGACGTTTAACAATCAAATGACTATCATATGGTCTGAATTGCCTAATATTTCAATACCATTGTAAGAAAAAGAATTTCAAAAAGTTGGAAATAAGATGATAAAAAGATTTCAACTGTTATACTTCTTTACTTTTCATTAGGTACTTCCAGTACTATTTGTTATTGTAGCTTGCATCTCTTGATCAGTTGCTGTATCCTCTTGCCTTTTTAAATATTAGTAATTCTTTGTCAAAGAGAGCTGAACCTTTGCATTGCCACCCAGATTACTCGTCGTCTGTTGGGCAAGATACTAATTGATCTTAGAAATACCTGTGAGGAAGCAATTAGTGTTGCGGAGCTTAAGAGTCATCAAGACCGACATTCATCATCCACAAAAATTGAGAAAGAGGAAGCAGAGCAACAGTCGAAGCTTTTTGCTAAGAATGAAGACACAAGAAGAACAAGCACAAGTGAAATATCAATTGATCAGGATGATGATGATGACAAAGGGATAAAATACCGTTTGGACCCCAAGTAAGTATTTTAACTAATTGACTTGCATGAACTTTTCTTATGCTTAACCAGTGCATTGTTCCTTAACCTCTATTAGGTATGCTGCCAATGTAAGGACTCCAGAACGCCATGTCCGCACCCGCCTTTATTTCACATCTGTGAGTATGGTGGCTTCATTTTTGTCTTTCTACAGCTACTTTAATATCTCTCTCAACCAGTGTCTCTCTTTATTGTTGAAATAAGATGTGAGCATACATAGCTTTCTTGTTTCCTGTTTATCATCTTTGATTTTCCTAGGTTTACTCATTCCAATTCTGTCCCATCTCTTTTGCTATAAGAAAATATGGTGCTTAAGATGAAAGGTAGAACACTACCACTAGTATTTATATGCATGTCTAGATGGTCTAATGTCTAGGAACTGCAGAATAGCATTTCAAATTTAGTTATAAAAGATATTATTTTCTAGAATAAAATTTGTGGCTGACCTTATGGGGAAGATACTTTATGCACTTTAACATATATTTAGCTTCCTTTAGATTTAGAAACTCCTACCCATAAAAATTTTGTTTTTTGTGAAGGATTAACAGAAACATACTTTTGTGGCTTGTAAAAGCTGTATTGTCATATAACGTAAAAAAATGACCTCTTCATATCTGCAATTCTGTAGTCATGGACATCTAACGTACTTGCTGGTTGCAAACTATCAGGTCTAACCTCGGTGCTAACTGGTGGATAAAATTTTTATCTTTGTGTGTGCTATTAAGAAGGTTCATTTTATTTCGTTATTCGATAGTTTGTCATAGCTCATTGCTGGACTAATTCATTTAATGTACCTTCATGTGCCAGGAGTCACACATACACTCCCTTATGAATGTTCTTCGCTA